>QEPC01000813.1:314787-334197 GCA_003113815.1 Sphenodon punctatus | reverse complement strand
TGTCCCACCAGTGGCCGTTTTGCTCATGCACAGAGCCTTTTTGGAGATTTCTTTACAATCTTGTGAGATTTTTGAAAGCTCAAAACACTCTATGTGTGCACAATATAGACACCATGACCATTCTGCGCATGCACGGTGCCCGGCGGCCATTTTTGAGAATTTTGTGAGAATACCGGCAAGAACGTTAGTTCTTGCAAGATTTTTCAGGCACAAATCTCATTTAGAAGCTTATTCATGACAAGATTTTTGCCTAGGGCAATAGCTCATTTTAGCTGTAGTTGAAATCACCCATGACAATAAGTTTGGGTGACCTCAGCACAAACCCTAACACCAACTCATCTAGAGCAGGTTCCACCCTGAGATTCCCATTTTGGTCTATGGGAGTCTCAGGGTGAAATCTTGTTGGCAACCCTGTCAGCAGCCCAAGAAGAATATAGAGTTGAGGTCAGATCACAGTATCAACATCAAAGGGTCAGCAGAGTCAGAGATGGAGAGTCAGTGCAAGAGTTGCCACAACTCAGAGGGAGATGAGGTAAGACACAGTAAAGACAAAAGACATGTCTTGAGCAATGGCCAACTAAACCATTGCTCAGACAATGTGAACTGTCTTGGGGTTGTTTGAAATAGCTGTTTCATTTCCGCAGAACATTTCCATGAAAATGGAATTTCAATTGGAACACCTTTTTGTGATTGGAATCCCAACAGAAAATAACAACAATAACAATAGCCATTGTGCATTTACCAGATGGCCACCTCCCTTACTCAAGATGATGGTGAGTTGTTTTTGTTTTTTTAAAAAAAATATTTCATCCAATTCAAATTGCAATTGGATAAAATATTGCCAGTTCCATTTTTTGATTGGAACGTGCAAAGTGGTCAAAATAGTTCTATTTTCACAGAACATGTCAGCAAAAACAGAACAGTTATTTTTTTAATATCATAATTCCAATAAGAAACATTTCTGATTATTTTCTGGGGTGTGTGTGTGTGTTATTTATTTATTTATTTGGGCCTCTTTTGTTTTGAAGGTTTTTATAATTGATATTTTATATTATATCTTTATATTTTGGTATTATGTTTTTATTATTTATTGTTCACCACCCTGAACTGCCATTGGGCAGGAGGGAGTGGTTAGAATTTGTGAAAATAAATAAATAATGAATAATAAATAAAAATCCTGACCAAACATTTTAAAAAATATTTGCCAATGTGCATATATAAAATGGCTGCCAAACCAATTTGTGCATATGCAAATTGCTGCTGCCTATGGCCAAAATGACAGCGATGTTGACACTGACATTTTGGATATGGGCAGTGGCTATTTTGCACATGCGTAAATGGCAATTTTAATTTTCCTCCCTCATTTTTGTGTGTCTGTTTTTATCAAAATGAAGATAGTTTGTTCAGATCTCTGATTGAAATAAATGATACACCCTGTTTCAATCAAAATCGGAACAAAATAGGAACTGGGAAAAATTCCAGCCTACCTAGGAGGCTACATGTTTATGCAGTTCTGTGGTGATACAGAGAATAGGTATTGGGCCACTCTTAACATTTGTTGGGCAGAGGCAAAGATAAAATGTGGTGCCCCTGGTGCCCCCCCCATGGCCTTGCCACCTCAGGGTCTCCCTCCATGGGGCTCTAGAGGTGGTTGCATTTGGGGATCTGCTGGGAGGGAGTAGGGACCCTGCACCCCCTACTGGCAAAAATGTGGGTTACCGTGGAGCCCCTGGAAGTAAAGAAAAGAGCAGGACTTGGGGAAGTCCTCCTGAGTCACCCTGTGGTAGATCGGTCCTGGCTAGGGAGGCTGTGCTGAAGAACTAGGGACTGGAGTTTGAAACTATCAAGACCTCACAACAAGTTATCTTTCTCTCAAAATGCTATATAGAGAAGAGACAAGGATGAGTCTCAGGAAGAGGAGAATGCCCAATCCAAGGAGTTAAAGACAGTGAGCAATGTGAATGACTAGTGGGTGAGAACCAGTCATAAGAATGTTGTTTTTATCCAAACTTTTGTTTCCCTATTAACTCTGTGCTTCTGCTGTAGCTGCACCCTGCTAACCCAGAATGACAGCTGTGCAAACTCCACTTGAAAGCCTGATATTTCACATGTTCAGTTGGCATTTAAACTCCACAAGCTTCCTCTTGAGTTGAATAAATGAGTATACCCAATAGTTTTCTTTGGAATAGTAGGAGTCTCAGAAAGGTCAAGTCCTTATCTTCCAATTAGCTCCTAATTAAATAAGAAAAAAACACAGACATTGGATTGCACTGCCAAAACTAAAGCACCATTTACTCCCCTTTTGGCTGATCATGTCCTCATAAGAAAGAAGGGGATCATGCAAGGATGTCTGGTGATAATTGGGGAGGGATGCTTCTTAGGACTGAAATGTGATTTTGCAATTCTAACTTTTCTCAACAAGAGTCAAGGTTCTTGGGTCATTCTTGCAAATGAGAACAAGTCGAGAATTGCCTGGATTCTTGCAAAGAAAAGTGAGAATCTCGTGAACAATCCTCCACTGCAAAAGACCTGGGAAGAGCTTTTTGCAAACCCTGTGTAGGTTTGCAAAAGACCCTGTATGGCATATACTCACTAGAACTGCTGCAGCCTCTGGGTCCCTCTCTCCCTGCTTTACTTCTCTGCACAGGGATGGGGGGAAGCGAGGTCACAAAACTAAATAAATAAAAAAAATCACTGCACATGCACAAAATGGTCACTGGGACTGTTCTGTGCATACACAGTCCTTTGCAAGCATGTGTAGAATAGCTACCCCATTTGAAACTGGTGGTGATGCTGCCAGCGCCATTCTGGAAAAAAGCTGAGCATGCACAGAATGGGGCACATGTGCAGTGATTTTTTTTTTTTGCGAGATATCTTGCAAGACTTTGTATTGGGACCAAGTTCTTGGTGAGATCTTGGTTCTTGATGATATCTAATTGGATTCTTGTTTCAGGTCTAATACTTTTCAATGGACTCCCTACTTCCATACTAAGTCTCCAAGTTTAAGCTGGGATCTAATTATGCTGGATGAGGAGAAGATCCCATATTGGAGGCAGACTGAGAAAGAACATCTCCAGCATCCCATCAAGGGTCATATCCTGCAATGACTTACAGTTATGCCATGTCACAGAAGTAATTCAGGGACCTATTTCTCATCAAATTACTAAGTCCCACCCCTTTTGCATAATGTAACAGGTGCCCCGCCTCCTGTAAGTCTCATGTTCTGGGTCAGGGGGGTGGGACCAAAGCGCCCACACCCACGACCTTTGAAGGTCCTTAAGTGTGAATTTGGGGTAGCCTCTGGGTCAGGGGGATGAGGCCAGATGTCCTACCCCTCCTGACCCAACAAGGTCCTTGGATGGGGGTCATGTGAGGTCTCACAAAACTCAGGAGAGCATGCTGGACCAATCAGGCTGGGTTTGAGGGCTCTAGCCCCTCCTGTTCTATAGAAAAGGAGTCAATGAGGTGGCAGCTCATGAGTAGGTGGGGTCGGGAGAAGGGAGGTTATGTGACCCCCCTCAAACAACTCAGCCCACCACACTGAACTAATCAACAAAGGTTTCATCATCCTTGGCTCCTCTGTTGCAGAGATCTGGGCCAATCCAAGCTTACTAATCCACCACCCATGGTAAGGCACTTACCACTGGCATTGCTAAACCTCCTACAACAATGTAAAACCCCACTGCCTTACCTTAGTGGTGCAACCCCGATGGCTCAGTTTGAACCCGGTACTCCTTTGAACCTGATAAGATGAGAATGAACAGGAAAGAAAATTGGTGAAACCATGTTGAAATATACCCAGCCGTCTGCTGAAGAACCTGTATGAGTCTATGGCTATTCAAGCCAGCACTCCAACAGAAGATCCACTGGTATGTCACAGACACTCAGGGCTAGGTGTTTTGGCTGGGTAAAGAGAAAAGGAGAGATGCACCGATGTATCTTTATTTTTTATTTCAACAGGTAAATGGTCAGGACATCTAAAGCCAAAGGAAGGTTTGAGAGAGGTTATGAGCAAATGTTTATGGGGGAAATAATCATAGTGAATGATGTCCTTAGCAAGACACAAAGGTCTGTGTACAGACTGACAGGTTACAAAAGTGAAGCAGTCCTCGGAACCTTCTATACTGAAGAGCTTCAAAAAGTCAACCCCATGCACAATAAAGTGTACAGGGTTGAAAAAGTGCTAACCACAAAGGGGAAAGGTGGAAACAAGTGTTGTCTGGTAAAGTGGCTAGGCTGGCCATATAAATTTAACAGCTGGGTAAGCACTTCTCAGCTTTGTGAAGTTTAATAATGAGTGCCTTGTACATCACCCTGCCCAGCAACGCATGCAAAAATGTTTTTCCGCAGAACACTAGTTCTGCTTTTACCATACAACTAGTTAAGTCTCTGGATCTCCTTGGGAAGTGGGACTGTCTGAAATACAGTATCCTCGCAAGTGGAACACTGATGCTACAGCCTTGCCCTTTTAAATCACCACCACTAACAGAAGATGGACCTACCTTCTGTAGCGTGCCCATTGCTGAGGTAAAAAGGGAGGTTCTTAATATGGAAAACTGGAAAGTAGAGGGCCCCATGAGGAGGAGTTCAGAGGGGTTTTGTGGGAACAATAGAAGGAACAGAGGTCGTGGCCTAGGGCCAAATGGTGAGTTCATTCCTGTCAGGCAGTTATTGCAGGACAAACTGGAGGTTGAGCGGTTCAGACGTCTGATGTGTCAGTTTGAGGAGGCAAATTTGACCCCTGTGTGTTCTGTAGTGCTTGAGACTCATGATACCTTTCCCTGGGGGGGGGGGCTGTCAAATCTCGGTTAGAGGTGCCTCCCAGAAGCCCAATGGTGTTGCTTTGACCCTTGCACACTCAGACCCATGAGGCAGGCACCAAATTAACATCACTATCAACCGGGTGGGAACTGTCTTAACCTTGCTGGACACAAGGGCTGGAATTAACCTTTTGCAGAAACTGGAGGGCAGGTTGCTACATGAAACACTTGCAATTGAGGGTGTGACTGGAGATGAGGAACAGATCGAGAAATGTGAGGTTACCCTGAAAATAGGCCTTAAGGAATGGCTAACTGTTGTTGGAATATGTCCTGGGAGAGCTGCGTTGTTAGGAACAGATGACATTCGCAGGGCTGCTTTAATTTTGAATTTGGTAAATAACATGATATGGCAAGGATGTGGCAGGGTTCCTATGACTGTGTGCCATGCTGACAGAGATTCCTTTAAAGCTATTACAACAAAGCTGCCTCCCATGTGACCTTCAGGAATGGAGGACCATTGGAATAAGTGGGGGCCTGTGTGGGCACGGGACAGCCTGGATGCAGGACGTTTAAATATGATTGTTGTTTTGGAGGTGGACAATCCCCCTTACACAAAGCAATATCCAATGCCTGCTGAATCTGGCAGGGACATTAAGGAGGTTGTGTGGCAGTTGGAACATAGGCAATTCATCCGTCGGTGTTCGGCTTCTTGTTCTGCCCCACTGTGGCCTGTCAAGAAACTGTGTGGTACTTGGAGGCTCACAATTGATTACAGAGGTTTGAACAAGGTGTCTAAAAGGGCTGCACCTGTGATAGCCTCTTACCAAGAACTTGTGGCAAGATGGATCCAGGAGCCATGGTTTTCTCTGTGTTGGACATCACTAATGGTTTCTGGAACTGTGCTATTAGTGAGGAATCCCAGTATCACACCACTTTTTCGTTTGATGGACGCCAGTACTGCTGGACTGTTTTGCTCCAGGGCTACTGCAATTCCCCAGCTATTTTTCACTCAGACATGAAACAGGTATTGGAGGCCGGGGGTCCCATGCCTGGAGTACTGCAGTATGTAGATGACATCCTCATCCAGGGGGCTATGTAATCAGAGGGAGGCAATTGCTAGAACCAAACATGTGTTGTACTGGGTAAAAAAGGCAGGCACTCAGAGAGAGACTGAGACCAGACTGCTGAATAAGCAATATTGACTTATTTGTTTTCCTTCCACAGACGGGCACAGAGCACACACACAATTTACATCAACTGGGCTAGTACACTGGTGCAGTCTGAAGAACCAGGTTATATACCTTTTTCGCTCGCATATTCATCCATCTTACATTGACATGTCTCCATCCTAATTGGATCCTTTCATCACATGTACCTAGTTGTGTCAGACCTCTGTTCAGGGGTCCTAGGACGTGGGGAGTTGGGAGGGTACAGGGGGCTCAGCGCACCTGGAGGGGTATCCCGGCAGAGGTCCAGGCCCCACAAGCTGGACTCTCACCGTCTCCTGGAATTGCGCCACCGCCTCCACCATCATGTCAGCAGAACGTGGTGGGGAGTGTTTCCGGTGGCCAGGGACCTCCCCCACATCAGGTCTTAGATGCTGGGGGCGTTGCTGCAGATGTGCTACCACCGCTGTCGGAGGCCGTGCCCTTGGCCTCTCTTCTGTGGCACTTGAACAAGTCACAGACTACAGGAGATAAAGGCAGCCCCCTGCTTCGCAAGCATTACTGGTGATCGGTGCCTACATGCCTGTGAGACTGGCCCCTCATTGTTGCTTAATAGGCATTATAGTTCGTGTGAGAGATATTGTTTGTATGTGAGTTTGGTACGCTTGGTTGCGGTGAGTACTTGTGGAGTGTTTGTAAGGTAAACGTGGGACTCCTTCTTGTTTATCCTTTGTTTCACTCTCCCTGGTCCCTTCCTGTGTGCCTGTTCTATACTGCCCTCGGACCCTGGAGACTAGCACTTCTTACCCCGTTCACCATACTACAGCTTCCCACTCCGCTTCCTTATCCCAGTGTGTGGGTGTGGGTGCATTGACAACTAGAAGGATTTCACTCATCTCCAATACCCTGTGATGATCCAGGCTAGGTGGTTTTGATCTCAGAAGCCAATTTCGATCCTGAGGGTTTGTTTTCAGGCAAAACCATGTTGCCTTGTGTGGGAGCGAGCAAGTGGATTATTCTTTTCCTCCTTCCCTTCTTCCCCTTCCACCCAAACCCTCACAAGTTGTTATAGTTAATTACCATGGAAACCGCCCAAGGTCCCCCTGGTCTCGGTCTGAGTACATTCAGGCTTTTCCTCTTTATATCTTCTGACCTCTACAGTTAATTTCATTCTTGTCTGTTCCTTGCAGTATCATGTAGATAACATGGATTTATTGTCAACACTACTTTACTTTGAGGCCCAGCTCTCTGAGTTTACATTCCAGAGAACTCCATGCCATCTCTGAAAGTCTTACTAAGATTACTTTGGATTAGTGTTTTCTATATTCTACCCATAATACTGTGTTCCTAACAGTGTATGCTACCTATGATTCTGTGTTCCTAACTGTGCCTAATAGTGTTGTTCAAGTTGCGCTGGTGTCACACATAAAAACACCCTAACCTATAGATATATGGTCCATCCCTGACACCTTCTACCCCACGGTTATTATCCAAGCATTCTTAACTTAGTTAATAATGCTAACAAAATTATAACTGCTTGTCCCAATTCACCCAAAGTGTCCTTGCGCTATGACTTTGTGGGGAGAAAAGTCAACATTGAAACTCAAGAGCATCACAAGTTTTCCACCGAGGGTCAGATGGCTTATATTTTGGGGTTCAGAATTTCCCCTACCCTGCTGACATTATGGGGTGTGTGTGCATGTTAACTCTTTGTACCTGTACACCGATATTGTTGATCATCAGATTGTGGGGGACTTTTATGCCTTGTTATTGCACTGAGTGTGGAGAGTTCAATGAGTTTGTCACTATCACGTATGACAAGTCTCACTACATGTCTGTGAGCAAACACCACATTGATACCATCACTATTGAAATAAATACAGATCAGAACAAATACGTCTCATGTCATTCTGGTAAGGTGACTGTGAAAGTACATCTTGTCCCCCAGAGAACGCAAAGTTTTAAAGATGGTTATCATAAAAGATTATGTGGCTCCAGCTACCTACAGAAACTATTACAAAGCCCAAGCTGGATATGCCTTCCTGGGGTTTCATGGGGCCCCTGTGATGTATGGGGTGGGCATTTGGGGGATATTCCACAGTTTCTTTCAAAAAGATGTTCCTCTTTTAAGAAGGGGCCTTGAGTTGCTTAAACCCCACTCTAAGACAGCTGCCCAAAATATATCCAAGAATGTGGTGGGTCATGTATCTCAAGCAGTTCTGGAGAAAGTTACCCCCTCTGATAAACAGGAGAGCTCTGTGCTTATGAATATACAGAGAAGAAGAGGGATTAAGAGAAAGGCACTATAAACATGGCGGGTGGGACCCCCTCGGCCCTTTAAAAGAAGGGCTCTACAGAAGGGACCCCGCCAGAAGCAGAGGAAGACTGTGCGAAAGATGAGACATCCTAGTAGGAGCAAGAGAGATATTTTAAAATCAACATGGCTTTTATTTATTGTGGATCTGAGGAATGCACCAAATCTGAACTAGACCTGTTTCAAATAGCACCCACACAAACCAGCATCGAAAAGAGCATGTACATAGAAATCCCCCCTCTCTCAGCCATGGGAGAGACTGCACCTTTTTACTTTTTCATAGCTGGAAATAGTATAGACTATTCAGATCTAAACAATATGCTTCTTTACTTCTCTTGTAAGATTGTCAAGGAAAATGGACCAGTCTTGAAGCAGACACTGAGGTGGGACTGGTGAAATACCCGGTGGCCTCTATTTTCAGTCAGTTGGATGTCATGCTGGGGGATTGTCTCATTAGTCAGAGCAAAAACTGTTACCCTTACAGGGGCTTAATAGAATCTGTGCTCAAGTCTGGCAGAGACACCCTCTCTACACAATTTTCTGCAGGCCTGTTTTACAAAGACACACATGGACAACACAAATTGATAGATTTAGAAATGGGCAATGAGGTTTTAGAAGAGGGCACATCTAACCAGAGAGAGCAGAAGGGCTGAGCTGCTGGGGCCCCTTCACAGCAACCTGTTTTTTCAAGAAAAACCTTTATATTAAATGGTGTAGATGTGAAGATCAAACTGACATGTAGCAAAGAATCTGTCTGATGAGGAATGAAGCAGCTAAGTGGTACAAGTTAGAAATACTACATGCCTCACTTTTTGTGAAAAAAATACACATGGCACCAGGAGTTCACAGAGGACACACTGAAACCCTGCAGACCTCCAGTGCTAAATACCCAGTGGACTGGGTAGGGATGAAAGTGTTTAGAATCCCTGCAGGTAGTTGTGCTAATAACCAGGACAATGTGTTTCTTGAACAGCTCCCCAAATTGCTGGTTTTTGGTCTTCTGGTCAACAACGCCTTCTCAGGTAATTATGCTAAGAATCCTTTCAATTTTAAACATTACAATATTAATTTTGTGGTGCTTTACATGGATGGAGAGCAGGTCCCACTCCCAGGCAAGCTATTGAAATGGGACTTTGCAACAGGAAACTGGGTGAGAGAATAGAACCTGGTACAGACCATGGGCAAGCACATGAAAGATAATGCATTGCTCATCAACTGTGAGGAGTTTGCACAGGCATACACACTGTTTGCCCTTGATCTGTGTCTCCTGTTCAGGAAGGCGGTGACCATTACTCACTGATTAAAAATGGAAACCTGAGGGCAGAAATACATTTTGCTGCAGCCTCACTCATCACCATTAACATGATCGTTTATGCTGTTTTTGACAATGTGATAGAGATAAATCAAAAGAGAAACATGCTGTTTGACTACGTGACACGTACAACTATTTGTGTTTTATCATCAGACCCTCATATGAGAAAGACTTCCCTAGGTGTATTTCTGAGTGATTGGCTCCTGAAGGGGAAACTGAAGCAGAAACCTGTAGGCATAGTAGTTAACATCCTACCCACACACCCAGTCTGAAGAACACTGGCTTCTGATCTGCCAGACAGAACACAACTAGGGAATTTTTTTTTACTCTTACAGACATTCCCCCAATAGCGCTTTGTTTCCTAGAAGCCTTATAAAATTTTAAAACAAAAATGGGGAAAAGATTGTATTTCACTGTAAACAAACACAAGACCCAAACTCTGTGGCTTGTGGTGATCACTGTGTATTTTTTCTACAGCACCGTTGCTAGGTTTTATCTTTTGAACAAATTTTAGAATTGTATTCTTTTTTTTTGTATAATTTTTTTAATTTATTAATGTATTTCAAGGTACATAACTATTGACCATTTACATACTTTTAATACAACTCTTAGATCACCCATTTCTTAGGTCAATATCAGTAAACATCTCTTAACTGTGGTAAGTGTGTCAATTTTTTGTCCATAAATTAAATTAGCTGCCAAGGTTCATTGCTTTATAATGTTCATCTAGTGAAGACTTAAAACTGGTAGTCAAAGAGAGTTTGAAGGTCATCTTTTCTCATCTCACTTCCTTCAAGTGCATTTATAATTGGAGACCATATTTCTTTGAAGACGGCGAGCTTGTTCTGAAGACCTGCATGCAATTTGTCCATGGTGGACTTCATCCATATTCTGTTAATCCACTCTTCATATGAAAGTTCCTCTTCTGACCTCCAGTGTCTGGCTATGATGTTTAATGCTGCCAAAAATAAAACTTTACAAGAGTCTTGACATATCTGTATGCTTTTTGATTCTGGATAGAGTTCCAATAGGGCTATCTCTGGTTTATATGGTATCATAATGCCAGCCACTTTATTCACTATTTTCCATACCTTTGACCACAAAGCTTGTATTTTCCAACAGTCCCACCAGCAGTGTCTGTAAACCCTCTCCATACCACACCCTTTCCAACAGAGGCCTTTTCCACTTGGATCACAGTATCTCAGCCTTGAAAGTGTTAAATAATATCTGGTAGCTACTTTCACCTGGGTTTCCTTAACCTCCAAAGAGGAGACACAGTTACTCGTATGGTGGCATATCTTTTTGGATTCTTTTTCTCTTATACAGATCTTAAGATCTTTCCCCCATTTTTCTAAGTAAGTATTAGATTTATCATACTCCAGATTCTTTAACTCTTTATATATCCTACCCGTTTTTCAGGTCGAGTCTGGAAATGTATGGACACAGCCTCCGTACCAGATACAGCTGGAAGAAGGCGGCCTTAGCCACCATCTCTACCTGCTGATCCAGCTGGAGCCCTGAGTCCAGCACCACCCCCAGACTCTGCACCTGCTGGACTACAGGAGGGAGGACCCCCCTACCAGGGGAGCCAGTACCTCCCTCGCCCTACCCACCACCATCACCTCTGCCTTATCAGGATTGAGCTTCAGTCTGTTCTGCCACATCCAATACGCCACAGTCTCCAAACATTGGGAAAGTAATGAGACAGCAGGACCTGGATCAGTTGAAAATGAGAGGTACAGCTGAGTATCATCAGCATATTGGTGAAATCGCACCATGAACCCTCCCACGATCTCCCCCAGGGACTGCATATATACATTAAATAATATCGGAGACAAAATCGAATCCTGTGGAATGCCACAGGTCAAGGCCCGGGGGCTTGATATTTCAACCCCCATCACCACCCTCTAGCTTCTCCCCGAGAGGAATGAGCCGAACCACCCTAGGGCAGTCCCGTCCAGACCCCCCAGGTCTCACAGCTGTCTCAGCAGCAGCCCATGGTCCATGGTGTAAAATGTGGCCAAGAGATCTAGCAGGATCAAGAATGTTGAACAACCTGGCATGGGCATGTTCAGGAAAGCACCCTGTGCCTCATTTATTTGGGGGAGTTTAATTTCTTTTAGGAATGCTAAAATGTCTTCCTCCTCTGGGTTTTGTGTACTATATATTTTTTTATAAAAGTCTAGGAAGGATTTTTGGATTAGTGTCCGCTCACTGCACCTATCTCCTTTTTGTTCTGTATCAAAGATATGTGATATTTTCTTTGTTTAGTTTTTACTGGGCATTAGGGCTGAAGCGGCAGCAGCTGTTACCGTGCCGTCATTCCATTCCAAGAACTCGGCACTTAATGTGTCTTGCCACTGACTTCCCCTCGATATTCCCGCGATTCCGCATTACCTGCTGCCAGCATCTGCAGATGTGGCATGTCTGAAGTTTGTGAACACAAGCGGTTTTATGCCACCTTCTGCCACTGAGCGTGAGTCCTGGATGCACCGTGATGCTGAATAATAGATCACTGAATGAATGAACTTAGGGTGACTCTTACTACCCGCTTCAGAGTCTGCTTCAGGGGTGTAGCTACCATGGTGTGGGGCGGGGGGGTGCATTTGTGTCCATGCCCTGCCCTGGGAGGGGGCCGGCGGTGATCAGAGCTGGCCCCAGGCATCTGCGGCATCTGCAGGAGCCAGGAGCCCTGCTCCCGAGTCCCGGAGGAGTCTCTCTTGCACCACTGGCAACACATTTTTAAACAACTCAGTTGTAGCCCCGCAGCGCTGCTACATGGGTGGGGGAAGAGTTTCCCCCCCGTCCCCTCCTTCGCAGAGAATGTTGCTGCCTTGTAAACAAAGTTCTTCTTCGAGGGGCTTCTTCCATTCTCACAAATGGGAGAGTGTACCAAGCCTTGAAAGAGGTGGTGGGGGGATTTTCTAACAAAATGACACTCCCTGCAGGTAGGATCTTCAGCCTGGGAGGGAGGTAGAAGGCAGGGGGCAGCCTGCTCTGGGGGGGCCCATTCAGCTGGGGGAGTGTTGGTTGTTCAGTGCTGTCTCTGTTAGAAGGATGGACAGATCCTCCCTCTTCCCTTTGTGATTGCCGCATAGAGAGAACTGGGGGTGCAGAGCAGCTACAACGAGGCAGAGAGGCATCCCAACAAAGGAGAAGAATTTGTCCTTGTCACCCTAACGCACAAGAGAATTCACAGAAGAACAGGGACTTCCCCCCCCCATCCCCTGGATCAGCATCAGGAGTCAAGCGCTCGCTCACTGCGGCCAGGGATCTCTGCACTCTGAGCAGGACAGAGACTAGTGTGTCTGGCTCCTGATGCTGATCCAGGGGATGGAGGGGGCGGGGGGGAGGGGAGTCCCTGCTTTTCTGTGAATTCTCTTGTGTATTAGGGTACCAAGGACAAATTCTTCCCCTTTGCTGGGATGGCTCTCTGCCATTCATTTCTGGGGGCTAGTGAACTTTGCTTCTTATCACTGTTATCTGATTTTCCTCTGCCCTCCTTTGTATATCAATTTTTTTGAAGAACATGCTCTTTAACCGGCTCCAAGGCTTTTCACTGTTCCCACTCTGTAAATGCCTTCCCAGAAGTGAACACACACACCTAACTTCCAACAATCCCCTATTCCTTCCCCCACCCTCAGCATTTCCCCTCCCCATTTTTCCCCAATATATACAAATCCAATCTTTCAGCCATCCTTCCACAGTTGGGGGACTTGTTGGGTTTCAGAAGCAACTCTAATCAGAGTACCTCTGAATGCCTTCTTTCTCCCCCTTCCAGCTCAATAACCTTAAACCTTATTGTTTATTTTGTATACCAAGCCTGTTCACCTTTTAAACCAAACCTTTGTATCTTCCTGCACTAGGCAGGAACGCATGAATGTACTTATATTCTTTTAAATATTTTTAACCCCTCAATCTTACTTTTTTCCCTTCTTTCAAACCCAATATCCTGTAAGTCTGAAAATGTTTGCCCTAAAGCTTGAATCTTCGGTGCTTCTTATGTCCTTTTACCCCATTGTGGTGTTAGGAACTGGTATAAGAGAGACAAAAAAGTGCTCTAAGTTCTTGGTATCATTAAATAATTTCTTGCTCCCCTTAACCGGAATCATCATTTGTGCAGGAAATATTATTTTTGGCTTCAAGTTTCTTTCATTTAATATTCCAAAAAAATTGTTCCATCTCATTCTTTTCTTCATAGTTTCAGCTGCATAATCTGGATAGTTTCTAACTGACTCTTGCTGAAAGGTTAATTTTCTTTTTATATGGGCTTTTTTCAAGATCTCTTCTTTTATCTGGTGACTTGAGAATTTTACAATAATGGATCACAGGGGGTCAGATTCTTTTTGTTGTGGACAGACTATTCTTTGAGCTATATCTATTGCAGTATTCTGAAGCTGCCCCTCTTCAGGGAAGTTTTCCTTTATTATTGCCCAAATGAGCTCCTTCACTCCTTCTGTTTCAGCTTTTCCTTCACCCCATTAAATTTCAGGTTTACTCTCCTTGAGTGATTTTTCAAGATCATCACACTTCATTTGGAGGAAAGTTACCTCTTCTTTTAACTTATTCAGATGCTCATCTGCTGTGAGGTAGGGGTGTGCGAACACTCAGAGGTTTGGGGTTTGCCCCTCCCCAAGCTATTTGGGGTTCAGCTATTCATCCCAAACCTGTTCGCGGGGGCAAACCCATTCAGGTGGGGGGGCAGAGTGAACCCAGTTTCCCCTTCCTCCAGTCTGCGTGGGTGGAAGGGGTTGTTGGAGCTCCCATCCCCTCCCCCCTGCACATCTTACTAATTTTTTTTAAACCCCCCCACACCAGGAATCACCCTACCTGGTGGTGCCGGGTCTCTGGCCCTGGGTCCCACAGCGGCATGTCCAGATCCAGCTCCGGCAGCACTGTGGAGCGCTTCAGGCCTCTACTAGACCTTCTGGGTCAGGTGACCAGGTCAGGTGACCTGGAAGGCCTAGTAGAGGCCTGAAGCACTCTGCTGCCACTGCCGGCACTGGGACAGAGCCCTGGCACCACCAGGTAGGTCAGGCGCCAGCCCCGGGTCTGGCGGCTGCAGCGGGGCTGGCTCTGGTGGTGCTGAGGAGCGCTTCAGGCCTCTACTAGGCCTCCCAGGACACCTGACCTGGTCACCTGACCCGGAAGGCCTAGTATTTATTTATTTATATTTATTGGCCGCCCCCTCATGCCTATGGCATCCCGGGGTGGCTCACATCAAATAAAACAATAATGAAACACATAAAACATTATCAAATATAATTGATTAAAAAAGAGGCCTGAAGCACTCCGCAGTGTCACCAGAGCCGGACCCATCACTGCGGGACCCAGAGACAGAGCCCCGGTGCCACCAGGTAGGGCGATCCCTGGGGTGGGAGGTTTAACATTTTTTTTAGAAGGCTGTGCAGGATAGTGGGGGAGGTGAGCTCCAGTGCCCCTTCCACCTGGAGGGAGGGGAAACCGTGTTCCCCCCTGCCCAAACAGTTTCAGAACCCAAACTTAGTTTGGTTGGTTCGGGTGGGGGGGCAGTTTGGGTTCAGGGGGTTCATGGATGGGCCAACCCCCCTGAGTTTGGGCTGAACCCCGAACCCCTGAACCGTGTTCATACATCCCTACTGTGAGGGCATGATCCTCCAGTGTGGAGAGCCTATCCTCTGCCACTTCAATCCTTTTTGCTAATTCCTCCAACTTTTTATTCCCTGTGTCTACAGAGAATTTGATTTTCTGCATTTCTTTTTTAAATTCCTTTTTCATTTGTAAGATTAGAGTTTGCACTGACCTTCCCACTTCTTCATCTTCATCAGTATCTGTTGTAGTCATTTTTGCCTCAGTCTCTGGCGCCACCATTTTATTGCCAGGCTCTCCAGGATCCAAGTCTTTGGCCGTGTGGAACCTTTTTTTTTACAGAAGTGATCCAGCGCATTGCTGTGGGGACTTTTTTGTATGGGCTTATTTCTGCCTGTCATTTCTTGATTTTTTGAGGGTTTCTCCTTATGCGTTTTTAATTTGATGTCTTGTTTCTGAACTGGAGGTATGGAGCTCAGACTTCTCCCAATGACCCGTGCTGGCACATGCGTAGATCCCCTAGAATTGTACTCTGATAATTTAACAGAAAATGATCAAATGGTAATGCAATTTGTAAAAAAAAAAATGTACTGCCTCATGGGCAGTCCTTCCTGCAGTGAATTTCATAGCCAAGTTTCTAAATAAAGTACCTCATTGTGGGTTTAAAAGCTAGTTAGCTCACCTGTGTTATTTGTATCCTCATCCCTTTAAAGAAAGAAGTACACAATGTTTTTTTTTCTTTAAAGAAACAACAACAGTATTACAAGGTTTTATTTGAAGCATATTTACAGAAATAAAAATCACAACATATTACATTTTGATCCAGTTTAACATACCAGATAATTTTGATCTAGAAGGGGTTAAGGGAGAGTCTGTCTGACTGAGTTCGAGGGGGGTCAAGGTGGATGATTTGATAGTCAGGTAGCAGTGTTTCTTATTAGACATGAAGGTATGGTAGCTTCAGTCATGTTTTTTGGACAAAGGTATCCCACCCTTTAGGGGGGTTTCTGATGGTGTGTTGCTGAGTAGCTGCACACACCAGATCAAACTTATTGGAACCTCTGATTGGGCCACCGTGGTATAAAAAAGTGCCCCCCACACATCCTAGGAGGGTTGAGGACTAGATTGCTTTAGTTTATCCAGCAGAAGCTGAGTGTTGACCTGATTCTGCTTACATATTTCTCTCAGAACTTCCTGAATGATTGTTTCTGACCCAGTGGAACTTTCAGGGTGAGGGGAGAAGGGCTGTTCCTTCATCTGAAGGGGGGAGTTGCAAAGTGAGTTTTCCTTTTTCCACATCCCCCTGCTTCACATAGGTTAAATATTTTTGAATAATAGTCATGTATAGCTTAGCTTTTTCATATTCAGGCACTCCTTCCCTTTCCAAAATGCTACACATTTGGTGTCTAGCAAATGGGTTGCATTTACTCTAATGGATTCTTCCCACAGAGAAGGACCTAATCTCAATGTTCTAGCTGCTGCATGGGCACAAGATACATTTTCTCTGAATATTCCATTATTGCCTCCTTAGCAGTCCGGTAATTAAAGGAATGGCAATGTTGATCAAGGGGCCAAAAAACTGCCCTTTCTGCTTCAGCAGCTGTCTCTTTCATTTAAGAGAGGTTTTCTTATTAGGAAGGTTTTTTTATAGGCTTTTACTTTCTCTTCAGCATCCCTACTTGCTGCAGGGAGAGGGGCAGGTTCCCCTTTAAAACATTAAGAACAATTTCTGAGATGACTATCATCAGAAGCAGTGCAGAGAATAGATTTTTTTCTGGCCCAGGGGAACCTTGACAAGCAGCATTAGAAGAGGCAGGTTTCCTGTAGCTGAACCAACATACTGAACCCCGCAGAGGCATCACAAAAATGGGGAAGCAGAGGAAAATACCAATGTCTTTTATGCCCTGCAATTGATTTTTTTTAGAGTATAAATGACCAGAAATTTGGGTGGGAAGAGCCCCGTTCTTAATCTGTACTCCTTGGTGGTAGAGGGATTTAAATCCATCACCAAAAAGCCATATGGATTTCGGGATGCATCCTCATAGGTTTTTAGGAAAAACTGGGATTTTCCTGGGTACATTTGCCAGGCTAGAATGGCAACCTGCAGCTTATCCTTGAGGTTTTGAAACAGGACTAAATATTTAGCATTTAAGTGAATGGGGCGGCTCTTTTCGCCCCTGTAGAAGAGGTTCTGCACTATATATAAAATGCTGAGATTCCTGTGATGAACATACTATGGGGAGGCCTTCTCAATTTCACTGTTTTCAGAAACGGAGTCCATGAGATCATTCATTATGACCCAGCTCATTTTATTAACCAGGAATAAAGCATCATCAGTCAGACTTTCAGGCAACCCCTCTACAAATTTGACAAATTTACAAAGTATCTCCTTATACAAAGGTTGCCAGCAGCTATAACACCAAACTACATTTAAATTTTTCAGGCATATATGTAAGCATTTTCTTGCTATGATCTAGCAGGTATTTTATAAAGTAAGTTTTTCCAGACCCACTAGGACCTGCGATTATGACTGAGAAAGGATGCTTCCACTTAGTGTCCATGGCTTAGTTAATAACCATAAGGCAAAGTGCCAAAGTCCTCTCTCATTACTCACTTATCATAAACATCTTTTGGGGTTTTCTTGAGAGGCCTGGTGTATATTTCAAAGTGGGCTTTGTCTGTTACAATGAACTGCTGCTGAATGAGGATTTCTTTTTGGTTTTCCTCCCCCGGTTGATAACTATGTATGAGATCTTTCAAGCTCTCAAAATGGATTCTTTTTGCCGTTAGCAGAGTTTAATGTGATTCCCTTAACTTTCATGCTAACACTGCTGTTAGACACCCTATAACTGTAGGTTTTAGGACCTGCTGACACACTCTGTAATGTATTAGCCAGGGGGGAGCTTGTTGGTCATGTCTCCTAAGTAATTCCCAAAAGGTGGGTCCCAGGCACTTTCCCTGCTTAGAAAAATCACAGAATCTGTGGCATGTTACAGACACCTGTCCTGGAGCCCCTATAGCACCCCATACAGCTCTAGACATGCATGCACTGTGGTAAATGCTGCTATAAAAACATTGGTGTTGCCGTAGATCACAGTGCTGTCTTTAGCCTGTTTCCAGCACACACAAACAGCTTCCACATTAAAAAATTCACAGGATGAGACCTCATAATTGGGAAATAACACTAATTGAAACAGCTCAGTAGGTTCCATTATTATGGTCATGTTCCCGATACTGTTTCTCTGTGCAAATTTACACCACAGTGAATTGAGATAGAACTTAGTCATCTGCCACTTGGCAGGATTTACCTCAATATGTTAAGGTTACAAGGCAATCCCATTTTTTTTAAAGTATTCCTCAATATACCTTTTGCTGGCCCCTCCTCTACCAGAGTGGGAGGAGAAGGGGGGGGGAAGAGCTGACTCTTCCCTGCTCCTCCCTCTAAGCTCACTAGAGGGGAGGGGGAAGAGATCAGAGTCAGTCAGACTAGGGAGTGAACAGGAAGTCTCATCCTTTCAGAAATCTGGTAGTCTCTATGGTTAAAATGTCCATGGGAAGACTGGAAGACAAATCTCATGTCTGCTCCTGATAGCCAAGGAGTGAACATCTCCTGACAGGCTGCTGGGATGGATGTTGACCTGGAGAGACCTGAAGGAAGGAGACTGATGTGAAGAGCTTGTGTTTGTGGGAGCCCTTTTCGTCCCCCCCTTCTGACCCATTGTGCCTGCCTGCTTGCTGCCCTTTCCCAGTGGGGGGCTCCATGGGAGCCTGTTTTTCCTGAGGGACTGTCAAGCACTGCTGAGGGCTGATCTCAAAGTCGGAGCAGCTGGGAGCAGCTAAACATCACTGTGCCATCTGGTGGCTCCAGAGGCGCACGCCGGGGCAGCGTGCCTAAGTGCTGTGCGCGCAAGGGCGTGCCCTTGTGCGCACGGCCTTAGGTGTAGGTCGGGCGTGGTGCCCTGTCCTTTTCTCCTGGACTAGTTGGATGGTGGTTTGATCTTCTCCCCTGTTGTGGAACTGAAGTTTGCTTTTTCCATCTATTCATCACTCCTTAGCACTCCTTAATGCCTAAGAAGGGTAGGAAGTCGGGGGTGACCCCCAGGGCACAGACCAGACAATTACAGCTCCCTGCCTGTTTTTCTCTGGCACCAGCCCCTTCTGGGCCCCTATAGTGTAGCCCTTCCCAGGTGCCTCTGGATCCTCCTTTGGAGGGCCCTGATGCAGGATTGGATTCTCCCATTGCTTCCACAAGTGCTTTGCTTCCTGATTTATCCTACAGTTCTGCAAGCT
>QEPC01000813.1:284998-308499 GCA_003113815.1 Sphenodon punctatus | reverse complement strand
GAGATTTGGCAGTCAGGGCGAGCCTTCTTTTTCCTTGTTTCTTAAATGCCAAGGCACATGACCATAAAGAGGAGTCACGAGGTGCCTGCGCGGGTGGAGTGGAAAAGTCAAACCCACCGCAGGATGTTCCTACCTCCTAGCTTGCAGAACTGTAGGATAAATCAGGAAGCAAAGCACTTGTGGAAGCAATGGGAGAATCCAATCCTGCATCAGGGCCCTCCAAAGGAGGATCCAGAGGCACCTGGGAAGGGCTACACTATAGGGGCCCAGAAGGGGCTGGTGCCAGAGAAAAACAGGCAGGGAGCTGTAATTGTCTGGTCTGTGCCCTGGGGGTCACCCCCGACTTCCTACCCTTCTTAGGCATTAAGGAGTGCTAAGGAGTGATGAATAGATGGAAAAAGCAAACTTCAGTTCCACAACAGGGGAGAAGATCAAACCACCATCCAACTAGTCCAGGAGAAAAGGACAGGGCACCACGCCCGACCTACACCTAAGGCCGTGCGCACAAGGGCACGCCCTTGCGCGCACAGCACTTAGGCACGCTGCCCCGGCGTGCGCCTCTGGAGCCACCAGATGGCACAGTGATGTTTAGCTGCTCCCAGCTGCTCCGACTTTGAGATCAGCCCTCTGCAGTGCTTGACAGTCCCTCAGGAAAAACAGGCTCCCATGGAGCCCCCCACTGGGAAAGGGCAGCAAGCAGGCAGGCACAATGGGTCAGAAGGGGGGGACGAAAAGGGCTCCCACAAACACAAGCTCTTCACATCAGTCTCCTTCCTTCAGGTCTCTCCAGGTCAACATCCATCCCAGCAGCCTGTCAGGAGATGTTCACTCCTTGGCTATCAGGAGCAGACATGAGATTTGTCTTCCAGTCTTCCCATGGACATTTTAACCATAGAGACTACCAGATTTCTGAAAGGATGAGACTTCCTGTTCACTCCCTAGTCTGACTGACTCTGATCTCTTCCCCCTCCCCTCTAGTGAGCTTAGAGGGAGGAGCAGGGAAGAGTCAGCTCTTCCCCCCCCCTTCTCCTCCCACTCTGGTAGAGGAGGGGCCAGCAAAAGGTATATTGAGGAATACTTTAAAAAAAATGGGATTGCCTTGTAACCTTAACATATTGAGGTAAATCCTGCCAAGTGGCAGATGACTAAGTTCTATCTCAATTCACTGTGGTGTAAATTTGCACAGAGAAACAGTATCGGGAACATGACCATAATAATGGAACCTACTGAGCTGTTTCAATTAGTGTTATTTCCCAATTATGAGGTCTCATCCTGTGAATTTTTTAATGTGGAAGCTGTTTGTGTGTGCTGGAAACAGGCTAAAGACAGCACTGTGATCTACGGCAACACCAATGTTTTTATAGCAGCATTTACCACAGTGCATGCATGTCTAGAGCTGTATGGGGTGCTATAGGGGCTCCAGGACAGGTGTCTGTAACATGCCACAGATTCTGTGATTTTTCTAAGCAGGGAAAGTGCCTGGGACCCACCTTTTGGGAATTACTTAGGAGACATGACCAACAAGCTCCCCCCTGGCTAATACATTACAGAGTGTGTCAGCAGGTCCTAAAACCTACAGTTATAGGGTGTCTAACAGCAGTGTTAGCATGAAAGTTAAGGGAATCACATTAAACTCTGCTAACGGCAAAAAGAATCCATTTTGAGAGCTTGAAAGATCTCATACATAGTTATCAACCGGGGGAGGAAAACCAAAAAGAAATCCTCATTCAGCAGCAGTTCATTGTAACAGACAAAGCCCACTTTGAAATATACACCAGGCCTCTCAAGAAAACCCCAAAAGATGTTTATGATAAGTGAGTAATGAGAGAGGACTTTGGCACTTTGCCTTATGGTTATTAACTAAGCCATGGACACTAAGTGGAAGCATCCTTTCTCAGTCATAATCGCAGGTCCTAGTGGGTCTGGAAAAACTTACTTTATAAAATACCTGCTAGATCATAGCAAGAAAATGCTTACATATATGCCTGAAAAATTTAAATGTAGTTTGGTGTTATAGCTGCTGGCAACCTTTGTATAAGGAGATACTTTGTAAATTTGTCAAATTTGTAGAGGGGTTGCCTGAAAGTCTGACTGATGATGCTTTATTCCTGGTTAATAAAATGAGCTGGGTCATAATGAATGATCTCATGGACTCCGTTTCTGAAAACAGTGAAATTGAGAAGGCCTCCCCATAGTATGTTCATCACAGGAATCTCAGCATTTTATATATAGTGCAGAACCTCTTCTACAGGGGCGAAAAGAGCCGCCCCATTCACTTAAATGCTAAATATTTAGTCCTGTTTCAAAACCTCAAGGATAAGCTGCAGGTTGCCATTCTAGCCTGGCAAATGTACCCAGGAAAATCCCAGTTTTTCCTAAAAACCTATGAGGATGCATCCCGAAATCCATATGGCTTTTTGGTGTTGGATTTAAATCCCTCTACCACCAAGGAGTACAGATTAAGAACGGGGCTCTTCCCACCCAAATTTCTGGTCATTTATACTCTAAAAAAAATCAATTGCAGGGCATAAAAGACATTGGTATTTTCCTCTGCTTCCCCATTTTTGTGATGCCTCTGCGGGGTTCAGTATGTTGGTTCAGCTACAGGAAACCTGCCTCTTCTAATGCTGCTTGTCAAGGTTCCCCTGGGCCAGAAAAAAATCTATTCTCTGCACTGCTTCTGATGATAGTCATCTCAGAAATTGTTCTTAATGTTTTAAAGGGGAACCTGCCCCTCTCCCTGCAGCAAGTAGGGATGCTGAAGAGAAAGTAAAAGCCTATAAAAAAACCTTCCTAATAAGAAAACCTCTCTTAAATGAAAGAGACAGCTGCTGAAGCAGAAAGGGCAGTTTTTTGGCCCCTTGATCAACATTGCCATTCCTTTAATTACCGGACTGCTAAGGAGGCAATAATGGAATATTCAGAGAAAATGTATCTTGTGCCCATGCAGCAGCTAGAACATTGAGATTAGGTCCTTCTCTGTGGGAAGAATCCATTAGAGTAAATGCAACCCATTTGCTAGACACCAAATGTGTAGCATTTTGGAAAGGGAAGGAGTGCCTGAATATGAAAAAGCTAAGCTATACATGACTATTATTCAAAAATATTTAACCTATGTGAAGCAGGGGGATGTGGAAAAAGGAAAACTCACTTTGCAACTCCCCCCTTCAGATGAAGGAACAGCCCTTCTCCCCTCACCCTGAAAGTTCCACTGGGTCAGAAACAATCATTCAGGAAGTTCTGAGAGAAATATGTAAGCAGAATCAGGTCAACACTCAGCTTCTGCTGGATAAACTAAAGCAATCTAGTCCTCAACCCTCCTAGGATGTGTGGGGGGCACTTTTTTATACCACGGTGGCCCAATCAGAGGTTCCAATAAGTTTGATCTGGTGTGTGCAGCTACTCAGCAACACACCATCAGAAACCCCCCTAAAGGGTGGGATACCTTTGTCCAAAAAACATGACTGAAGCTACCATACCTTCATGTCTAATAAGAAACACTGCTACCTGACTATCAAATCATCCACCTTGACCCCCCTCGAACTCAGTCAGACAGACTCTCCCTTAACCCCTTCTAGATCAAAATTATCTGGTATGTTAAACTGGATCAAAATGTAATATGTTGTGATTTTTATTTCTGTAAATATGCTTCAAATAAAACCTTGTAATACTGTTGTTGTTTCTTTAAAGAAAAAAAAACATTGTGTACTTCTTTCTTTAAAGGGATGAGGATACAAATAACACAGGTGAGCTAACTAGCTTTTAAACCCACAATGAGGTACTTTATTTAGAAACTTGGCTATGAAATTCACTGCAGGAAGGACTGCCCATGAGGCAGTACATTTTTTTTTTTACAAATTGCATTACCATTTGATCATTTTCTGTTAAATTATCAGAGTACAATTCTAGGGGATCTACGCATGTGCCAGCACGGGTCATTGGGAGAAGTCTGAGCTCCATACCTCCAGTTCAGAAACAAGACATCAAATTAAAAACGCATAAGGAGAAACCCTCAAAAAATCAAGAAATGACAGGCAGAAATAAGCCCATACAAAAAAGTCCCCACAGCAATGCGCTGGATCACTTCTGTAAAAAAAAAGGTTCCACACGGCCAAAGACTTGGATCCTGGAGAGCCTGGCAATAAAATGGTGGCGCCAGAGACTGAGGCAAAAATGACTACAACAGATACTGATGAAGATGAAGAAGTGGGAAGGTCAGTGCAAACTCTAATCTTACAAATGAAAAAGGAATTTAAAAAAGAAATGCAGAAAATCAAATTCTCTGTAGACACAGGGAATAAAAAGTTGGAGGAATTAGCAAAAAGGATTGAAGTGGCAGAGGATAGGCTCTCCACACTGGAGGATCATGCCCTCACAGTAGGGATGTATGAACACGGTTCAGGGGTTCGGGGTTCAGCCCAAACTCAGGGGGGTTGGCCCATCCATGAACCCCCTGAACCCAAACTGCCCCCCCACCCGAACCAACCAAACTAAGTTTGGGTTCTGAAACTGTTTGGGCAGGGGGGAACACGGTTTCCCCTCCCTCCAGGTGGAAGGGGCACTGGAGCTCACCTCCCCCACTATCCTGCACAGCCTTCTAAAAAAAATGTTAAACCTCCCACCCCAGGGATCGCCCTACCTGGTGGCACCGGGGCTCTGTCTCTGGGTCCCGCAGTGATGGGTCCGGCTCTGGTGACACTGCGGAGTGCTTCAGGCCTCTTTTTTAATCAATTATATTTGATAATGTTTTATGTGTTTTATTATTGTTTTATTTGATGTGAGCCACCCCGGGATGCCATAGGCCTGTCTCTTATACACATCTAGATGTGTATAAGAGACAGGATCAAGGGCAAACAGTGTGTATGCCTGTGCAAACTCCTCACAGTTGATGAGCAATGCATTATCTTTCATGTGCTTGCCCATGGTCTGTACCAGGTTCTATTCTCTCACCCAGTTTCCTGTTGCAAAGTCCCATTTCAATAGCTTGCCTGGGAGTGGGACCTGCTCTCCATCCATGTAAAGCACCACAAAATTAATATTGTAATGTTTAAAATTGAAAGGATTCTTAGCATAATTACCTGAGAAGGCGTTGTTGACCAGAAGACCAAAAACCAGCAATTTGGGGAGCTGTTCAAGAAACACATTGTCCTGGTTATTAGCACAACTACCTGCAGGGATTCTAAACACTTTCATCCCTACCCAGTCCACTGGGTATTTAGCACTGGAGGTCTGCAGGGTTTCAGTGTGTCCTCTGTGAACTCCTGGTGCCATGTGTATTTTTTTCACAAAAAGTGAGGCATGTAGTATTTCTAACTTGTACCACTTAGCTGCTTCATTCCTCATCAGACAGATTCTTTGCTACATGTCAGTTTGATCTTCACATCTACACCATTTAATATAAAGGTTTTTCTTGAAAAAACAGGTTGCTGTGAAGGGGCCCCAGCAGCTCAGCCCTTCTGCTCTCTCTGGTTAGATGTGCCCTCTTCTAAAACCTCATTGCCCATTTCTAAATCTATCAATTTGTGTTGTCCATGTGTGTCTTTGTAAAACAGGCCTGCAGAAAATTGTGTAGAGAGGGTGTCTCTGCCAGACTTGAGCACAGATTCTATTAAGCCCCTGTAAGGGTAACAGTTTTTGCTCTGACTAATGAGACAATCCCCCAGCATGACATCCAACTGACTGAAAATAGAGGCCACCGGGTATTTCACCAGTCCCACCTCAGTGTCTGCTTCAAGACTGGTCCATTTTCCTTGACAATCTTACAAGAGAAGTAAAGAAGCATATTGTTTAGATCTGAATAGTCTATACTATTTCCAGCTATGAAAAAGTAAAAAGGTGCAGTCTCTCCCATGGCTGAGAGAGGGGGGATTTCTATGTACATGCTCTTTTCGATGCTGGTTTGTGTGGGTGCTATTTGAAACAGGTCTAGTTCAGATTTGGTGCATTCCTCAGATCCACAATAAATAAAAGCCATGTTGATTTTAAAATATCTCTCTTGCTCCTACTAGGATGTCTCATCTTTCGCACAGTCTTCCTCTGCTTCTGGCGGGGTCCCTTCTGTAGAGCCCTTCTTTTAAAGGGCCGAGGGGGTCCCACCCGCCATGTTTATAGTGCCTTTCTCTTAATCCCTCTTCTTCTCTGTATATTCATAAGCACAGAGCTCTCCTGTTTATCAGAGGGGGTAACTTTCTCCAGAACTGCTTGAGATACATGACCCACCACATTCTTGGATATATTTTGGGCAGCTGTCTTAGAGTGGGGTTTAAGCAACTCAAGGCCCCTTCTTAAAAGAGGAACATCTTTTTGAAAGAAACTGTGGAATATCCCCCAAATGCCCACCCCATACATCACAGGGGCCCCATGAAACCCCAGGAAGGCATATCCAGCTTGGGCTTTGTAATAGTTTCTGTAGGTAGCTGGAGCCACATAATCTTTTATGATAACCATCTTTAAAACTTTGCGTTCTCTGGGGGACAAGATGTACTTTCACAGTCACCTTACCAGAATGACATGAGACGTATTTGTTCTGATCTGTATTTATTTCAATAGTGATGGTATCAATGTGGTGTTTGCTCACAGACATGTAGTGAGACTTGTCATACGTGATAGTGACAAACTCATTGAACTCTCCACACTCAGTGCAATAACAAGGCATAAAAGTCCCCCACAATCTGATGATCAACAATATCGGTGTACAGGTACAAAGAGTTAACATGCACACACACCCCATAATGTCAGCAGGGTAGGGGAAATTCTGAACCCCAAAATATAAGCCATCTGACCCTCGGTGGAAAACTTGTGATGCTCTTGAGTTTCAATGTTGACTTTTCTCCCCACAAAGTCATAGCGCAAGGACACTTTGGGTGAATTGGGACAAGCAGTTATAATTTTGTTAGCATTATTAACTAAGTTAAGAATGCTTGGATAATAACCGTGGGGTAGAAGGTGTCAGGGATGGACCATATATCTATAGGTTAGGGTGTTTTTATGTGTGACACCAGCGCAACTTGAACAACACTATTAGGCACAGTTAGGAACACAGAATCATAGGTAGCATACACTGTTAGGAACACAGTATTATGGGTAGAATATAGAAAACACTAATCCAAAGTAATCTTAGTAAGACTTTCAGAGATGGCATGGAGTTCTCTGGAATGTAAACTCAGAGAGCTGGGCCTCAAAGTAAAGTAGTGTTGACAATAAATCCATGTTATCTACATGATACTGCAAGGAACAGACAAGAATGAAATTAACTGTAGAGGTCAGAAGATATAAAGAGGAAAAGCCTGAATGTACTCAGACCGAGACCAGGGGGACCTTGGGCGGTTTCCATGGTAATTAACTATAACAACTTGTGAGGGTTTGGGTGGAAGGGGAAGAAGGGAAGGAGGAAAAGAATAATCCACTTGCTCGCTCCCACACAAGGCAACATGGTTTTGCCTGAAAACAAACCCTCAGGATCGAAATTGGCTTCTGAGATCAAAACCACCTAGCCTGGATCATCACAGGGTATTGGAGATGAGTGAAATCCTTCTAGTTGTCAATGCACCCACACCCACACACTGGGATAAGGAAGCGGAGTGGGAAGCTGTAGTATGGTGAACGGGGTAAGAAGTGCTAGTCTCCAGGGTCCGAGGGCAGTATAGAACAGGCACACAGGAAGGGACCAGGGAGAGTGAAACAAAGGATAAACAAGAAGGAGTCCCACGTTTACCTTACAAACACTCCACAAGTACTCACCGCAACCAAGCGTACCAAACTCACATACAAACAATATCTCTCACACGAACTATAATGCCTATTAAGCAACAATGAGGGGCCAGTCTCACAGGCATGTAGGCACCGATCACCAGTAATGCTTGCGAAGCAGGGGGCTGCCTTTATCTCCTGTAGTCTGTGACTTGTTCAAGTGCCACAGAAGAGAGGCCAAGGGCACGGCCTCCGACAGCGGTGGTAGCACATCTGCAGCAACGCCCCCAGCATCTAAGACCTGATGTGGGGGAGGTCCCTGGCCACCGGAAACACTCCCCACCACGTTCTGCTGACATGATGGTGGAGGCGGTGGCGCAATTCCAGGAGACGGTGAGAGTCCAGCTTGTGGGGCCTGGACCTCTGCCGGGATACCCCTCCAGGTGCGCTGAGCCCCCTGTACCCTCCCAACTCCCCACGTCCTAGGACCCCTGAACAGAGGTCTGACACAACTAGGTACATGTGATGAAAGGATCCAATTAGGATGGAGACATGTCAATGTAAGATGGATGAATATGCGAGCGAAAAAGGTATATAACCTGGTTCTTCAGACTGCACCAGTGTACTAGCCCAGTTGATGTAAATTGTGTGTGTGCTCTGTGCCCGTCTGTGGAAGGAAAACAAATAAGTCAATATTGCTTATTCAGCAGTCTGGTCTCAGTCTCTCTCTGAGTGCCTGCCTTTTTTACCCAGTACAACACATGTTTGGTTCTAGCAATTGCCTCCCTCTGATTACATAGCCCCCTGGATGAGGATGTCATCTACATACTGCAGTACTCCAGGCATGGGACCCCCGGCCTCCAATACCTGTTTCATGTCTGAGTGAAAAATAGCTGGGGAATTGCAGTAGCCCTGGAGCAAAACAGTCCAGCAGTACTGGCGTCCATCAAACGAAAAAGTGGTGTGATACTGGGATTCCTCACTAATAGCACAGTTCCAGAAACCATTAGTGATGTCCAACACAGAGAAAACCATGGCTCCTGGATCCATCTTGCCACAAGTTCTTGGTAAGAGGCTATCACAGGTGCAGCCCTTTTAGACACCTTGTTCAAACCTCTGTAATCAATTGTGAGCCTCCAAGTACCACACAGTTTCTTGACAGGCCACAGTGGGGCAGAACAAGAAGCCGAACACCGACGGATGAATTGCCTATGTTCCAACTGCCACACAACCTCCTTAATGTCCCTGCCAGATTCAGCAGGCATTGGATATTGCTTTGTGTAAGGGGGATTGTCCACCTCCAAAACAACAATCATATTTAAACGTCCTGCATCCAGGCTGTCCCGTGCCCACACAGGCCCCCACTTATTCCAATGGTCCTCCATTCCTGAAGGTCACATGGGAGGCAGCTTTGTTGTAATAGCTTTAAAGGAATCTCTGTCAGCATGGCACACAGTCATAGGAACCCTGCCACATCCTTGCCATATCATGTTATTTACCAAATTCAAAATTAAAGCAGCCCTGCGAATGTCATCTGTTCCTAACAACGCAGCTCTCCCAGGACATATTCCAACAACAGTTAGCCATTCCTTAAGGCCTATTTTCAGGGTAACCTCACATTTCTCGATCTGTTCCTCATCTCCAGTCACACCCTCAATTGCAAGTGTTTCATGTAGCAACCTGCCCTCCAGTTTCTGCAAAAGGTTAATTCCAGCCCTTGTGTCCAGCAAGGTTAAGACAGTTCCCACCCGGTTGATAGTGATGTTAATTTGGTGCCTGCCTCATGGGTCTGAGTGTGCAAGGGTCAAAGCAACACCATTGGGCTTCTGGGAGGCACCTCTAACCGAGATTTGACAGCCCCCCCCCCCAGGGAAAGGTATCATGAGTCTCAAGCACTACAGAACACACAGGGGTCAAATTTGCCTCCTCAAACTGACACATCAGACGTCTGAACCGCTCAACCTCCAGTTTGTCCTGCAATAACTGCCTGACAGGAATGAACTCACCATTTGGCCCTAGGCCACGACCTCTGTTCCTTCTATTGTTCCCACAAAACCCCTCTGAACTCCTCCTCATGGGGCCCTCTACTTTCCAGTTTTCCATATTAAGAACCTCCCTTTTTACCTCAGCAATGGGCACGCTACAGAAGGTAGGTCCATCTTCTGTTAGTGGTGGTGATTTAAAAGGGCAAGGCTGTAGCATCAGTGTTCCACTTGCGAGGATACTGTATTTCAGACAGTCCCACTTCCCAAGGAGATCCAGAGACTTAACTAGTTGTATGGTAAAAGCAGAACTAGTGTTCTGCGGAAAAACATTTTTGCATGCGTTGCTGGGCAGGGTGATGTACAAGGCACTCATTATTAAACTTCACAAAGCTGAGAAGTGCTTACCCAGCTGTTAAATTTATATGGCCAGCCTAGCCACTTTACCAGACAACACTTGTTTCCACCTTTCCCCTTTGTGGTTAGCACTTTTTCAACCCTGTACACTTTATTGTGCATGGGGTTGACTTTTTGAAGCTCTTCAGTATAGAAGGTTCCGAGGACTGCTTCACTTTTGTAACCTGTCAGTCTGTACACAGACCTTTGTGTCTTGCTAAGGACATCATTCACTATGATTATTTCCCCCATAAACATTTGCTCATAACCTCTCTCAAACCTTCCTTTGGCTTTAGATGTCCTGACCATTTACCTGTTGAAATAAAAAATAAAGATACATCGGTGCATCTCTCCTTTTCTCTTTACCCAGCCAAAACACCTAGCCCTGAGTGTCTGTGACATACCAGTGGATCTTCTGTTGGAGTGCTGGCTTGAATAGCCATAGACTCATACAGGTTCTTCAGCAGACGGCTGGGTATATTTCAACATGGTTTCACCAATTTTCTTTCCTGTTCATTCTCATCTTATCAGGTTCAAAGGAGTACCGGGTTCAAACTGAGCCATCGGGGTTGCACCACTAAGGTAAGGCAGTGGGGTTTTACATTGTTGTAGGAGGTTTAGCAATGCCAGTGGTAAGTGCCTTACCATGGGTGGTGGATTAGTAAGCTTGGATTGGCCCAGATCTCTGCAACAGAGGAGCCAAGGATGATGAAACCTTTGTTGATTAGTTCAGTGTGGTGGGCTGAGTTGTTTGAGGGGGGTCACATAACCTCCCTTCTCCCGACCCCACCTACTCATGAGCTGCCACCTCATTGACTCCTTTTCTATAGAACAGGAGGGGCTAGAGCCCTCAAACCCAGCCTGATTGGTCCAGCATGCTCTCCTGAGTTTTGTGAGACCTCACATGACCCCCATCCAAGGACCTTGTTGGGTCAGGAGGGGTAGGACATCTGGCCTCATCCCCCTGACCCAGAGGCTACCCCAAATTCACACTTAAGGACCTTCAAAGGTCGTGGGTGTGGGCGCTTTGGTCCCACCCCCCTGACCCAGAACATGAGACTTACAGGAGGCGGGGCACCTGTTACATTATGCAAAAGGGGTGGGACTTAGTAATTTGATGAGAAATAGGTCCCTGAATTACTTCTGTGACATGGCATAACTGTAAGTCATTGCAGGATATGACCCTTGATGGGATGCTGGAGATGTTCTTTCTCAGTCTGCCTCCAATATGGGATCTTCTCCTCATCCAGCATAATTAGATCCCAGCTTAAACTTGGAGACTTAGTATGGAAGTAGGGAGTCCATTGAAAAGTATTAGACCTGAAACAAGAATCCAATTAGATATCATCTAGAACCAAGATCTCACCAAGAACTTGGTCCCAATACAAAGTCTTGCAAGATATCTCGCAAAAAAAAATAATCACTGCACATGTGCCCCATTCTGTGCATGCTCAGCTTTTTTCCAGAATGGCGCTGGCAGCATCACCACCAGTTTCAAATGGGGTAGCTATTCTACACATGCTTGCAAAGGACTGTGTATGCACAGAACAGTCCCAGTGACCATTTTGTGCATGTGCAGTGATTTTTTTTATTTATTTAGTTTTGTGACCTCGCTTCCCCCCATCCCTGTGCAGAGAAGTAAAGCAGGGAGAGAGGGACCCAGAGGCTGCAGCAGTTCTAGTGAGTATATGCCATACAGGGTCTTTTGCAAACCTACACAGGGTTTGCAAAAAGCTCTTCCCAGGTCTTTTGCAGTGGAGGATTGTTCACGAGATTCTCACTTTTCTTTGCAAGAATCCAGGCAATTCTCGACTTGTTCTCATTTGCAAGAATGACCCAAGAACCTTGACTCTTGTTGAGAAAAGTTAGAATTGCAAAATCACATTTCAGTCCTAAGAAGCATCCCTCCCCAATTATCACCAGACATCCTTGCATGATCCCCTTCTTTCTTATGAGGACATGATCAGCCAAAAGGGGAGTAAATGGTGCTTTAGTTTTGGCAGTGCAATCCAATGTCTGTGTTTTTTTCTTATTTAATTAGGAGCTAATTGGAAGATAAGGACTTGACCTTTCTGAGACTCCTACTATTCCAAAGAAAACTATTGGGTATACTCATTTATTCAACTCAAGAGGAAGCTTGTGGAGTTTAAATGCCAACTGAACATGTGAAATATCAGGCTTTCAAGTGGAGTTTGCACAGCTGTCATTCTGGGTTAGCAGGGTGCAGCTACAGCAGAAGCACAGAGTTAATAGGGAAACAAAAGTTTGGATAAAAACAACATTCTTATGACTGGTTCTCACCCACTAGTCATTCACATTGCTCACTGTCTTTAACTCCTTGGATTGGGCATTCTCCTCTTCCTGAGACTCATCCTTGTCTCTTCTCTATATAGCATTTTGAGAGAAAGATAACTTGTTGTGAGGTCTTGATAGTTTCAAACTCCAGTCCCTAGTTCTTCAGCACAGCCTCCCTAGCCAGGACCGATCTACCACAGGGTGACTCAGGAGGACTTCCCCAAGTCCTGCTCTTTTCTTTACTTCCAGGGGCTCCACGGTAACCCACATTTTTGCCAGTAGGGGGTGCAGGGTCCCTACTCCCTCCCAGCAGATCCCCAAATGCAACCACCTCTAGAGCCCCATGGAGGGAGACCCTGAGGTGGCAAGGCCATGGGGGGGGCACCAGGGGCACCACATTTTATCTTTGCCTCTGCCCAACAAATGTTAAGAGTGGCCCAATACCTATTCTCTGTATCACCACAGAACTGCATAAACATGTAGCCTCCTAGGTAGGCTGGAATTTTTCCCAGTTCCTATTTTGTTCCGATTTTGATTGAAACAGGGTGTATCATTTATTTCAATCAGAGATCTGAACAAACTATCTTCATTTTGATAAAAACAGACACACAAAAATGAGGGAGGAAAATTAAAATTGCCATTTACGCATGTGCAAAATAGCCACTGCCCATATCCAAAATGTCAGTGTCAACATCGCTGTCATTTTGGCCATAGGCAGCAGCTATTTGCATATGCACAAATTGGTTTGGCAGCCATTTTATATATGCACATTGGCAAATATTTTTTAAAATGTTTGGTCAGGATTTTTATTTATTATTCATTATTTATTTATTTTCACAAATTCTAACCACTCCCTCCTGCCCAATGGCAGTTCAGGGTGGTGAACAATAAATAATAAAAACATAATACCAAAATATAAAGATATAATATAAAATATCAATTATAAAAACCTTCAAAACAAAAGAGGCCCAAATAAATAAATAAATAACACACACACACACCCCAGAAAATAATCAGAAATGTTTCTTATTGGAATTATGATATTAAAAAAATAACTGTTCTGTTTTTGCTGACATGTTCTGTGAAAATAGAACTATTTTGACCACTTTGCACGTTCCAATCAAAAAATGGAACTGGCAATATTTTATCCAATTGCAATTTGAATTGGATGAAATATTTTTTTTTAAAAAACAAAAACAACTCACCATCATCTTGAGTAAGGGAGGTGGCCATCTGGTAAATGCACAATGGCTATTGTTATTGTTGTTATTTTCTGTTGGGATTCCAATCACAAAAAGGTGTTCCAATTGAAATTCCATTTTCATGGAAATGTTCTGCGGAAATGAAACAGCTATTTCAAACAACCCCAAGACAGTTCACATTGTCTGAGCAATGGTTTAGTTGGCCATTGCTCAAGACATGTCTTTTGTCTTTACTGTGTCTTACCTCATCTCCCTCTGAGTTGTGGCAACTCTTGCACTGACTCTCCATCTCTGACTCTGCTGACCCTTTGATGTTGATACTGTGATCTGACCTCAACTCTATATTCTTCTTGGGCTGCTGACAGGGTTGCCAACAAGATTTCACCCTGAGACTCCCATAGACCAAAATGGGAATCTCAGGGTGGAACCTGCTCTAGATGAGTTGGTGTTAGGGTTTGTGCTGAGGTCACCCAAACTTATTGTCATGGGTGATTTCAACTACAGCTAAAATGAGCTATTGCCCTAGGCAAAAATCTTGTCATGAATAAGCTTCTAAATGAGATTTGTGCCTGAAAAATCTTGCAAGAACTAACGTTCTTGCCGGTATTCTCACAAAATTCTCAAAAATGGCCGCCGGGCACCGTGCATGCGCAGAATGGTCATGGTGTCTATATTGTGCACACATAGAGTGTTTTGAGCTTTCAAAAATCTCACAAGATTGTAAAGAAATCTCCAAAAAGGCTCTGTGCATGAGCAAAACGGCCACTGGTGAGACAGGCATGTGCAGAATGACCATGGCACATGCAAAGAGCGTTTTAAAGATTTTTAAGAATGTTGTGATATTCTCGAAAACCTTGGCAAGATCCCACTGTGGGTTACAAGAATCTCATACGTTCTCGTGAGAATGCAAAGCATTCTCATTTCAGCCCTAATCTCAACATACACACCAAGACTGGTCTTTCAGGGGCAGAACAGGAGTTCATGGCTGCCATGACAATATGGGCCTATCCCAGATAATATCTGGCCCGACACATGAGGCTGGCAGGGGAGGGAGGGCTTCACAATCAAATTGTATAAAGTGCACCTGTATGCATTCACTGTTGGCAGGAGGTAAATGTAGCTGTAGTCATCCTGCATCCAAGCATGGGTTTGAATCAGATGACCCTTGAGACCCCTTCCAACTAAGACTCAAGATTCTGTTATTCTAAATGTAGTTTTCTGTAGGAGCCAGTTTCCTTTGATTTTGCATGTGTGCAAAACAGCCCAGCAGCCATTTTGCACATAGGTAGTGTGGGTTTTTTGTACCTGTTGATGAGATATTGAGTAATCTCGATATCTCATTTCAGCCCTACAATTAGTCAGTTACAAATTTTAATATGTTCAGAGTGAGAGTCTAGTTGGGTGTATAAGCAGGTACATTAGCTGCATCGTTGGTCTGTTTTCACAACCTCTGAGTCAGTGGTTCACTTGGCTGGTACCCCAACTCTGATTGTACCATCAGCAGGTGGGCTGTGATCCCATCTGATAGGCGATATGTTTTGCATGTCTTTGGGTGTTAATAAATGAGAAGTTAGTCAACATTAGCCAACGCCAGGTGCATGTTTATTACGTGTTCACTCCCACCGGACCCGCAGCCCACACTCACGGTGGGGTCTCAGAAAATGTGGAGAGAGACTGCTGTGTGGGTGAATGCAGGCTAATGTATGCCCATATGTCTGTGTCCCATCAATTAAGTTGTATGCAGCGCCTCTGTGCAACGACGTTTGCCAAGACTATAGAGTCATGGATGGGAAACGTAGAGCATCCAAGGAATGACCACTTTCTGCCCTTCTCTCTGCTCTCACTTGCACTGCCAATGGGGTCTGCCCACAAGCGTATGAAATACATGCAGGGGGCTACCTGTTTATTAGACAGGACACACTAAACATGTGAGTAGGGGATGCATGGACCATAATGTTTCATTTGAAAGTCTCTGATGATTATAGTAGTCTCAAGACAGGGACACACAGACAACAAATTTGGGAACCACAATTCTAACCACTCTCAGCTCTCATTTAACTCTGGATGTGCTAAGGATGCTCCACACCTCTAAAAATGTTCTTTTTGACATAGTGTTGCTTTTTTGGATATGCACTGACTGTACAAAAGATTATGTTGAGGAGATTATGTGAGTTTTTTTATATATATACACACACAGTATAAACCAAGCAAGTTAAGTGGAAATTGTTTGAAGCAGTGTTGCAAAGGTGCTCAGATTCCATGGTGATGAACACAGGCTGAAATTCATTGATGGGCTAGAAAACCATGCTAGAGTTTATCAGTTTTGTTGGTGACAGGAAAAGAAATGACACACCGGGAGACTAAGAAGGTAATAGAGCATGAGCACTAAGATAAATACCTGCTTCTCTATGAGGTTTGGCCAACATGTTATAGCTTGTGTGCAAGACGGATGTATTATAATCCTGTTGACTCAAGTGAGCATATTGTTCCTCAGCCTTTAGTTTCAATGCATACACAGTCTTCTCTTATTGATTTTTTGGGGGGGGAGCAAATTTTAAAACAAAACTGGACAATTGTCTTTGTGACAATTGCCCTTGTCCTTATTGATGGGACGCAGACATGTGGGCATACATAAACAGGCACCTGGCATGGGCTAATGTCTCATTTATGGATTTCAAAGCAAACAAGAAAAATGTAAAAGTTTAGATTTCACACTGTTCTGCTTTTGGGTTTTCTTTAAGACATCCCCTCCTCCATCCCCATTTCAATCTTTCCTTCACCAGCAGCAAGGCCGTGGTTTAGCAGGCTTTTAAAAAGCCTGGAGCCAAATCCTGCCCATTTTACACATGAAAAAAAAAGTTATACTGTAAAGAAAGCCAGCAAAAAAGTTTCAAAAGATACATGCCCTTTCTTTTCATTCTGTTGAACCTCAATAATGATGGTTGCTTGGAGCTAAAGTTTTACAAACTAGCATACAAATCAACCTTGTATCAGGTCAAAAATAGTAGGAACAAGGGCCAGATTTTCAGATATGGACAGCTACAGTTAAGCAGTAGCAGTTAGTGAAATATGGGGCAAGTGAGGCATCTCTCCATTCCCCCTGCAGGGAACTGGGGTAGGAAGGGTACCAGGTAGGGGTGTGCATGTCATTTTCGTTATTACAATAATGATAACAAAAATTGTCATTTTTGTTATTGCAATAATGAAAACTACAACTGAGAACAACGATAACGATAACGATAACAAGAATGACATGGTCATTAAATACGATAATGAAAATGATATTTTTAAATAACGAAAACGGGAAAAAAAATGAAAATGACATGGGGGCCTGGTGCACACCCCTAGTACCAGGACAGTCTATGGGAGTAGAGCTGACTCCCATGTGGTGTCGGTACAGTTCCCAAAGACAACTCCACTCCTTTACTCCAATCTCCCCAGGACGCTTGAAGTGGAGGAATGTATTCACCTGCTCTGGCAGAGGTACTAAAAAGGGATTTCCCCTGTCAGAAGCCTGTAGCTATAGTTAGTGGCACCTCTGAGCTGCCTCTCTTTACATCCATGCCAAGGAAGATTTGCTGCAACTTGGCAGCTGAAGAGCTAAAACAAATAGCAAATTCGATATTCGTGGATATTATTTGTATTTTTAGATAGCTATCTGAAAATTGGAATTATATCCGCAACCGAAACGCATATTCAGTTCAGATATTTCATTTATTTCAGTATATCAGTATTTCAGTCATTTCAGCAATTTGGTTATTTCGTTACAGATATGGCATATATGCAAGTGTACCGAAATGAACTGATAAGACCAAACCAAAATACTTGAAATGCCAAAATATCTGGAGCGGGTATCCAGTAAGTGGGACCAAATATCCACTTTTCGTCAGTTCAGATTCAAAGAGGATGCATTCGTTGAATATTGTATTTGTTGCAAATATTAATTTCAGTTCTAGGTAACTGCCTTTTCCAATAGCCCTGTCAGGAAGTTGCTGTACATTCTAGGGCTTGGGGCTTTGATTCCAGAGCTCCAGGCCCCTGAGAAAATCCCTGCAACCCCCCACGCTCTCACAGGAGGTAAGTCACAATGGCACTTGTGCTCTCTGTACCTCAGGGACATCTTGATCAGTTTCCGTAGACTCTACGGAAACTGGGCAAGATGTTTCTGAGGTACATGTTCAGTTGTAATTTTGCCTTCTGTCAGACTTTGGAGGCCATGGTGGCTATTACTGGGGTTCAAGACACGGGGCTCCATGCTATTTTTCTGTGTTGCTTTACAAGGGCAGTATACCCCAACTCACTCAATAGAAGCCACCACTGCCTATATGTACTTAAGTTCATATCTAGACTATCTATTTAGTCATATTTTTCAGAGGTGATGAACACCTGCTTGTATACGTACACCCAAGCTTTGAGGTCCTCTTAGCATGGCTATTTATCTCAGGGCCTCAATACAGACATAGGTGCCTTATCTTTAGGTATCCATGTTTGAAAAAGTTGGCCTCGGCACACAAATAATCACCTCCTAACAAAGCTGTAAAGTAATTAGAAACTGCTCCTATTGCATTATAAGCATCCCTTCTGTTACTGTTATGCTTCAGACACTTTGGAAGCATAAACTAAAACAGGAGTCAATAAAAACAACCTAGTTAGTGATTCACAAAAACTGAGAGACAAGGATAAAACGGTGTCTGGGAAAAAAACCCTCTTAAAGCACAGGGTGTTTTGATGAAACACCTGCTAGACTTCAATGAGACATGCAAATGTGTGAGCCAGCCAATCTGAAGTTTTTGTTCCCCATATGGCTACAGTTTCGGTTAGTGAGAAAGTTTCAATATGCAAATAGAATCTGACATGAAAAACTTACCGGAATGTTAGAAATAAAATGGGTCCTGACATCCTAGCATCTCCTTTAATCCAAGCTCGAAAAAGAGAGAGAGACAGATTTTTTAAAAATTTCTTTTAAATCAGAGTCAGCCTGGGAAACTGAAGGCAACCGATTCTGCACTGCTGTGAACCTTGTGCAGTTGTTTAAAATTGTACAGAGAAGGAGAAAAGCGGAATTCTCAGTTCAATGGTTATTCACATCAGCAGTACTGTTTTTCACCCTTGTCAAGAGTCATTATAGCACTGACCTTGCAAAGACCCATGTGTAGTTTCATGAAATGTAATGGGGTTAAGTAACATGCTTGATGTAAAGTGTGAAATGGGTCCATGTCTCCGCTCTCTTTAGACGTTGCTTATTTAGCTTTTTATACATTGCAATCTAACAAACTATGAAAGTAAGTATCCACAGCCAAAGTGGATTCACTGAATTGGTTATTTTGTTTCAGATACTTTGTTCATTTTGGTAGTTTTGGTCACTTCATTTCAGTTATTGCGCATTTACAATAGTGCCAAAACAAAGGCCCTTTTCAAACGGACCATGGTGGGTGGGGGGAGGGGTGTGCACTGGCAGCAGATGGAGGTGTGTATGAGCCCATTTCGACAGGCGCACACCCACCTCCACCCATCTCCACGCACGGAGCAACGGGCATTGAAGTCCGTTGCTCCATGCATGGGTGATGGGTGGAGGTGGGTGGAGATGGGTGCACTGTGGGAGCACGCATGCACTCCCACCCACCACCGCAGTGTTCCCGTGGGTACCCCACACACACACCGCCAGTGGCAACCCATGGTGTTCCTATAGACACCCCGCCCACCTGCACACGAGTTCACAGTCCTTTCAGCTAAGGCTTTCACTGCTTTAGATGGCTCTGCCACGCCCACACCAGCTGCTGCTCCTTAGGCGCTGTCCCTTGCTTGGTGGTATTCCTGCAGCCCCGCTAGCACCTATACCCCAGCCAGTGCTAGCTGTCTCTTAAAGGGGCAGTAGCCCACAGGGACTCTGCCCTGTCACACTCACTGAAACAATTTTTAGTCAGCTTTAAAAGGGGAAAAGTCAAGAAAAATCAAGCAGGAACAGCACCCACCCACCCCCATTCTGGGAAGGGGCACCAAAAGAGGAATCATGCAGGAATGGCTCCCCAGGGGAGAAAACAAGTAATGAAGAGTAGCTCTTCATTTTACCCGATCTGATTAAACTCTTTAACCAAAAGGGGTAATGTGCTTTTAAATAACCATTTATTTAATGCCTCCTCCCCTCCCCAGTGCCCTCTCTCTTCCTTTTTTTCTTACCCTTATTGGCTAGGGAAATGGCTCTACCACCCCAAAATTTCATTCCAATTCATTGGATTTCTGCATTGGAATCCATGACCAAGCTCCCCAGCCCCTGGACACAATTAAGCATGTGTGAGAGGGGTATAATATGGGTGAGATTCTGGTTTGTCCTCCCTCGAACACATCCTCTGTGCCTATGTCACTCTCCAGTCCCCGTCTCCCCTGGCCAGCACAGCCCCTTGCACCCCCAAATCACTGACCTGACCTTCCATGGTGGCGCCATTGCCCCCTTGCACATGCTCAGCAACAAACAGTGAAAAACCACTGTTTGTGTATGCGTGAAGGTTGCAAGGCTATTCTCTGTGGACTCAACAGCTGCTGAGTTTTCTCACTGTTTGCTGCTGCATGTGTTGGGTAATGGCAGCACCCCTGTGATCAGGTCAGTAATTTGGGGCATGGCTCCTGGGTGCTTTGTGGAGCTCTGTCCTAGAACCCTGAACATAGCACTGCTCCTGCAATAATTTTTCAAAAAGAAATAGTTTAAATCTTTATTCATATGGGCCTAGCCCAAAGACAGTGAGAGTCTTTGTTCTTACTTCACTGCGTTTTGAATCGACTCCCTAGACCTGAGGTTTTCCACTAGTCGCACTAACATGACTCCAATGATTTCCATAATTCTACTTCTTTTTTAGGCCAGTGTAAAGGAATAGAAAATTAGTCCCTGTGTTCTGTGTTCTAGTCCTATTGATCTGTGTATAGTGTTTGATTATGTGTTTATGCAAGCACAAAAATAACTCACTATTCACAAAAATAACTTGTATATCATAAATGTTATGAAGGTCACCACAGATCAAAGGTATGGCCAGACTTTACAGCTCCTGCTCCACCTCCTTATGAAGACAAATTGTGTTTTTAAATCCTCTTAACGAAGTAACATTCATCATTTTCCTGCTGCCTTTTCTTTCAACCTCCACTATAGTCCTGTCATTTTTACAGCTGATGTCACTGAACTTGAATTTTTCTTCAGTCATACTAGCAACTAAGTGAGATGAATGAAATCAATATTCTTCCCTTTACAGGTGAAATGAGTTTAGTAACGCATAATAGTAGTGTACCTTCCGCTCTTTCTCCATCTTTCTGCTACAATCCATCAATGTACTCTGCTTGGCACCTGAATGAACATATCTTAATATGAGATTTCATGCAACAACTCCATCTAATGTAATGAAATCTTTCAGTCTTTCATTTTGAAAGCTCACTCCTACATCTCAGCCCCTTCCTTCTCTGTTAGAATTTGCCTGTTATTCTTACACTGCTCCCACTATGTAAAAGTTGATTAGCAGGTTCCTAGGATAGGTGAGGTGAACTGGAGGCGTGGCTGAGTATTGCTGAGGAGACTAACCACTGAAAAAAACATACTTGTCCCACTGAATGAAAATTCCTTTTGAAAAGGAAGCTTTTGATTTTTCAGCCATCTTCTATTGTATTTGAGTCTCCTCTTCACCAAAACACAGAGACTTACCATTCAAAGGCCCTTTTTATACAAGCAGTGGTGGGTGGGGGGATGGGTGTGCGACCACGGTGGGTGGAGGTGGGTGTATGCCCTTTCCCACAGACACACACCCTTATCCATTTACCTCAACCCATCTCCAGCCATGTAGCCTCCTCCGTTCTGTCAGATTGCTCCACAGGTGGGTGATGGGTGGAGTTGGGTGGGGCTGTGTTGGGTTCTGCTTGCACAGACGAACACTCATCCCCCCATCAACTGCCCCAGCATATACATCAACGCCCCCCTCCCCCGCCACATCCCAAATCCTCCTGTACACCCAGCGGGAGGAGGGGGTGTCCATGTAAAAATGGCCTAAATGAGGCGTTGCCACCATGCTATCAGGCTTTTCAGTGCTTGAGGGTAGGAAATGGATACATTGCGGGGTGGGGTGGGGGATTCCAGGAACATGAAAGAAGCCAAATAAAAACTAGCCATGGTTCAGATTTGGTCCCTGGACCTGAGATCCTCCACCCCTGCACTGCTGAAGATTGACTCTTTGTGGCTCCTGTATCTGCTCTGCCTCCTGGAATCTCAGGCATTGAGAGCTGGCTGCTCAGCAGGGAGAATATATTCAGCTGTGCCATGCACCTCCATGAAGGAATGGCAGGGACCATGAGAGCTGGACTTGAGGATCAAAGCCTGGTGGATACTTCCTGGCTGGTGCTGCTATCTGAAATCTGCCATGGGATGTGTGCTTCAGTGAAGGCAGCAGGAGCTCACACTTCCAGAAACAGAACAGTGGTAGAGATGGAGTCACTAGGGTCATAATCAGGATACTCTCGTTTCAGCCATGCCCCCAATGGAAAAAATCAGACTTCCCCAAAATGGGTTTGGATTTTCCAGCAAAGCTTCAGATCACATTTTAAGTGCTCAGCACCCAGAATCAAAAACAGATTTTGAAAAGATCCCAGCTTGCATTTAGGTACCAAAATATTGCTCAGATTTTCAAAAGTGGTGAGTGGTTGTAGGAACAGATTTTCAGAAAAACTTTGTCTGAGAAATGGGTTCATTCAAAAAATATGGGCCATAGAAAATTAATGTCTTTTGTAGATTAAGCAGAAGGGATTGCTCATGAGTGGGGCAGCTAAGAAAATGTCCCTCCAAAAGGCCACCTGTGTAATTCACTGTCTCACCCATTTACACTGAGAACTGGGCTTTCACAACCTTCAGAACTTATTGGATGAAATGTGCCACTCTGCAGGAGATCAGTACACCATGCACATGGTTGAGTGCCTGGACTTTGATTCAACAGTGGTTTATATGGCACAAGATTATTATTTATGTAATATCACAAGCTTATGATTATCAGATATGTGCCACATATTATGTAAAAAGCAATAAGGCTGTAATACCAATAGGCATGCACATAAACTAGTCATGTTTCATGTCATTTTTAATCGTTGTGAAACACTGAGTAAAATTATATAAGAAAATTCCAGCTCTCAGTTGTGGTATAAAAGTTAGGAACATATTCTTTTTTATTTATTTACATAGTGCTAGCAATGTACCTGATACTGAACAATAATTAGACACCAGTTCCTGCTCCCAAGGTTCTCTCCATTGCCACGGTCTCGCCATTGCCATTCCTCCCTAGCAGAACCCCAAGGAGGACAGGATTTGCACATGCCAGTCAGGGTCTCTCCATTTGCTATCCCTAGCATCCCCAAGGAGGGCAGGATTTGCACGTGCCAGCAAGGGTCTTTCTAGTTGCCATCCCTAGCGCCCCAAGGAGGGCAGGATTTGCATGTGCCATCCAGGGTCACCATCTCCCGTTGCCATCCCTAGCACCCCAAGGAGGGTGGACTAGAGGCATCATCAAAAAGGCATGATATTACTTAGGTGTTGTTTATGTGTTCCTGTTTCAGAAAGGAATCAGATGCTGGCCCTAGAACTGGTGCCATGCCATGCAGGACAATGAGGCAGAGGCTGGACTCGCCAGTGCCACCCCCAGACAGTCAGCGGACAAGGTCCAATGTCTGGAAGTGGTTTGAGTAGCACGAAAAATACGCCATCGCAAGGTAAGGCATGGGGGCTGGAACAACAGCAAATGGATTGTCCAATGCCCTATGACCTTTTAGGAATGGAAGTCCCCTTCAGAGAGAGATTGGCCACCCACCCACTTGTGGAGGAGACAGAATGCAGGCAGGGCTTGACACAGACCATTGGTCTGATGCAGTATGGCACTTCTTATGTTCCTATCTTTTTATGTTCTTTAGATCTGCTTCAAAA
>QEPC01000813.1:213376-234854 GCA_003113815.1 Sphenodon punctatus | reverse complement strand
GTGTGTTCGTGTTCGCATTCGGTCATCCGAACAGGCCAAGTTCGGGTCGAACTCCGAACTTCCGAACTGCGTTCGCCCATCCCTACCTGTAACAGGGACAGTCTATCTAGAGCAGCCTGGCCCTCTAAGGCAGCCAGTACCACAACAAAAGTTACAGGTGCTCCTGGAGATATAGGTTCATACCTCAAGCAGCTGCTAAGAGAGGTGCAGGCACTGAGGGGGGAGGGAGCAGCACCTGTGTCCCTTGAACCTAGTCAAGCCTCCACAGGCTAAGTATCTGAGTGGGGCCTGCTGGCCTGGGCAGGGCTAGGCCAGCTCTAAGATAGAAACGGCTGAGCCTGGAGCTCAGTAGGGGGGGGGAGTATACAGAGACAAGGAGGGCTCTACCTCTCTTGTTGGCTGAAGGGGGATTGTGCCTGTCCAGATGGGTGTGAAGTAGGAGGCCTGTTAACTCAGAGGTATGGGACTGTCTCTGTTAGGCTGCTTGGTTGGGAAGGATTGTGCCTGGCCAGAGGGAGAGACCTGTTTATGTATGGACTGTGTTTGTGTGTATGCTAGTGATAGTGAAACACTGTATAATAAACTAAATTTGAGCAAAAGTCTCATGTGGGCTGGATCACTGAGGTCCTGATTCTGCAAGGACTCACATCTCAAGACCCAGACCTGTTACATCTGGTGGAAAAATGTGGGTACACCCCAGCAGGACTGCTAACAAGCACCCAGGAAAAGCACCACTGGAAGCCAGCAGGAGCCAGGGACGACTCTGCCTCACAACAAACCGGTTTCAGGAGGAATCGTGCCTGGCCAGAGGGACCTGAAGAGCAGGTGCCCACTCAAGAAGACCTGGCTATCTGCCTGTAGGAAGGACTCGGTCTGGCCAGGGAGGCCTGAGTTAAGAAGGTATCCAGGGGACTATGTGTGAGGATTTGGTGCCTGGCCTTTAGAGGGAGCTATGCCTAGCCAGAGGGAGAGACCCGACTTGAATTGACTATGTGTATATGTGGGCTGTGTATGGTGAAGGACTGAATATCACTGAGCACCGATAAATTGAGGTTCCCGCCTGGGACTGGGTTCTTGAGGGACTGGATCTTGCTATCTCTTACGCCTTCAACCCTACCCTGTTACAGACCCCATTTTAAAACAGGAGACCATCCCCCTTTTGGGAACCAGAACTAGAGGTCTGCTTGGGTCAGAAATTCTTGTCCAATTTCTGGTCTAAACTGATGAGTATGGACTCTTTTAAAGTCTAATGCAACCCAGCCCCAAACATAGCCCTACACCTTCTAGAGTGCCATGACATCACAGTGATCCACAAAGGGTGAGGCTACATCTGAAAAAGGAGGGGTAAGGAAATGTACCACAGCATTGCTCCAGTGTGGAGTGCTTATGAAAGATTCATTCCGTGATCTTAGTCAGTATGCAAGGATATTCTTTGTTAATACCAAATCCAGAATAGTCCACCCCAGTTTTTACATTGGAGGAGGAGATACAGGAAGTCTAGGGATAATAGATAGCCGGACTGTGGTGTTCTGTGGGCAAAAAGAACAAAGCTAACTGTTTGTGTTAATCTAAAACCACAATAGCATCTATCACTCATTTCTGAAAATCCCATTACACTGGGACACAACTCGGTGCACTCTCCCCTTTCCAGCTCTGCCCTTCCAAGGACCACAGGGTGGGAGTAAATGCCCCGATGTGTATGTGTGGGCACTCTCTCCCCCTCTCTCACCCATATGCACATGCAGACGCAGACACACCCCATTCTAGCACCAGTGTTAATGATCCCAAGATTGGAGGCTTGGGGATTAGATTGTATATGTATCCTTTGAGTTTCCTTGAGGCACATACCTTTTCCTGCTATTTTTATCACTAAGCAAAGAGCTGTGATTATTCATTTTCTGATTATTATTTTTTAGCGAGGCAGATCTAGGGCTCTTGGCTTGCATTGGGGACCTGTTTGAGTATCCTCATGCCCCGCCCCCAGGAAGCCATGCCTGAGTCCAGGGCAACTGGTCTAGGTTCCAACAGTCTCAGGCCAGCACCAGAAGAGTCATTGCCAGAGCCTGCAACTGCCACTGCCCCACCAGTTTACCTCCAGCCAACCCCAGGGGAGCCCTCCCTCACTGACTGCCACAACTGCTCTTGTGGTAAGAAACTCCCATGCCCCCCACACCACCTCCCATTCTATGTGCACACACATTCATACACACAGACACACACTCCAGCCAATTTGCTAACTAGCAGCTAATCCAACAACATGCAGATAGCCTGAAAATTAGCTAAGGACTATTTGCATAGCATCAGATTAGTGAGCAAATCAAGTATTTATTTCAGCTCCAATACTATTTAGTGTAACAGTCTGGGTGCTGTTCTCCAACTCTTTGGTACTCGATGGCACTACATTTTACTGAATGAAGGAATACCAAAAAGACCGAACCAAAATACCAAAGTGACCAAAATGATTGAAATAACTAAATGAATTAGACAAACAAATGTGAATAACACAGACCTGGACAAAGAGTATTCAAATATTCAGCGGTGCCTCTGAATACAAGAATAATCTTCAGGAATGCAGAATGACATATTTGTTTCAATCCAAAGCAGCACTCAGCCCTGCAAGGTGCTGAGCCCTTCTGAGAGAGACTAGTACACAGGATCAGTCCCTTTGTAACCAGGGGAAGTTAGATTGCCTATTCTAACTCCTTCAATTTATTTTCCTTTCTGGTTTATGTCTTTTATGGTTACATGTTGTTTTTTCCAGCTATGTTTTCCTCTTACAGAACAATAAATACTGGGTTATACTTTTGATGTACAAGTTTCAAGTAAGTCCTGTTTGTTTCCGGTCTTGTCTAGATTCAAAGTAACACTGGTTTTGTTTTTAGAAAGTGATTTAGTGAAGCCAGGGTCGATCCCTGTGCAGACACTCTCTTAAATTTAATGAGTCCAATTTAAATTGAATTATATATTTTATTCAAATTTGCTGTCCTTCCCGTAGAGGCTCACAATCAATAAATTAGCTTAACTCTGACCTATGCTCTGCTGGGAGGGAGAGAAGTCTGACTCAGATTAAGCCTAGAGAACTGAAGCGATGATTCTTTCCACCAACTATATATCATGATTTGGTTCTTTGTCCATTTTTCTGAATGCTCCGCCAGAAACATAGCTAAAGGGAGCCAAGTGCCAGTTAAACTTGTGGACACCACAGGAGATTCATGTTGGACCCCCGAAAAGCCACATGAGGCTTTTAAGCCTCAAACTGAGGATCATAACCTTGGAAAACAGTGAGAATTTATTATCCTGTGGGTGGTGTGCATGCTGCCTCCGGGAACTGATGGCAATTCAGTGTATCACAAAAGCCACAGTAGCATACTGCAAGGGCTGTGTTCCTTTAGCAAAATGAATATATAGATTAATTTTCCTCAAACCAGCATCTATGAATTGATCTGTGTTCTTTGAAATGGCAGACTAGTTAATACCTGTTGTGTTCTCTGCAGTGATTTGAAACTAAAAAGCTTAAGGCAACTGTAATTTTTGACCACTAAACAGGCAAAGCATGACTTCTGAAGGTTTCATTTACTTAATCTACACTTAACTCTTTGCCGATTGCTTGTTTATCAAACTGCCTGCTTTGATAAAGCTGCTTATCAGGAAGATCTCGAGCCGAGTGTCTATCAACTTTGATATATTTAATTCCAAGCATGAGGATATCTATTTCATCATCCAGCTCTTCACTTTAATTGAAGGAAAAACACTTTAATTGAAGGAAAAACAAGACCCACTTTGCAGTTTTGTTTGCATTTAACATTTCATTTCTTGCAGACATCTTGATTCATTATAAATCAGGTACATAAATAAACCCTCAGAATCTTTTTTCCTACAACTACTTTTAATCAATCATGCATTTTACCCTTTGGAAGCTAGCAGCTAATAGGAAACATTTGACGTAACTCCTGATTTTATATTCACACTTAAGGAACCACTTGTTTTCTTATTGATTATTTTTATCAACTAAAATCAGGTTACACACCACACAAGCCATGCTGTGCCTACCTAATGCATCAAAGACAGTCAGTGCAAAAAAATCTCAACATAGCCCTATGTGATTTAGCTTTAGGAGGACTCTCATTAAGCTGTAATGCATGTCAGGGAAGTAAAGGAAGTTTCTTCACTGCAGGTGCTGAGCATTTCTCCACCCATTGATGTCAATGGCAAAATTCCCATTGACTTTAATGGTAGAGGTTGGCATCCTAGGTTTTGGGGGACAAGAGACCAATATTTCTGAGAAGTGGGTGCTTTTAGACAGACAGCAGCTCCAGTTCTGCCCACACCAGCTTGCTTCTCCCCTGGTTGGCCAGCCCATTTAAAAGCATCCTACCAGATGTGCAAGGGGAGCAGAGCCTGCTCTGGGGTATCCCTGCCAGTGGTACTCTGGAACAATCCAGAGCACCGCCAGCCAAACCAGGGGCATCGGCCAAAAGTAAAGCTGCTGTCTGTCTGCTGGGCAAATCCATGCTGCAGCTCCACTCCCAGCTGGCCGAGCCCCAAGCAACACCACAGAGTTGTGGGCACCAACCTAGAGCATTAGGTGACCGCCCACAACTCTATGGAGCAGGGAGGGGTGCTGCACAGGTCGACCGCAGGCCTGGGAACCTGGCAAGTCTATCTAAAGCAAACCCTGGTGGGGCTGGAAGTAGGTGGATGCGAAGGTGCACCCCTGGAGCAAAACAGCCTCTGTGTTCATCTAAAAGCAGCACCCACTGACTGAGACATGGTAATAAAACAAACCCACTAGTTCTAACACAGCTGGGGTAGTGGGGATATGTCCTTCTTTTTAAATGGGGGGGGGGGAGCCTCCTTCACACACTTTTGAGAACCAGAACTGCATGAGGCGCTATGGAAATGAGTGCAGCCAATAACTCTGTCTCTGAGAAGCCCACACTGCTCTCTCTGCTCCTGGCACTGTCTCTGAGATTGGGGAAGAGCTACGTGCACCCTTCACCCAGTTTTAGCAGCCACTCCATCACCACCAGTGGACAGGCTGATACAGACAGAGGTAGAAGTCTAAATCATCCCTAGTGGGTCTTCTCAGGCTAAGGATCTGGATTGTCACTTCCCTCTGTTAGAAAGAAACTATGAATCCTCTAGGTCTCATCAGACAGTGCTAATTTCCATTGTCACCCATGGCAACAGAGTGGTCTTTACAGGGGTGTCAATGGCCATGCATAACTGATGCATCTCCACCAGGACTGGCATGAGGTGGGGCCTCACCAGGCCCTTGGGGTGCACCATCTGTGATTTTGCACAAGGACTGACTATTTCGAAGAACTGTTCTGGGCCTTTATTTCCTAGATGGTGAATTCTGTCCCTTGCCCTTCCTGAGTGGCCTCTAACTCTGTCCTTTCTCTCCTGCTTATTCTGGGCACAGTGGGCAGCTACTCACTAATGGTCCAGTGTGGTGCAGCAGGCTGTGGGGCCATTAAGGACAGTCCGCCCATCACTATGGGCACACCCCTGTGGGGTAGTTCTTGAGGAAGGCAGTTGGGAGGAAGCTGCCGTGGAGTGCAGCTCATTAGTAAGACAACTTAGCCTCAGACTAGGAGCTGCCCAAGCTCAGAAGTGTTACCTAGTGAACTGGGGAGATGAGAATGACTGTAAATCTTTTGGACCATTAATAGAACCCTATAATGCTGACCTTGGAGTACGTGAGTCTGTTACTGTGACAATCCTGAGTATCCAGGCCCCGAACAGGCAATCAGGACCATCACACATGGTGGAGAACGTGGCCGCCGGGATCACCCTAGCTGACAAAGGGACCATGTGGAGGTGATGGACCTGGGAAAGCTCCTAATGTGGATGTCAAAGCTTTCAGTGGCAGGCTGCCCAGCAATGGAAGCAAGAGCCTGCTCTGTGGGGGGGAAGGGAAGGAACCGACCGCAAAGAGGGTGACAGTCCTCCAGCACATGGAGGCAACTGCCCCTCCCCCTCCCCCCCCACAGCCAAACATAGGGGCATGCTTCACCTGTGGACAGTAGTTCTTGATCTACTGCATCAGCTGGTGACCCAGGAGCAGCAGCAGATGTCCCAGCAACAACAATAGCAGGAACATTTAATGAGGGAGCTGACCACACAACATCAGAATCAACAGCAACAATTGTTGTGGCAGGTACTGTCAGCCTGTATGGGGGGAGGGGCCTTATGTGGTCCACAGAAGTAGCTAGCCCCCAGCCTGACACACACACCCCATACCAGTGGAATGAATCAAAATGGGGCCCAAGGATCAGCTGGAGGCATTTCTGATTACATTTGAGCAGATAGCCCAAACAGCCCACTGGCCCAAAGAGCTTTGGGCAATTTTGCTAGCATGAAATTTGACGGGGGTGGCCCAAACAGCATATTGAGGCCTCAAGCTGAGTGAAGCCCTGGCTTATGATGAATTCAAACCCACTGTACCAGACTACTTTGAAATCACCGAGGAGACGCACTGACAACAATTCCGAGAGGAATGGTACACCCCGGGAGCCAAGACTCATGTGGTTGCCCAGTGACTTAAGGAACACTGCTTAACCCAAAAAAGCAGACTGCACCACAAGTGGCTGAAATGGTACTTTTAGGGTAGTTCATTCACATCCTCCCCACAGGTAGAAGGGCATGGATAATAGGGGGGGGGACCCCAATGATATAGCTCAGTCTGTACTCTTGCTGGAGAATGTATGGCAGCTGAAGAGCCCGTGACCATACTGGTCCCAGAGGCAGCTAGAACACAAGGAAGGGGACAGACTGATGTTAGAGGAGGCCCTTCAGGATGGGGGAAGCCAGTCAAGCTCTCCCTTCTGCTGACCCCTAAACTCCCATTTGGTTGGGGTGGTCCCCCAGGGGGCAGTGGAAAATGGGATGGAGAACAAAAAATAGGCAAACTCTGGGGATCGATAGATTAGTTATGAGTTCTTGGGGGAAGGAAAGGAACAGACCCCAAAGGAGGTGACAGTCCTCCAGCACGTGGAGGCAACTACCACATACCCAGCCAAACATAGGGACATGCTTCACCTGTGGACAACCAGTGCACTTTAAGAGGGAATGTTCGTTTATGGATTTCAGCAATTCTCATGTCTGGATAGCTGAAACCAGAGCTAGGAAGAGAGAACAGCCGAAGTTAGTTGTACACCTGACCATGGATAGGAAGGAGTTGTTAGGGCTTGTGGACTTGGACTGTGGCTAAACCCTCATCTGGGAGGGACTGAGACCCTACAGTCTAGAAGGGGACTGTGGCAGGGCAGTCTTGTCTAGTGGTGAGTGCATACAGGATTAGCCCCACAAAGTCTCTGTATCTCCGGGAATTAGCTTCTCTATCTACCTTCTGGTCTCTCTGGTCAGACAACCAGGCTTTAGCCCAGTTCTCATAAACTTAGCCCATTCAACAAAACCCCCAAGTCCATACAAACTAGGCCAGAGTCCGCTGGCTGTCTCCAAGAGGTTTCCCCAGGCAGCAGGCTTCCTCCTGGGCATACTTGGGATCCTTGTTTCTTTTCTGGTAGTTTCCCTATTCCTGCATGCCCACTCCTTCACCAACTCCTTGGAAGTTACATCAATAGGGCATTTTCTCCCCACAAGAGAAGCTCTTAACTCCCTCAACTCTGCTTGGAAGATTTTGTTTTTCTTTTCTAAGTCACCCTTTTTCTCAAATATCGTCTTTCAGGCCGCTTTTACACGAGTGGCCAGGGAAGTGTGTTCTTCAACGTGCCACTAGGAAAAGCCGCATGGGGTGAGTTTAAATACACCAGAAGTGGCCACCCACCAATGCGCCATAGGAATCGGTGGTGCGCGCAACCTCACGTGGCCTCTTTGAAGGCACGTTCTGGAACCCCCAATATCGAGGTTTCCAGAATGTTTCTTTAAAGAGGCCACATGAGGCCATGCCCACTGCCAGTTCTTATGGCAGGCAGCCACTTCCGGTGCATGTAAATGCACCCTGCATGGCTTTTCCTAGGGGCACGTTGAAGAACACGCTTCCCTGGCCACTCGTGTAAAAGGCAGTGGCCTCAGTTCCTTGTTCCCTTTGTTCTGGTTTCTGGGCCACCATATCTGTCTGCAAGTCAAGTTATTGTTTATTGTAAGCCGAAGCCATCACAATGACATACAACATAAAATAAAACAGTACAATCCAGAAAAGGGAGCACCTGGAATACAATAATTAATATAATAAATAAAATAAGATAAAGGCTCAAAATAAAATACGTCGTATCAAACCCTTACACAATATCTAAAACCAAATGGAATAACTAGGCCAAATGCGGAGTGGACACCAACTTTTTACCACGACTAAGGTTAAAGGGCCAACCCTCAGCACTAGAGGGGTTTCTCAGGGGGCCTGCCAATACTTGTCACCCTTCTCAATTTCAAGATTATAGTTAGGTATTTGGCAACCCTACCTGAAATTATCGGGTCGGCATCCTTAGAACATAACAATTCCTTATTAGCCAAGGGAGGGAGGTTCACCAACCAAGGGAGCAAAAATTTAGTACGCAGCTTCTCATAAGCTGGACAATCAAACAAAATATGTGACATGACGTCCATGAATACCATCCACTTGATCAAGCATATATTTATTTATTTTATTTATTTTCTGGATTTATACCCCACCCCTCCTGAAGACAGCTCGGGATGGCTTCCAGCAATAATACATAAAATACATCTAAAACCATTTTTAAAACATCAAAACCATTCAAAAATATATGGCAATGCCGGTTAGATACAGGAACACCATGCCATCTCCCTTCGACCCAAGCAGAGGTGAAAACCCCCAGCCTAACCAAAGTTAGGGCACATCTATAATTTTCCAAAGAATAATCCCACAGATATGCAGCACCTGAGCCTGGGGTCTGGAAAAGACCATACATTGGCGAGATTTTCTGAGAGGCCACTTGCTCATGCAACTCCAAATCAGTTGACCGAGCCTTAATTTCAGCCCACACCTGACGTTCCGGACGTGACATGACATACTCAACGGGAAAACCCATGAAGTGCAGGATTCCCCATATCTTACCCAGCCAGTCACCCACTGCTACCAGCAAAATACGTTTGGCCAGGGAGTCAGTCTCCAAAAAAATCAGCTTCAGCCAAAGCTTGATCGCTGCCAACTCGGCCTTGGTCATAACTCTATATACTCCTACCTCAGCCCTCACTAATGCGGCGGGAGTAGAATTGGGGACCTGAATAAGTGACCTTAAGATTTTATTTTGCTCAGCTTTGAGGCCCTGGATCCCCTTAGTCCCCCAAACTTGCACTCCATATAAAAGTTGGAGGATTAACTTAAATTTCACAAGACGTATAGCAGGCTTAATCAATCTACCCCCCCCTTTGTGTGATAGAAATTCATAATGTCCCGCCCCGTAGCCTTTGCCCTTCATCTAACAGCTTTTAATTGGGCAGACCATGAGGGGGTGGCTGATATAAGCACCCCTAAATATTTGTACACTCTGACTTGTTCGATGGCATGACCCCCCATTGACCACTTTTGGGTAGACCTAGCTCTACCAACCACCAGTACTTTGGTCTTGCTGTAATTGATGGTGTCTGTCTGCAATACCTCCACCTTTTCCTGGAGGATCTTCATATTCAGCTCTGTTTGGGTACCCTTCTCAACAACTGGCCCCCTTATCTGAACCTCCTTTCCTACCCTTTTCTGGGGTTCTTTCTTCACCAGAATCTGCTTTCTAGGGTAGTTCCCTTGCATAAGATTTTCTGTTCCACACAGCCAACAGCCTTTTACATTCCAATATCTGGGGCTTCCTATTAGGAAAATGTTTCCTTACATGCCCCACATAATCACAAGCCCTTTTCTGGAGCTTCTTATCTTTAGTGGATTCACCTACCTCCAATGTCTCCACTGCTGAGCCATACAGGGTTCTCTCTTCAGGGCTGTCCTTTCCCCTCCAAGGACTAGATCCAAAAGGGACATACTTTCTTCAAGTGTCCCCAAACTCCTTCCTTTTGTTCAGGCAGAGTCTTTCTACTGATCCAGCCTTGCCAAATCTCTGGGCAGGCCCTCCAGCAATGTCCCAACCAACCACAGTTATAGCAGGACCTCTGGTGCAACCCTCCAAGTCCCCAGTACCTGCTATCCCATGCTGTCTGTTTCCACAGCCACTGTGGTGCTCTCCAGGTCTTTGTTCTTTGGGTGCGCTGCTCCCATCTGCAATGCTACAGTCTTTGCTCTACATAGTCCCACAAAGTGAGTGGTTGCTGCCATCTTGGGTGTGCACCTCCAGTCACCATGTTGTCTGTCTTTGGTGTGGGTAAGGCTCCTGCATTAAGCCCAGTTCAATCCCCTTCTCCAGACATTTATGCAGCTGCTACTTCCCCGCACACTGTTCCTTACTGTTCTCTCTGGGTACAGTCCTCCACTTTACTTCAGGGCATAATCCTTCACTTTCTGTAGAACTACCCTGCACTGGGTTCCAGATCCCTTCAGATAGTTAGCATGATGTCCAGTGTTGGAGCTGCCAGAATTCCCCACCAGTTATCTTGGGGAATTCTGGGTCTTGCCTGGGTCGGTCAACTTTTCCTTCTCTCACAGCTTCTTTGGGACCCTGGACAGCCACACCCAGGAGAGGTCCTTCCAGCTTGGCTTCCAGACAAACACCGAATTCCTGCCTCAAGCTGTCTTCCTCTTATACACCCAAGTGTGCGTGGCTACTCTCCACTTCTTAGCCTCTTAAAGGCCCAGTGTCCAAGTCCTGTTCCTTGTTCTCTTAAAGGGGTACAAGCCTCATCAGGATGCATGGTCACAGGGACATACTTCACTTACAGTGTATCTACAGGGATGTGCAACCCAACACCAAGGATCACTATATGCTCACATATGGAAGAAGTGCAGGTGATTTAAGCCTCCCAATTAGCATATCCTGTGATGTTAGGAAGAAACTGGACTTATTTCTGGGGAGTACTGGGGGGAAAGCAGGAGAACATCCTAGTCAGGGAGCTGGCAGGGATGCCGACTGGGATGGAGGTGAGGCTTCAGGTGCATAGATCTTGGGGAAGTCCCTCATTAAGGATTGGTAGTTTTCCCAGACTTCACATCCATGACCCTGCCCCTGATGTACCATGGGACCCCAGTACAGTCAGGAACCCACACCAATAGAGGGAATTTCATCCAAGTGTGATAGGAAAATCTGACCTTGAGTCATGCATGCAACTGACTTTCATCAATGGAGAAGTGAAGGAGCTGATGAGAATATGACAGCGGCACCATTTCAAGTTACAGGAGGATAAATTTACCACTTGAAAAAGGACAGGCAGGGGAGGTAAAACCCCTAACTCTTTGTACCCCGGGGATATAGGAAGGAGATGTTGCAGCTGGCCCATGATGTCCTCTATGTGGGCCATCTGGGCCAGGTCAAGACATATATAACTGCATTACAACTTGATTTTACTGGCCAGGGATCTGGGGGGATGTGGCCCAATACTGTGCATCCTGTCCTGAGTGCCATAAAATTAGCCCTTGAGATTCCCAAGGTGGCTTTGGTACCTTTGCCCCAAATCAGTGTCCCTTTCAAGAGAACAGGGATTGACATAAAGGGCACACTGAATGGAGTACTGCATAGAATCAATGTATCCTGGTTATCCTTGACTATGCTACAAGGTACCTGAGGCAGTGCCGTTGCACACAATCAAGGCCCCACTGTGGCAGCCACATTAATGAAGATGTTTGCTAGGGTGGGATTCCTCAGAGAAAGCAAGTCTTCAAGTCTAGGGATTGTGTGCTGTTATTGCTGCTTAGCATGGAGTCAAAATTGCTCACCCAGTGGCAAGGGCCATTCAAGGTGCTCTGGCAGGCGTGGCCCATAGATTATGAAGTGCAACATCCAGGAAGAAGGAAGGAGACTCTACTATACCACGTGAATCTGTTGAAGGCCTGGAGGAAATGGGAGGGTTTCTTCATAAACTCCACATCATCAGAGCCTGAGTTGGAGCCTCAAGTATAGCTAGGCATGAAGCCAACAGTGCCATCTGCAGTAAGAGACCTCCATACAGAACAAAGAGAGCAGGTGCAGAAATTGGTTGCTTCCTTTTCATGTATATTCTTAACTCTTCCAGGGCACACCCATCTGTCCATCCACCACGTAAAGACACCGCAAGGGCAAAAAGTAAAGGAAAATCCCTGTCCTCTCCCTTGTAAGTCATGGGGGGAAGTGCAGAAAAAATTACAGACCATGGTACATGTGGGGGTATTAGAGGAATCATGAAGTGAGTGGTGATGCCCCATAGGGCTGATACCCAAGCCAGATGATACCACTCATATTTGTATTGACTTCTGAAAGGTAAACGCAGTGTCCAAGTTTAATGCCTATCCAATGCCCTGGGTGAACTTCTAGATCACTTGAGAGCCGCTTGATATCTTGTGCCCTTGATCTTACCAAGTGGTACTGGCAGATTCCCCTTTCACTGGAAGATCAAGAAAAGTTGACCTTTTATACCCCCTTTAGACTCTACCGGTTCCACACAATGCCTTCGGACTACATGGAGTGGCTGCGATGTTCCACATGGACCAGATACTGAGGCTCCATGGACTGTATATCACTGCCAGTATCAATAATATAGTTATGTATAGCCCTGACTGGGAGTTGCACTTAAAACATCTAAGGGCTGTGCTTTGCTCCCTTAAAGATGAAGAACTCAGAACTAACCTGACCAAGTGTAAAATAGGGGAGCACCAAGTCATGTACTTGGAGTATGTTGTGGGTGGGGGGAAAGTCTGCTCCCTCATGTCCAAAATGAAATCTATATCTGACAGCTATACCCCCAAGACAAGGAAGCAGGTATGCCAGTTTGTGGGTGTCGCTGGTTACTACAGGCACTTTATCTCTGGATTTGTAACCGTGCCAGTCCCCCTTACAGATCTGTTGAATGACAGACTACCCAGATCAAGTGGTCAGAGGCATGCGAGGATGTATTCCAGGCCCTGAAATATCATTTGTGCTGGGAACCCTATGCAATCCTGATGTTTCACAGTAATTCATTCCACAGACGGATACCTTGGACATGTGACTGGGGGCAGTACTCTCACAGGACTTTCAGTGAAAACAAACTAGATAAAAGCCCACATTAGTCTGGGAGTCACTTGATCATTGATTAGGTCACTGCCAGATGTTCACCCACATCTGCATTAGGGTGGGTGGTTAGTTGCTACAGGGTGGGAAGGGGAACTTAGAACAGAACACACATGCACACAGAGCCCCCAAAGCCCCCACAAAGACAATAGCTAGGGTAGTGAGCCCAGGGCAACAGATTGAATGGTCCCTCACGATCTAGTATTGGCTAGACTCAGGGGCAACAGCCATAGATCATCGTAGGAATACTACCTTGAAATCCAGCAAGGGATAGAATTCCCTCCAGGGTAGCAGAACTGCAGGAGGTGAAAGGAAACGAGAGAGAGAGAGAGAGAGAGAACACACAACACATACACAGCAACAGTAAAAACCAGAGGGGAAGGGAAACAAGGGGAACTAACTACAAGAGTAAGGGAAGCTGTAAGGGGGAGCACATCATTCAGCAACACTCTATGAAAAGAGAGGGAAACAAGGCACTCAGAAAGACACTATGAGGGTACAGGGCAATTATGAAAGGGAACCAAGCACTCAGGAAGGAACTATGGAAAAACTAGGAAAGCTATGGAGGGAAACAAGTGGAGGCAGCAAGGAGCTATGACTAGAAGGAACCCAGGCTGTTATCAGGGAGGGCAATAACACCCAACACACATACACACCCAACACACACAAAGAACTTCAGACTAAAGGGAAACAAAGGCTATAGGAACTAAAGGGAGACAGCAAGGGATGCAACAAGGGAAAACAGGGGAAACCATGAAAAGTGGGACATACATCAAGGTACAGAAAGGGAAGAAAGGATAAGCTAGACAGGGAAGAGCAAACACAAAGAAAACAAACTAAGAATAAGGGAAGGTACAACCTGAGGGATAAACACAGTAGACTCACAAAGCACGGGTTAAAGCACAAACAGTGTGGCGTTAACAGCAGATGTTCCACCAAATTCCTGTGGCTCCAGTCCTTCTTATAAGGAGGGCTGGGACCAATCAGGAAGCCAGCGGGTGTGGCCCCCAAACAGTGTCAGAGAGGGAGAAGGAACAAGAAACACAGGGGAATTATCAAACCTGGACAGGCCAAGTGGTGTTGCAGGGGAAAAGCAGCCACCACCCAATCCCAAGGACAAGCCCTGCCAGAAGGGGAAGGGACCCAACTGTCTGATCCCACTCAGGAGGCAGCAGGTAGACATTGTATACAGGACAACTGGGGTGAAGAATAGTAGAAGGGTGAAGTTGTTTTTCTTTGCTTGTATTATGCATCATGTAGTCTTCTAGTCCTTTCCCTCCCCTCTTCGTTTTCCTCACAGCAAGAGGCCAGACAACAGGGACCATAGAAAAGGGACATCACCAACCTCACCCAGGAGCCCAGATGGACAATGACCTGGGCCCTTCCAGCACACATGGAGGGCAACCAGACTGTAGCAACCCAAGGGAGTAACCACTATCAACCTGGCATCTGGTGACAATCAAGGTAGGACAACCAGTCAGGTGGACAGATGTAGAGCCAGTCAGTGCCCCGGGAAGGAAACTATGACCCCTAAGGTGGAAACGAGGTTAAGCTGGTGGAGGGGAGCTTTGAGATGCAGCAGGTCATGGGGCTTTTAGGGACAGTCCTCCCATCACTATAAACATGCCACTATGGAATATAAGAACAGGGGTGGTTTGAAGGGAAGGCAGTTGGGAGTGAGCTGCCATGGAGTATAGATCACTAGAAAGGCAGCTCAGACTGGGAGATATGTAAGCCAAAACATTAGGCATTTTCACACACACCCTGAAGTTCTGGATTTTTCAATCTTCTGGGTTTACAACTTCACAAATAAGTTCCGGACACATTCTTCACACAAACACTGCCCTGAGGCAGCCTAAAGTAGCTGCAGCTGTAGATGGCTTCATTCATGTCCTACCTATGCACAAAATTTCAGTGTGAAATTACAGTTGAACAAAGTTTTCAGCCTTGTAAACACACTGAGTGTTCAGTGTAGGTAGAAAAGCAAATTTCTTAAGTTCCATGGCTTCAGTGGCCACATGAATGAGACTGCTGTCAAACAGATTAGAAGAGAAAATAAAAGATGGAGCCTGCCAAGTCAGGTCACAAAGATAGCTAAACTCACTACTGTCAGAATCCATTTGAAGTCAGGCATGGCTGATTTTCAGGCAAAAATTAGAGCAAAAATAAATTGTTCTTTGTATTTCCCAATATAATTCACATATTCAGATAGACCTCCAAATATCTAACTTATGTTCATCACCCAAAATGAAATCCATATATCCACTGGTTTGGTTATTTTGTTTTAGATAAATGTATTATTTTGCCCATTTCGGTATTTTGTTTCTGTTATTTCTTTTTATTTGATTATTCAGTTATTTGTCCTGGGTACTTTGGTAATCACTTTGGTAGTGCTATTCAGCACTACACCAATTGGTGCTGTATACAAAATAACACTACCAAAGTGATCAAAGTACCCCAAACCACCAAAATATGAAAACAGCAAAGTAAACTGTGAGCTTTCTTTGATAGGTATTTGCAGACTTCAGCCCCACAGAAGTGACTCAATTCCACTGGCTTCTACCCTGTGCAGTGCTAATTTATTTACAGCGAGTAGACCCAACAACGAGTGTTACACAAAATACCAATACTTGTTATTTTCCACTTTGATAGCAAGTCCCCTTTGCTGGACTCCCAGCCAAGCCTCCCTCCTAGCTGCTGCATCACTCTCTGGGCTTCCAGCCTCATTTCTCAGCTTCTAGCCTGGTATTTTCCCAGCCCAGTTCTCTTGATCTGCCCCCAGCCCAGAAGGTGCAGGGTTTCTACCCTGCAGGCTCCTTCTACAGGACCCTCACAGACTCGGAGCCCTTGCCTGGCAGTTTACCCCAGAGCTCTTTGACTCCTGTCTTTATACTATGCCTGGCCCCAGTTGGCATGCAATTTTTCAACTGACCCAGGTCCTGCTGTCTCATTACTTTCCCAATGTTTGGAGGCTGTGGCGGATTGGATGTGGCAGAACAGACTGTAGCTCAATCCTGATAAGACGGAGGTGATGGTGGTGGGTAGGGCAAGGGAGGTACTGGCTCCCCTGGTGGGAGGGGGTCTGCCCTCCTGTATCCCAGCAGGTTAAGAGTCTGGGGGTGGTGTTGGACTCGGGACTCCAGCTGGATCGGCAGGTATAGATGGTGGCTAAGGCCACCTTCCGCCAGCGGTATCTGGTACGGAGGCTGTGTCCATACATTTCCACGCCCAACCTGTCCACCCTCATTCATGCCTTCATCACCTCAAGGCTAGACTACTGCAATGTGCTGTATGTGGGGCTTCCCTTGTTTCTGGTTCGGATGCTGCAGCTGGTGCAGAATGCGACAGCCCATCTTCTCCTTATGGGGATGGGAAGGCGGAAGCACATAACACCTGTGCTCCATACTCTGCACTGGCAGCCTATAGTGTACCGAGCCCGATTCAAGGTGCTAGTGTTGTTCTATAAAGCCCTACATGGTCTGGGCCCCTCATACCTTGGGAACCGCCTTGCCCTCCGCGCCTCAGAGCTATCCCTGCGGTCCACCGGGGCGCCTTTTTGGAGGTCCCCCATGTAAAGCGGGGGACCACAATGGAGAGGACGTTCTCAGTGGCCGGGCTGAGGCTCTGGAATTCCCTCCTGGAGGAAGCCCATCTGACCCCAGGTCTGTTGTCATTTCAACGAGCCTGTAAGACCTGGCTGTTCACCCAGGCCTTCGGAGGGGAGGGTGGGAAGGTGGGGGGATTGTATTTTTAAAACATTGTTTTAATGAATTTTATTGTGTGTTTTTATGCTGTGGCTAACAAATATTTATAAATAAATAAATTATAAATAATTTTTTCTGCCACGCCCAGATGGAGCTAACCAGCTCAGGGGTTGCATATAAATTATTAAATAAATACATTAATTAGTTAATTAATTACGTAAATCATTAAATAATTGTCTTAAAAGAGCCATTATTGTCCTCTTAAAAGGCCAGATGCTTGCCACTTCCTGGATAGCTCCCCGGGGCCTTCACCCCTGCAAGGATATACCCTGCCCCTTTGGGGGCCCAACCCTGTATATACTTAAGGGACACCCATTATATGAACAAAATACTCAAAGCAAAGAGTGAATAGTGCTTCGTGTCCAGTTCATTCAAATGTAATATTCGTTGCAGATATAATTTCAGCTCAAGAAAAAAATATTAATTTATTCTATTAAATTAAATTTATTATCCCACTCTATTGTGAGGGCTAAGGGTGGATTACAGTACACAAAATCATAAATAATTAAAATCCCTCACCCCAAACTTCCCCGAACACTTATCTCAAACCTCCTTAAGCCCTATCCCTAATTGGATGTGAAAGAAACCTGGTATCTAGCAAGGGTGACAAGACCCCACCAACAGGGGGAAATTTAGGCTTTTTTTCCCTGCACACCGTAACAAAATAGGCCTCATTCACCAGCAAAGTTGAAAAAAGGGGGTGGGGGGACATTGTTTAGCTGTGGTGTTCTGAAATAAGGGGCATCCATCATGTGCTACAGCACTGGTAAGGAACCCCCAACCCACAGTCCAAAGGCAGCCAACAGTTTTATTTGGCCCTTATCTGATTCCTGGATCCGGTCTTGGGCTGAAATGGAATTTTGGCAGGAATTCCACCTCGGAGAAATCTGTCCATTACAATCCATTTGGCAAAATACAGATGATCCACATCTGAATTCCCTGCAATGTTAAAAAATCATGGATTTAATCCACAGAAACCAAGTTGCCGGTCCATTTCAGCCCTGATCTGGCCTCCAGATCTAGTTCCTACCTGTGAGTGCTGGAGGAGCATGTTCAGGGGGAAGGCACCAGAGATGAGGTTACATGTTCAAGCAAAAGGACTGGGTCTACAGACTAGATCAGTGACCCAGACCCTCCCATATTTCCTCCTGCCCTGAGGGTCCACCCAATCATAAGTTCTTTTTTAGCATGCCTTCCCTGCATGTCATCTTCAGAAGGCAGCGTAAGACTTTTTTTTTTGAAAAAGCATTTGGCAGGTGGGGACAGGGGTGGGTTTGCTGGGCTGTGTTGGGGTAGGGTTGCGAGGGGATGTGGGGAACTGGGAGGTGGTATTGGGTGGCTTTGGTGGGAGGCTGGGGAGTTAAGGGTGTTTTTTATAAGTTTTAAACAATTTTTATTTGTTTGTGATCTGCCCTGAGCCTTTGAGAAGTGCGGCATATAAATTTAATTAACTAACTAAAAATAAATAAATACATTTCTTTATCACACCTGTATCCTTCTGCAATCCTTTCCCTGCAGTGCAGTTCCATCCCCATGTCCTACCAATTTCTCTTCATTTCTGATTCAGAAAAAATGTTTCTATTTCAGCACTGAAGTAACTCAGACTTTATGACGTGAGCACAAAAATTAAATCAGACTGTTGGGTGATGTAGCTCAACATCCCTCCAGTTTTCTGATGTAGTACAATTCCATATTTATTCTCCACTGCTGTTCTGTGGAGCTGTGGGGTTATGAAATGAAAGATGTTCTCGTAAATCAGGGGTGGTGAACCTTTTCATGGGTCACTTTGAAAATTAGTATAAACTCGGCAGATTGCAGAGGAGTTGGGGGCAGAGGTGCTAAAGGAGTGTGTTCAACATGGGGAAGGTGGTAGATGGATCTCTCCAGTCCTTGAATGCATGTCCTCATCTCTGCTCTTTTCCTGTATGCTCACTTTTTCAGTGCTTGAGGATAGGGACTGGACCTACAGGCCAATGCCAGGAACTGGAAAGAGGCCAGATCGAAAACAGTTGTGGGCCAGATTAGGCCTGTGAGCCAGACATTACGCACCCCTGCCTTAACACCTCTGCTTGGTACTTCTCCACAGTGCAATGTGCTTATGGCCAAAATCTTACATTCCCTGGATGCCAGGGTAGGTAAATAAGGGTATTTTCAGAAGTGACACTACCACGTTTAGTCACACTTTACCACACTTAACCCCACCCCGGGGCCACAACCACCATCACTTCTGTTTGGCGGCTGCCAGATGTTCACCATGATTTTCCCCGAACCATGGTAGCAGCTACCACTGGTTGTAATCTTGGAAAATCATGAGGAACAGCCGGGTCAAAGTGCGGTAAGACACACCATCATGTCTGTTCTGGGTATCAGTCTACCTCAGGGCGAGGTGGAGGCCATTACCCAGGATTGAGTCTAAGTGTGGTAGCATCACTTCTGAAAATACCCTATGTATATCAGCACATGATCCAATTGATTCCAATCTGGCTCATGAAGGTTATTTTAAAATCCAGATCCAAATTGTCTGACTCAAGCCCATCTCTAATTGAAAATTATTGAGAAAAATCACATTTCAGTCTGTATATAAAGGTACCAGGAAAATACATTATTTTCCAGCTGGACTGTGAACTTCTTGAAATCTGCCTAGTACCACGAATGCTCTTTTTTTGGTGAAAGTAGCATTTTTCCTAAGTGTTGCAATGGCACCATTTTGTCATAGGAAACTTCTTCTCTGTAAAGGAGCTTAACCCTTTAATTTAATCCAAGCAAATAACCTATTTGAATTGCATACGTTACACAGGGTTAATCCATTCTCCACAGTGAAGTGCAGGAATTTCAGAAATAACATATTCTGTTCCACTGTCATCCGTATAAAATATTGTTTACACTCCAGGCTTATTGCTCCAGGAAATTATTGATGAGAACAGCTGCTCCTTAAGAAGAAGAGTAGAAAAGTCCTTTCCTCTCCGACCAGGGGCACTTTCTAGCCACCTTTACTTTATCACCAAAGTCACAGAGGCATATAAGATTGGATTTCAGACTCTGGGGGGAAAAATGCTTAGGAAAGAAAGTCTTTAAAACTTGTTTGAGGAACTTTTCGTAAAGCTCTGAGCCATTTCCCTGCACTCAAAAGGATTTGTTCAAAACAAAATGAAATTCAGAGTGTAAGATATACAGTACAATCAGCGGCCAACTTCAAATGCACCTCATTGCTACTCAGCTGAACATTATAATTACAATTATAACTCTGCGCTGCTTTATGCATAAATTATTCAAATTAAACCACATAGATTATTCAAATGTTATCTCCAAGAAACACTTCTAAAAGCCCGCTAACAAACACGTTATAACTCACTGCTAACAAATGCCAAGCCATTAAAGGCTTGATAGAGAGAAAAATCTGCTGAGAACTATTTTCTAGACAATGAATTGATTTATTCCAAGTGAAGGAATCTTAGACTGGACATTATTTGGGGGAGGGAAGGGGCTGTAATTTCTGTTATTTTAGAGCTCAACTTTAGAGAAAACAACTGCCTTTCAGTATAGGAAGGATGGTGTGGTGAGCAGAATACTGGACTATGGCCACTTTCAGACATGCTCCACCCACCCACCCATGCACATATTTGGGCTGCGGGGGGATGCACAGCCGGAATATGCGCAGGGATCAGCCAGTCTGAAAGCCCCCCCCCCCCATGGTTTTGTCAGCAGAGACGCGCAGGGATACAGAGCAGGAAATCGAGCTCTGCATCCCTGTCGGCAAAGCCACGCCGGGGGAGGTGGGTGACGCTTTCAGGCTGGCTGATCCCTGCGCATATTCGTGCTGTGCATTCCGCCCCCCCCGCAGCCCAAATGTGCGCAGGGGGGGCATGTCTGAAACTTAGACTGAAGAACATATGGGTTCAGCCATAGATTTCTGGTATGAACTTATATTGCATATTATTTATTTATTACATGGACTTATAACCCACATCCTCCTGCTAAAGCAGCTCAGAGCTGCATACAGCATTATAAAACAAATATAAAATACCATTATAAAATATAAATACAACAGGGGTGGCTGGTGGTTTTTTAGTTTGGAGGGGCATTAAGGACGTCCGGCCCGCTGGTGGCTTTGCCGCCGGTGAGCTGATGGGCAGAGCCAGGGCAATGGTAGGTGGAGCCAGGGCATAACCCAGCAGCCAGGAGTTCCCAGGGTTAACATCAGATGGAAGAAAACCCAGTCTAAAATGCACTTCAAGCTTAAAAGGGCAACAGTGGCAAAACCCTGGCACAACCCAGGAGCTCCCAGGGTTAACAGTGGATGGAAGAAAACACAGTCTACATGCACATCAAGCTTAAAATAAATAATGTATAAATCCAAAACACAAGGAAACACACTGGCAAAATACAGCAGCAACAAGTTCCCAGGGTTAACATCAGAAAACACAGTCTACATGCACATCAAGCGCACATAATGCTTAAAATAAATAATGTATAAATCCAAAACACAGGGAAACACAGAACACGCTGGCAAAACACAGCAGCAATGAGTTCCCAGGGTTAACATCAGAAAACACAGTCTACATGCACATCAAGCGCACATGAAGCTTAGAATAAATAATGTATAAACCC
>QEPC01000813.1:176278-198966 GCA_003113815.1 Sphenodon punctatus | reverse complement strand
TTAAATCCAGGCTGGGCAGGGCGGGTGGGGGGTGCCCCCCTTCCACCCACACAGCCTGGGAGGGGGAGGGGGGAGGTATTTTTTTTTCCCCATTGATTTCTATGGGGACAGTTCCCCATTGAAATCAATGCAATAAATCCGGCACCAGTAATCCGGTTTTAATCTGGTAATCCGTTTTTTTGTAAAACAGTAACCGGTAAAACCGGTAGCCAGTATTTGGCCTGATGTCCCACCCCTAGTAACTAAACCTTACTCTATCCCTCACCCACCTCCTCCAGTAAGGTCAGTTTAATTCCTAAGAGCTTGTTCACACACTCTCTTCCTCCAGAGTAACAACCCCTATCTCACTTGAACCCTGCTTTTGTTCAACATGTGAGATCAAGGTGAGGTAAACAGTAAGGTAATAACCCCTGAAGAACAGGAGCTAAAGAGAAGTGGGTTTGTTACTCTGGAGTAGCTGTACCTTTAAGCAAACGCAACTCAAGGGATAACTTCCATAGTCATTGTGGCATATAAACACACACACACCCCTTGCTAAAATACACTCTCTCTTAACCCCATGGTAACCTCCTCATTCCATGTGTATGTGAACACTTGCAAAATGAAATGGAAATTATCCTGGGGTTGACAATCCTGGAGGGTGCCCTGAGATCATGTGAACATAGCCTGAGATTGTCCCCTGCCTCTTGACAGTAGGAATGATGCTTATTCGACTATCAAAAAAGTGTGGAAAGTGGGGTAAAGGGTTTTGGGAGGTAAGATGTAGTGGTATCTATTTCCAGCCACTCCAATACCTCCTGTAGGTGTGCATCTAGCACCCAGGAAAGATCACGACTTTAATTTGTGTCATTTTTGTCGGGGCTCAATTCTGACATCTCTGTTCATGACAGACCTCTTCCAAATCTTGCCACTGCTGTTACTCTGCATGTCTGAATAAACATTGACAGGGTCTGGAGTTTGGCACCAGTTCTGCTGTTTCCATGGATCAGCTGTTCAATGGAAGACACTTACTGTCTCTTAGCTAATGGGTGGCAACAGCAGTTCCTTTCCCCGCTGACAGCCCTAGCATAAAACTCAGCCCCACTATCTCCCCAAAGAGAGTTGAATCTGGGGCTGCTGTGGTTGGTCAGAGAGGGTTTGCTACTGCTGCCCATCAGTTCTTTGGCAGGGAGAGATCTTTTTTTGCCACCAAGCAGTTGATCAGCGGTGTTAGCCCACAACCCTGGCCTTCTCTAAACCTAATCCAGTCCTGCGAAAGGGCTGCTACTAGGGACAAGAAGTCCTAGAGTTCTAGAGTGGAGTTGTAGGACTTAGTGGGCAGCTCCACCAGCCCCTCGTGCTTCTGGAGTCAAGCAAGAAGCAAGATTTCTGGGGCAGATCTGAGTCCCATTGCCTCTTGTATTCACAAATCTATCGCTGAGAAGGATCCTGTTTAAGACATAGGTGGTGGCCAGGCAGAGGTGGGGACTCTGGAAGGGAGGATTTTTCAGTTTCTCCCAATTTTTACAGTCCTGAGCTTTCTCCCCCTCCTTTAAGGGAAATTATTGATGCCTCTTCAACTACAGCTGTGTGACTGCTCAGGTACAGAATATGCAAAACACCCAAGATGTACTATAAATAATATAAAAACCTGAAACTGTATATTTCATTCATTCAATATTTTGGATGTTCACATTCCAAACACCATTTAAATGTAAGCAAGCATCACAATATTGCAATCTACATTCTACTAAATAGAATTATTCTGGAAAAAAATCTCTCACTGACAGACAGCTGTGGCAAATTTTCAGTCTCTTTTCACTGAAACTTTAGTATCTCCACAGCAGTAATATCTCTAGAAAACCAACTGTGTGTAGCAGTGCTCCAGCTGTGAGTGTGATGGGATTAGAACGGTGCTATTTTGTCCATTCACCTTTTTAACTAATAGTATGTTATTTTCTGCAAACGTTCATTTCTAAACTGATGTTGCAAGACATCATTTTCTACTTCCACTTGATCCTCATTCTCTTGATATATGTAGGTCCAGCATATTGATATAGTGATGGAAAAGGGAAGATGCCATAGTCAATAACTGTGACGAGCAATCTGCTTTTCCTGGTCTTGCTTACTTTTAACATATCATTTCCTTTAAAAAAAAATTAAAAAAAATGTCTGGATCCAAGCACTTGGAAACAGATGTACCAAGACAAGAGGCAGGAGCAAACAAACGCAATAAAGATGGGACAAACCCCAAAACTTCAGAGAAGTGGTGTTTTTCCACTAACACACCCAAAAAAACTTTTCTGTAGAGTTAATTAAATTTAATTTATAGTTAAATAGGATTTTTCATATATTCATTTGTTTATTGGATGTTTATCCTATCTTTCCCCAAAGGCTCAGGCCAGCTTAAAATACAAAATTCTCTCTCTCTCACTCTCACACACACACACACACACACACACACACACACACACACACAATGTTCAAAAATACAAACCAGTAAGAACATTACAATATATAAAATTCCAACAAAACCATTCCCAAGCCCTATCCCCATCTGCTAAGGAGTTGGCAAATAAATAAGTCTTGCATTGTCTCTAGAAGATGCTCAGGTTCAGACTTTGGTGGACCTCGAAAGGAAGGGCATTCCAGATCTGGGGAGCAGCCACCAAGAACCCTCTCCACGAGCCTTTCTTTGCCATACGGACTGCGTGCAATGTTGGAACATACAAGAGGGTGCCTTTGGCTGACCTTAGTAATAGTGATATACAAGGCTTTTGACTCCAACTGAGTTAAAGTGAAAGTTAAGCATGTGAGTTTGCAATCCTCAAGTCACTTACTCTGAAATCAGGCCATAAAAGTCAATGAGATTACTCTGGAGTACGTTATTTCAGGACTGAAATTTAAGAATATGTTCAGACAAACATGTAATATCCATGCCATGCATCTTTAATTTGGAAAGGTACCTCCACTTCTTTTCTCACAAGCAAGGAGAAGCAGGAGTTAACTCGTTCTTGCCTTCCCTGATAGCTCCCGTTTTTGATGTCAGCACTTGTTCTAGAGTCAACCCTGGAAGCATGTCCCGTGTTTTGCTACTCTCCATCAAATTTCAGAAGAGGGCAGGAAAAACAGTCTCAGAGTACAAATACTTGCTGTGGTGACTTGAAACCTCACCCCAGCTACATGGTTAGGATTCCCAATCTCGGCAATCCTGAACCCTTAGCTAGTTTTGTGGACATGTCTGGTTTTGTGGACATGTCATGGGGAGAAAGGGGCTTACCGGTGCCGGGAAGCATCAGGCGTTGGAGGCAGGAGACGCACTGAAGGACTTGGCCCTGCTCTGCCATTGCTGCCAAGTACTCTCCAGGACCTGGGCCAGCAAGAACAACAGTGGTGGGGAGATTACCTTGCCACTCCCCGCTGCCATTTTTCCCAGTGGCAGCAACTGAAGTAGCAGCAGGAGCAGATTGAAAGAAAACCATGGTCTATCACCTGCTGACACTTCAGTTGCTGCCTCTGGCACCAGGGAGCCAGCCTTCTAGATTCTTTGCATGTACTTGTTGTGAAGTCCTTTTTAGACTTCACAACAACTACGTGCAAATGCTTTGCACTCACAGTGAGCCCCTCCGCAGTGGCTGCAGACTTTTCCATGACTGGGTAGCTCGTAGAGGCAATATAATCACTACACATACACACTACCAAATCAGTGGCAGTAATTAGACATTACTGCCATAAATGAGTGGTTATTGCTCCATCTATCAATGTGGTGTGAAGGGCAGAAAAACAAGGAAGTGTTGTGTGATGCAGGGAATGGGAGAGTGGACTTTCAGTGGAGGGGAAGATTCCCTCGACCTGTTCAGATAAGCATGTCTTCCAGAGTCAGAGAGTCTGGGGCCTTCCCCCCACCCCCCCACCTCGTTTTAACTCTGCTTCTTTGTTGAAATAAGTACCCCTCTCCTTCTTTATCATTCTTTATTTCTTCTGGTCTTGTGAGCATCAGTGAGCGTAACATGAGTTATGGGGCTACTGTCTTCGAAAATATGCTTGTGTGGACAAACTGTAGGTGTCAGTTTACCTTTCAAAATCTACCCTTTTATCCTTACAAAATTCTAAATTATTAATATTAGCAGGAGGGTGGGATTTTAAAAATCAGAATATTAGCTGGAGGGTGGGATTTTAAAAAGCCCATTGCATTATCTCCAACTCTGATTCCATTGAAGTCTTGAGAGTTCTACAATTGAATTCAGCAAGAGCAGAGTTAATCCAATAAAGAGTGGTTGATGGAAATCCTCCCCCCCTTAGGGTGCAAGCCTAGCGCTATTAAATCAAGTGGAGCTTTGCCATTGATTTCAATAGAGCTAGAATTTTACTCTGCTATTCCAACTACATTTGAAGTGATATCCCGATCACCTATTTTTGAAATCTCATTTCAAAACTTGATCTGTATGAATAACAAGAAACTATTTTTAAGATGTTAGGAAACATTTCTGTCGCAGTACAAAACTTAGCATGAGGGATCCAGACTTTGATCATTTAGTCTCCCTGGATTACCAATTTTTTTAAAGGGTGAGGGTGGGGGGGGGGGGATTTGTGGTTTCCCAGTCATTACCATGCAAATCAAATGTTACTTTGATGCCTAAATAACTGACTTGATGACATAAAAATGAGGCAGAATACCTACTTGAACTAGAGCTGAAATGAATATCCACAGTAAATTTCATTGTGGCAGGACAGAGTCCTGTGGAGCTGCTGCCCCTTTAAGGCTGCATGAGCAAAGCTGCAGGCACTGGCATTGATGCAGGAGTGCACCTACTTAGGAGCCAGCTGTGTGAGGGTGTGGCACTAGCCAGCCCAGGGGAGCCAAACCTGAGAATAAGGGTAATTTCAGACGTGCATCGGGCATGTGCAACCACCCACCAGGATTCATTTTGGATCCCAGTCAGGAATCAGTAGGAATGGGCAAACGCGGTTCGGATGTTCGGAGTTCGGACCAAACTCGGTCTGTTCAGATGTCCAAACCGGCCATCCGAACTGAACTCTCGAATGACCGAACAGTTCGGTCATGTTAGGATGAGTTTAGATGAGTTTGGGGGCAGGAAAAACGTCTTTTCAGGGCCAAAAATTAGGTTTCAGTTTTGGTTTTGTTTCGGTTTCGATAGCACTATTTTTTACTGTTCGGCCAAGTTCGGCCAACCTGAACTCGGCTGAACCGAACCATCGAACCCGAACTCGGGTTTCGAATCGAACGACCGAACATCCAAACATCCGAACTACGTTCTGTCTGCCCATCCCTAGGAATCAGTCCAGCCATCCTTTAGATGTGCCAGCTGATTCCTACAGAATATCGGGGAGGGGGAGGGGCTGTGTGGCGTGATGTGTAGCTGCACAGCCCCGCCCCCCCATGCTCCCCTGGCCACCCACCCTCCGGGAGACGGGTGGGTGTAGCGGCCAATCCGACCGCTGCACCCAATCCCGCATCGGGATCCGGGACACAGTCTGGGATCGGCAGAAGTAACAGATGTTACTTTCCACCGATTCTGGGCTGTGGCCCAACTAATCACAGTTCTGGACCTCTGGGCAGCTGGAGGTCCAGAACCGTTGTCAATGTGTTCCTGACGGGTGTTCACCATGGTGAACATCTGGGGAAACGCACTACAGACATTACGGTACTGCAGCCACCACAGGGGGCTCACTGTGGTTGACCGTGGTATTGTAATGTCTGAAATTACCCTAAGTCAGTGTGGAAGGAGACAGCAGACTAGCAGGACCTTGGAGGAAGCTCTCCTGCTGAGAAGTGCTGTGGGAGATACAAAGAGAGCAGGAACTGGGAGAGAACTCTCCCTTGACAAGCACCAGGAGGCTGGAAAGAGGAAGAAGGAGTGCAGGGGAAGCAGCTCCAAGCCTGGAATCCTGGTGAGAGTGGCCATCAAGCCTAGAGGGAGGGGATAGCTTGATCCAAGACTGGGGTTTACAGGGGACAAAGAGAGTGGGCTGTCTCTGTACCCAGCAGGAACTACTAAGGCTACAGTATTGCCAGAGACTTTATGGTGAAGACAATTGTAAATAAAGCACACCAAAGAGATTGCAGTTATTGGGTTCTAATCCTGACCTGAGGGATTTATGCCTGGCAAGGCTTCACCCTGTCACAGTCATAGCAGATCATTTTGTCTGCTTCCAATTGAGTCCATTGAAGCAGATTCAAACCACTATTCATTTCCTGCTTTGTTTCTGGAAATGAATATACATTTTGGATATTCCAGTCTGGTTATTTCAGTCATGTCAATATTTGTTTTAGCACTATTTAATTATATTATTATTAAGTATTTATATGGTGTCAGCAATGTACCTGGTGCTTTACAACTGTTGAAAATAGACAGGGTCCCTGCCCCGGGGAGGGCTTACAATCTAAGAGGAGAGATGAGGGATGGTGGCAGCAGAGGAAAAGATGAAGATACATTCATGAAGGTGTGAGGTTGCAGGTGCAGGTGCTTAGCTTAGTTACATCAGGGAAGGAAAGGGATCTAAGGGGATGAGGAGCTAAGCACATGCACCAGAGACTTCGCCTCTGCTTGAATGTTTGTTAGTCTGCTCCCCTGTCTCTCCCACTGTCCCTTCTCCCTGTCTCTCCCTCCTTATCTTTTACATTGTAAGTCACAGGCAGGGACCGCGTCTATTTCTATGTTTTGTGCAGCACCAGGTCACATGTCTGGCACTATATAAATGTTTATAATAATAATAATAATAATAATTAATAATATAATAATTAATAGGGAAAGCCTGATGAAAGAGGTAGGTTTTCAGAAGGGATTTAAAAGGTTGGGATGGAGGGAAAGGAATGAATGTATTTGGGGAGGGAGTTCCAGGCATTGGGGGGCAGCAAGGGAGAATGGGTGAATATGAGCAGCGGAACTGAGAGCAAGTGAGGGTTGGTGGTAGAAGTCAGAGCAGTGAAGCTTTCAGATGGGAGCATAGTGGAAGACTAGTGTAGAGAGATAGGGGGCAAGGCCATGGATAGCCTTGTAGGTAAAGACAAGAAGCTTGTGTTGAATGGGTTCAGGTAGAGGGAGCCAATAGAGAGAGGAGAGGAGGGGTTTCATGTGATGAAAGCAGCAGGCGAGGTGAGTGATCTTGGCAGCAGAGTTTTGAATAGACAAAAGCGGGGCAAGGTGAGAGCAGGGAAGGCCAGTGAGAAGGAGGTAGCAATAATTAAGGCAAGAGAAAATCAGAGCATGAACCTAGGATTTTGGCAGTGGAAACAGTGAGGAAAGGATGGATCTTAGTGATGTTGCGCAAGGAGAGATGACAGGATTTAACAACAGATTCGATCTGAAGTTTAAAGGAGAGGGAGGAATCAAAGATTAATCCCAGGCTACGTTCCCAGACAGTACTGAGTTAAGCAGGCTTAAAATGTTACAGGAAGAGAAATATACTCTGCAATCTCTATGGACAGAAATTCAGTGGGCAATGGGGAAGTATGTAACAGTGGCACTATGCTATTGATGCTCTGATCAGGATGGTGAAACTGACTATGAAATGCTTACAGAGATTGGACAGTCTACTAAATTTGGAAACACCATAATAATGGGTGATTTCAGTTTCCCTAATATTGATTGAGTGAATGTCTTCTCAGGGTGTGATGCGGAGGTAAAATTTCTAGATGCTGTAAATTACTGTTTCTTGGAGCAGCAGGTTACCACAGCAATTTTTAACTTTAAAAGAGGAAATATGAAAAATTAGGAAACTAGTTAGAGGGAAACTAAAAGAAGCAGTTATGAGGGTTAAATGCATGCAAGAGGCATGGAGATTATTTAAAAACACCATATTGGAAGCACAGATTAAATGTAGTCCACAAATTTAAAAAGGTAGCAAGAGGACCAAACGTCTGCCAGTGTGGCTAAATGGGGAGGTGAAGGAGGCTGTTAGAGCCAAAAAGGTGTCCTTTTAAAAAATGGGAAAGTAGTCCTAATGAAGAAAATAGGAAAGAGTATGAACCTTGCCAAATTAGATGTAAAACAGTAATAAGACAGGCCAAGAAGGAATTTGAGGAGTGAGTCACTAGAGACACAAACAAATAATACTAAAACATTTTTGAAGTACATCAGAAGCAAGAAGCCTGCTAGAGAATTGGTTGGGCCATTAGATGATCAGAGGGTGAAAGGGCCAGAGGGTGATAAGGACATTGCAGAGAAGCTAAATTAATTTTTTGCTTCAGTCTTCACCGCTGAGGATGCTGGGAAGATACCCACACTGGACTGAGTCTTTGTAGATGAAGAATCGAAAGAACTGTCACAAATAAGTGTGACTCTTGAAGACGTCTAGGGTAAACTGACAAACTAAATAGTAAACAAATCACCAGGACCAGGTATTCATCCCAGAAATCTGGAGGAACTCAGATATGAAGTTACAGTCCTACTATTGGTAATCTGTAACCTATCACTAAAGTCTGCCACTATACCAGAGGGTTGGAGGGCAGCAAACGTAACACCAATATTTTTAAAATGCTCTAGAGGTGATCCTGGAAACCACAGAAAGGTAAGCCTGATGTCAGTGCTGGGCAAACTGGTGGAAATGGCTGTTAAGAACAGAATTACTGAGCATATTGATAAACATGACTTAATGAGGAAGAGTCAACATGGATTTAGGAAAGGGAAGTCATGTCTCACTAATGTACTGGAATATTTGAGAGCAGGTGCAGTGCTACCCCTAGGGAGGATTGGGGCAATGCCCCTCCTGGCCCCCCATGCGCCCAGTACAGTACCTTATTTACCTTAATCCTGTCCCCAGTGCTGACTGCGTGTTCAGAGGCCAGTGCGGCTGTTTCAAGCCACTCCAGCGCTCTGAACTTCCTGTTTAGAGCAGGCTGGAGAACTGCACATGCGTGAGCTAGTTCCTAGGCTCTGCGTATGTACAAACTGCAGGGGGGGAGGGTCACTTGCAGGTCAGGACTTGCAGGAGCCTGCCTGAGAGGGGACTTGGAGAGCCAGAGGCTCTCATTGAAGGAGTTGGCAGTGACCCAGGGCTGCCAAAAGGGCTGCTGGTAAAATGACAATCACCTAGAGCCCATGCTCTATGGCAGGTAAAGAATCCGAACGACGCGTCTGGGCAAGTGCTGGATTAAAATATTTGGCACGAATGTGCTCGGCTTTGAACACAAAAACCGCAATTTGGAGGATCAGGGTATGATCTTCCTGCTGGAGTAGCCAGATAGCCTTCGCCTTCGCTGTTAGCCAGCTCATCTTGGTTAAAGAGGGACATTCAGAAGGTTCTCTCTTATTGCCGAATAAAAAGGGCAATCCATTAGATAATGGCTATTGAGGATATATCCTCAATAGCCCCCACACCACTTGGGCATATCCTCCGACTTTCCTCCCACCCTATCCTTCTCCCTAGGACCTTTAGTGATGGCATTTGCTCAGTACGTAATCTTGCCATTGCTATTCTCAAATGGGGTCTTAAATTGCTGAGCAAAAACTGACTAGGGCCCCCCATAGTTTTCCACAATATAAAATGAGGCACAAGCAACCCTAGCATAACACACAGTAGCAAAATCCTTCTGGGTGGCTTGATCTTTAAGCCTCTGTCCTATCTGGGCCTGTTCAGCTGGATGTACAAAACGTATAGTCTCCTCATAGAGATAACTAAATCCCAAATGTTGGAGCTGCAGATTGACAAACCTCAGCCTGGGTGAGTGCCCAGGACCAGCCCTTTCATATTCTTCTAGATAGCACATTTTGGGCAATCTTAAAGGAGATAATGAAAGAATTTTAATCCAATAAGACAACACTCAGATTGCAATAGACGTTAGAATAGATTCCGCCCCAGTCTCTAATCTGGCAAAGGCGGCTGGGAATGAGGGGGACAGTCCCAGAATAGCTTTCAGGAATTTACTCTGGGGAATGTTGATGTCTTCCGTTGCACTATAGCCCCAAATTTATGCCCCATAGACTATCTGGGCAATAGTTTTTGCACGGAAGGCCTTATAAGCAGCCATGGGTGATCTCCCTGCTGTGGAATTGTGGAAGCATATAATGGCATAAGCAGAGGACTTGGCTTTTGCTTTAGCAAATGCTATATGGCTAGACCATGACAATGAGGAGGAAAAAACAATACCAAGGTACCTAAATTTCTTCACCACCTTCAAAGGTGCATTATCCAAAGACCAAGAAAGGGTTCGTTTGTACCTCCTACTTCTACCCCATCTAGCTACCTTGGTCTTTGTTCGATTAATTATTAACCCATTTGACTTACAAAGAATTGAAAAATAGTTTAGGGCTCTTTGTAACCTAACTGGGGACCTAGAGAGGATAACTGTGTTGTCTGCGAACATCAAAACTGCTATAGGTGTATCTAACACTTTGGGTGGATGGCAATCAGGATTAACCATCATGAGGAACATGTCGTTGACATAGAGATTATAAAGTCAGGGGGCTAGAACACATCCCTGTCTCACACCCTTGCACACTGGAAATCTGGATGTAAGTTCTCCCTGCCTCCCATAATGAACTTGGGCCCAGTTGTTCCTATGGTAGGCCATTAATAGTTTGAGCAGCAGCGGATGAATGCCTAAAGCCACCAATTTGGCCCAGAGTAGTCCCCTATCCAGGGAATCAAATGCAGCAGATAGATCAATAAACATCACGTAAAGGGAAGATTTCCTCACTTGTACATACTTGTGCCTAATATACTGAAGTGTAAATATGTGATACAGAATGGAATAGCCTTCTCTGAAACCTGCCTGGGCTTCAGCCAGGAGAGAATTCTCCTTGGCCCACAGTTGCAGATGTATTAATAAATGTCGTCCAAAAATTATGGCTGCGATTTTTATTTATTAAACTTATTGGTCGATACGCACCAGGGTCGCTCCTGGACCCTCTTTTGTAAATAGGAATGATGGTAGAACCTCTCCAGGATTCTGGGACGCTATAATTTGTCATGATACTAGTGAACCAGGCAGCTAAAACAGGAACCCACCAAGCCATATTCTGCTGAAAAATTTCAGCAGGGATCCCATCTGGGCCAGGTGCTTTATTGCCTTTCTGTAAATTTATCAAAGATTGGATCTGCTCTTCATTGATAAAATAACAAGTAGGGACTTGCAGGTTGCAACTAACTCCAATTCAGGAGTCCTGGCTCCCTCATGGTGAAACTGGACGGAAAAGTAGCGAACCCAGAGCTCCTGTGAGATATTACCATCAATGTTGGAGTCATAATTGGAGGTGCCTTTTGCAACCAATTTCCAAAAGTATCTATAGATTTAATGTCATTCTGTAATTTGCCTCATTGAGCAACACGATAGGCCTGTTCTTTCTTCCTCAGGAAGGATTTGTAATCCTTCCTTGTTTCAAAAGGCCTGCCCTTTTGAAGTCTGGGCATGGGATGTTGCAGGCTTGTCTGTGAGAAGGCTATGCCACAGGTTGGTTCACTAATTAGTAGTCCTTGCAGGGAAATTTGTTGTAGCAGCTCAGACACCTTTTACATTGCAACAGAACTGTGTGTAACATGTTTTCTGTTTTGGGATAAGTGGAACTCCATGCTGCTGTTTTCATGATGTGTAGTGCTAAGGACTTCACATAATACTGTAGGGTCAATGGCCTAAGGATTTCTGGTTTGTTTTGCTTGCTTTGTGCTTGCATGATGCACTGCTGCTTTCCTTCTCCTCCCAAGCATGAGTAGAGAGGTCATTTTGTGAATTTGTGGATCCACTGGTAATGACTACTCTTGTTTGAAATGGTTTCTTTACTGTTTCACTGATGCCCCCTGCTGGAAAGTAGTTTCTTGCCTCCCTGCTTGTGACTGTGCTTTTGAGAATCTTGCTTGCCAGTTTTGTGGAGAAACAGAAATGCATAGTTTGAATTTGGTTTATTCAGCCCCACGTGCTTGGTTGCTATATGGGCCTGCAACTGGCCAGACTCTTTTTTAAAAGGCCTGTGTGCTTGGACAGGCATTTGGCTGTTGGGGATAGGGTGTAGCTACTAGGAATGCTGATCTGGAAGGGCCTGGTTTGCTTGCAGTGCAGTCCTGCAACTGGTCAGACTTTTTAAAAAGGGCCTGTTTGCTTGGACAGGCGTTTGGCTGTCTGGGGACTGGGAGCCTACCCTAGAAAACTACAGGCAGCCAAGGAGAGCATGAAAATGAAGAGGGTTCCGGATAATTGTAAGTGATGGCATGGGGATTGGGAAGGTCTTGGAACTCTTCTTTGGGGGCGAGGTCCAAAAAGAAGAAAAATTTAAAATGGCATTCAAAATACAAACATCTAAAGTAATTTGCTTCTTTTTTCTATCCAGTTTGTCTGAGATCTGGCATGATTCCACACCTCACCTTGGTTTCCTTGTGAACACAGGAGAAACAAGGTAGGAGCACAGCGAATAGACGGCTGCAGACAACAAGGAAACCCTTTCCCCCTGTCCCACACTGAACCCATCTCTTCCCCTTTCTCTTCTCATGCTCCAAAACCAAACCCTTTCCCTTCTCCTCTGTCCTAGCCTTCTCTTTCATTCTCTTCTGATTTGGCTTGTTGCAGGTCAAGGAGCTAACTCAGTCCTCCCAGTTCTCCAAGCCAGAAGGAAGGCTTGTCCCAAAACCTACACCTTCTGAAGACTACAAGTGGCCAAGGATGCCATGAAAATCGAGGATTCGAGGGTTCAGGATAAAGGTAGGCGATGGCAATGTGATCAATTTTTTTTAACTTACTATGATTAATTTGGACCCGGTGGGAAAGAGAGTGAATGGGACCCCAGTAAGAGGGCTCTCTATCCCCCAGTGGCAGTGCTTCACACAACAGCATTCCCAGAGTTAAGTAATTTAATGTCCATCCAAAGTTAACCCTGGGAACTCCTTGCTGCTGGGTTATGCCACGCCACTGGCCTACTGTTGCCCTGGCTCCAGCTCTACGCCAGGCTCTGCCTGTAGACCTACTGGCAGCAAAGCCACCGGCAGCAGGTTCAACACACCCACTGCCCCACCAGTCTCCAAACCCACCAGCCGCCACTGTTTGAGAGTGTAAATAAGCATGTGGATAAGGGTGAGCCAGTTGATATATTGTATCTGGACTTTCAGAAGGCATTTGATAAGGTCCCTCATGAGAGACACTTCAGGAAATGAAAGAGTCATGTGGGATAAGAGGCAGTGTCCTATCATGGATCAGCAACTGATTAAAAGATAGGAAGCAAAGCATAGGACTAAATGGACAGTTCTCTCACAGTGGAGAGAAGTAACTAGTGGAGTGCCCCAGGGATTTGTACTGGGACCAGTGTTGTTTAATACATTCATTAATGATCTGGAGAAGGGAGTAAAGAGTGAGGTGATCAGATTTGCAGATGACTAGTGATGTGCGAACGCGGTTCGGAGTTTGGAGTGAACTCGATCCATTCGGACAACCGAATCCAAACCCGAACTGACCAAACCGAATTCGATACCGAACTCTGAAACGACCGAACACTTCGGTCAGTTCGGATGAGTTCGGGCGGCAAAAATGTGACTGGAAGGCAAAACATGACAGAAAGGGGGAGTCAACTGAGGAGCAGACTTCCAGGCACCAGGGGTGGAGAGGCTTGGAGTAGCAGCCAGCCTGCCCAATCACCGTCCCTTTTCTCCTCAGACCACTGGCTTCGCAGGCTGCGATTGGACATGGGGGATGGGGGGGCTAGGCTGCACGGAGCGAATGGAGCTTGCGGTAAGCGCAGCAAGTAACAAAACTAATTGCCCTCCCCCTTTCCAACACCTTCTGAGCTAGTCACTGTTCTTGACAGCAAGCGTTTTCAGAAGGCTCCCTCTCCCAGTAGTTTGTGTACCTCCCAGCTCCCCAATCCGTTGCCATCCTCCTCCTATTTCACCCATCCAACACATTTACCTCCATATTATCGTTTATTTAGATTATATTAGATAGATTTAGGCATTATTTTTATTTTTTACCCCTCCCTGTGTTCTTCCTCCCCCCTTCATTGAATCCTTTCCCTCTCCCTCTATACATTCCATCCCTGATTCCCTTCCCCTCTTTTTGGATTTATTTAGAGTAGGATTATTAGATTGATTTAGGTTTTATTTCAGTTTTATACCCCTCCCTGTATTCTTTGTGTCCCCCACCCCCATCCCTGTGTAATGATAGATAGATAGATAGATAGATAGATAGATAGATAGATAGAAGGAGTTAGCTTAGTTATAGAGATAGATAGAGATAGTGTTAGTGTGTAGTTATTGAGTTTTGATATTTTAGAGTGTGTTTGTAGGACTAGGCCTTTAGATATAATATTTACTTACATAGATTTTTAAATAGTTAATACTATAGTTAGAGTTAGTGTAGATAATATTAGATTTAAAAAATTGAATATATATATATATATTGTAGATAATATTAGATTTAAAAAATTGAATATATATATATATATATATATATATATATATTCAATTTTTTAAATCTAATATTATCTACACTATATATATATATATTCAATTTTTTAAATCTAATATTATCTACACTAACTAACTATAGTATTAACTATTTTAAAATCTATGTAAGTAAATATTATATCTAAAGGCCTAGTCCTACAAACACACTCTAAAATATCAAAACTTAATAACTACTCTCTCTCTCTCTCTCTCTCTCTCTCTCTATATATATATATATATATATATATATATATATATATATATATATATATATATATATATGATGGGCTATAAAATATTTGTGTGCATTTTGGTTGGAAGAGATGGAGAAGGGAAGTAGGAGAGGCCGGTCTGCTGCCCATAATGCGGGCAGTGGGGCACGTGGCAGAGGTGGTGGTAGGGGCTGTGCCAGAGGAGTGGCAGCATGCAGCATCCAGAGCCCATCACCATGCCCCAAGCTTTGCAGGCATGATTTTGGGAGACAGGGTTCAGAGGCTCCCAGCAGTGGCACTAGTCTGGGGGTGTTTCAGCGGTGCCTCCTGCCAGCATCCTCCAGTGCTACGCAGGGCACTGGAAGGCCTACAGGACATGAGGCTGCAGCTGTCTCTGATGCTGCAGGAGCAGGTGCTGCTTCTGATGTTCCTCCAGGGCCACCAATGTCCCCCATTGTTGAGGTGATCCCCAGCAGTCCAGGGCTGGTGGATCCCACCCTGGCTCCTAGAGGCAGGGCCCGATCCCCAGGCAATGGCATCAGAGAGAGGAGTAGCAGCAGCAGTAGCAACTCTAGGGGCACAGGGAGGAGAGTGGCAGTAGCGTGGTGGGCAGTCAAGCCTCAGGGTCCCAGTACTCCCCTTCACGGGACATCACAGTGATTGAGGACAGTGAGGCAGAAGAAGACACTAGTCCCACAGAGGAGATGTCTTGAGCTGAGGCGATGGCTGTCCCTCCTCCCAGAGCTGTGTTTCCACCAAGTTCTGCCCCTCCCAGCAGTGCTGGCAGCAGCAGTGCATCACCCAGGGCAGGGCAGAATGCAGGAGCAGGGGGGAAATCCTCTGTCTGGGCACATTTCAAGCTGGTGCAGGTGAATATTCCCAGGGAGGTGCATTGCACTTTTTGCAATAAGCTGGTGAAGCGTGGGCAGGTGCTCGCCAACCTTGGGACAAACAACTGCCATGGTGAGACACCTGAAATTATGACACAGCGCTCTGCTGCTAAGTGGGAAGGGACGGGAAGTGGATGCCAGCAGGTTCCCGACTGCAGCGGCCTGTCGCCCGCATCCTTCAGCGGACAAGCGCCCTGCACCAACTGCTGCCTCTAGCAGCAGGAGCAGTATTCCTGCTAGGGGGGGAAGAACAGCAGCAGGAACCTCAGCAGCAGCATCAGTCCACCATGGAGGTGCTGGGGTGGGGGCAGCTGCCAAGGTCATCACCAGCTGGAGGGCAGCTTGGCTTTCAAGAGAAAGCCAGGAGCCTGTTGGGTGAAATGATTGTGCTGGATGGGCAGCCCTTCTCCATTGTAGAGGACATGGACTTCAAGCAGCTGATTGGGTTCCTGGCCCCCCAGTTTAAGCTGACATTCCGCACCACCCTGAGTCAGACTGTGGTGCCAGAGCTGTACAGGGCTTTGAAGGAGCGGGTGAGGGAGCAGCTGGCAGGGGCTGGAGGTGCCACCATACACTTCACCACAGACCTGTGGTCCAGTAGAAATGCGCAGCACGCCTACCTGGCGGTGACAGGCAGCTTTGGGGAGTGGCAGGAGGGGTCCTGAAGCAGAGTATAGGTGGGCCCTGCTTCAGTAATGGACAACCCCTACACCACTAGGAACACTGAGGCAGCCCTGACCACCATGGTGAGGGAGTGGGTCATGCCAGGCATGCCCTTCACCAAGGGATGTGTGGTGATGGACAATGCAGCCAATATCCTGAAGGCAGCCCATGACAGGGGCTTCACCAGCATCCCTTGCGCTGCACACACCCTTCACCTGGTGGTCAGGGATGCTCTGGCCTTGGGGGATAAGGGGATTGGGGAAGGCACCCTTAGCTCCCTGATCGAGCAGGGGGGGAAGCTGGTCGGGTTCTTTAACCAGAGCATGAAGGGCAGTGAGCTCCTCTGGGAGAAGCAGGCCGAGCAAGGCTACCCAGTGCACCAGCTGGTCCAGGATGTTTCCACTGGGTGGAATTCCACCTTCCTGATGCTCTAGCAGCTTCTCAAGCAGAAAGGCACCTTCCATCAGGTTCAATTGGTGATGGACAGCGGGGCACCTCCAGGGTACAATGGGGTGGAATGGGAGATCCTGGCTCACACGGTCTTCGTAATCAAACTGTTCCTGGCGATGATGGAGACCGTGAGCAGCTCCACTGCCACCCTCAGCCAGGTGACCCCTCTGGTCCAGAGTCTCCACAGGAGGCTGGATGAGATTCTATGGGGGCAGGATTGTGGACCTCAGGGCAGGAAGCTGGCCGATGAGGTGCTTGACCTGGCGCGGCAGCTGAAGGCAGGGATGAAGGCATGGTTTGATGACCTCCTGCGGTGGGAGGAATATGTCCTAGCAACAATTCTGGACCCCAGGGTGAAAGGCAGTATGGCATGCCAGACACAACTCTATGGGCACTGGAATGGCGACCTGGTGGAGAGGGTCAGGCGGGCAGAGCGGGCTATGCATCAGGACGCCCCTGGGGATGGTGGGAGTGGGAGCAGCCACCCCTTCCACCTAGCTGGGTCTATCCTTGCCCCCAGTCCTAGCAGTAGCAGCACCACCAGCAGCACCTCTATTGCCAGCAGCAGCAGAAGCAGCTCGGCCTATGTGCAGGCCACTCTGGGGAGCATGGGGTCCTCCATAAAAGGTCAAGCAGCATGGCTGAGGGCAGTTGTGGAGGTGGTGCCCAGGCAAAGCTACCAGAAGGAGTACGATGGCACCTCAGCAGCAGTGGAGACCTACCTGGAGGAGAAGTCATGCACCGATCCCAGCAGCAGTCCCTTGGCCTACTGGGCCGGCAAGGCCAACATGTGGCTGGCCCTGTCAAAAGTGGCCAAGGGTATACTGTCCTGCCCACAAACCAGTGTCCCCAGCGAGCAGGTGTTCTCCATGGCAGGGGACATTTGCTCCATGCACCGCCTGAGACTGGGGGCCAATTTGGTGGAGCAGTTGTTGTTCATCAAGGTGAAGCTTCCGCTGCTGGGATTCCCCGAGCTGCCCCTGGACAAGGATTGATGGTGCAGTGGCACACGCCATCCCATGCCATGGGCAGTCTTGGGACGGGGCTGCTCCTCCTGGATCTGGGCTACTGCTGCTGAGGTGCTGTCCCGTCCTGCCCCCCCCTCATACTAGATGGCCTCGGCCAGCTTATCTGACTTACAGCATGACGCAGGGTGGCATTGGGAAACAAACTGTAAGTCTGCCAGCCAGCCTCTAGCTAGATGATCTCGGCCCGCCAATCTGACTGGCGCTCTCTCTCTCTCTCTCTCTCTCTCTCTCTCTGCACAGTCTTTGTCAGCTTATTTGAGTGCCCTACCAAGGTCCCAGCCTGCCTTCCCTACTGCCTCTCATGCCACGCTGCCTGTCTGCCTGCCTAGGTTGCCTAGCTCAAAGCCTGCCCCAGCCCGCCCACCTGCCTCTCATGCCAGGAACCCATGCCATGCTGCCTGTCTGCCCACCCAGATGTCTGCCAAGCTCAAAGCCTGCCTCAGCCCACCTTCCTGCCTCTCATGTCACGCTGCCTGTCTGCCCACCCAGGTTGCTGCCAAGCTCAAAGCCTGCCTCTGCCTGCCTGCCTGCCTCTCATGCTAAGGTGCCTGTCTTCCCACCCTGTCAACCCTGGGTGATGTGCCCCACTTGCCTGGTAATCCTGCTGCTGCTGTCTGCTGGTTCATGGAGAGAGAGAGAAATAAGGGGGAGAGAGAAAGTCTCCCCACTACTAGAAGGAGAAACAGACACGATCCCACCCATGCTGTCACCTGCACTATATGACCAGAGAGGGAGAGAGAGAGGAGAGAGAGAGGCTCCCCGCTAGAACAAGAGAGATGGGGGTGGAGAGGGAAAGGTGTATCCAGCTCAAGCTGCCTGCCACCTGCCAGAACCAGCGAGAGTTCTCATCTGTGCCCACATTCACCAGCAAACCTATCAGAATGAGATGGAAATAACAACACACAACGTATTATATGTGCCTGTCTGCCTGTGTACATTCATGTACCTGCTACCACCTATTGCATGATTGAATGAAGTGTGTCCAACCATGCACTAATTCTAGGGACATCATTCAACTCCCATAGGCTGTCATTCCACTGTACCTGAATCAGTCATGCCCATCCCAGGAACCATCAACGAGATTCTGGGACCATCATTCCAGTTACTGGGGGCTGTCATTCCATTTGACTGCATCCAGAAGCCTGGTGCCTACACACCAGCCTGCCCCCCACCCCAGCCTACTCCTCTGCACCCACCCGCAGATGCCCATTGCCCGTTGAAGCTTGCTGCTGAAAAAAAAGCCCCTCTGACCACCAGCACCCACTGCCTGCTACCCACTGCCAAGGAGCCTGTCTCTCTTTCTCTCTGGCACACCCACACAGACACAAGCCCTGCCCCTCCTGGGGGGATTTCTGCAAGTTGAGACCCTGCTGATTGCACATCTTGGGGCTAATACGCTAACGCTATATCTGCTGCTGCTGTCAGGCAGGGATCGGACAAGCTGTATATACAATGAGATTCTGCCACCTGCCAGAAGCAGCACAGAGGGATAAAAGATTGGATGTTCAAACAAAGTGGGTAACAACAACAAATAGAACTTTTATAAAAACTTTTCAAACAACAACAACACATTTATAAAACAAAAACCAAACATTTATATATATATGAAAAGAAAGGAAACTTAACTTATTGGTCTGTGGGCCTGTCCCCCAGAACATGGGGGAAAGGTGAAAGGGGTGGACAGGACCTAAGGGTGGGCATGGGGTGGGCATCCCACCCTCCTCCATTTGGTACCTGTGCTCGAGGACAAATTGCATGGCCCCTGCCACGGATGCCTGCCACTTGAAGACTGACTGGCGGTGAAGCTCCACGTCGTCGATCTCAGTCTGGAGGTACTGAGAATAGGCCTTCACCCTGCATTCCCGTACCTCCAGCACCTGAAACCGCTCCATCAGTCGGTCCTCCATAGTCAGGGTTTGCATTTGTACCCCATCCATATTTTTTTTTTGGTGGTCCAGAAAGTTCTGGGTCAGCCTCTCTAGTTCATCCCAAAAAGCCCTTGTCACTTCAAACTCCTCCCGGGGGGCTGGAAAGTCTTCAGCGGAGCTGGAGGAGGGGGAAGGGCTTTGATGGCATTGCTTCTGGCATGCCTTCCCCTCTTCTTCTGGTGATGACGGTCCACGGACATTCCAGAGTTCTGCCGCCTCACCGTCTTCCCTTGGACTCTCTCTACATGGGTGATTAGGCCCGATGTGGTCCCCTGGCTGGTCCTTTTAAATATTTTTCTGCAGACCTAGAGAACTTAAAAAGATAGGAATATAAGAAGTGCCATACTGTGTCAGACCAATGGTCTGTCAGGCCCTGCCTGCATTCTGTCTCCACAAGTGGGTGGGAGGTGAATATCTCTCTGCAGGGGACTTCCTAACAGGTCATGGGGCAATCCATTCGCTGTTGTTCCAGCCCCCATGCCTTACCTTGCAGAGGTTGAATCTGGTATGCTTCTCATACCACCGCCAGACATCGAACCTTGTGCGCCTGCTGTTTGGCAGTGGCACTGGTGACCTCTACCTCGGTGTCCTGCGTGTGGTACCAGTGCTGGTATCAGATTCCTCACCCTCTCTGAAACAGGAACACGTAAACAACACTTAAGTAATATCATGCATTTATGATGATGCCTCTAGTCCTCCCTCCTTGGGGTGCTAGGGATGGTGACCCTGACTGGCACATGCAAATCCAAAAGACCCTGGCTGGCACATGCAAATCCTGCCCTTCTTTGGGTGCTAGGGATGGCAACTGGAAAGACCCTGGCTGGCACATGCAAATCCTGCCCTCCTTGGGGTGCTAGGGGATGCTAGGGATTGCAAATGGAGAGACCCTTGCTGGCACGTGCAAATCCTGCCCTTCTTTGGGTTCTAGGGATGGCAACTGGAAAGACCCTTGCTAGCATGTGCAAAACCTGCCCTCCTTGGGGCACTAGGGATGGCAACTAGGAAGACCCTAGCTGGCACGTGCAAATCCTGCCCTCCTTGGGGTGCTAGGGATGGCATTGACAACTGGAGAGACCCTTGCTGGCACATGCAAATTCTGCCCTTCTTGGGGTGCTAGGGATGACAACTGGAGACCCTTGCTGGCACGTGCAAATCCTGCCCTTCTTGGGGTGCTAGGGATGGCAACAGGAGACCATCGCTAGATGGCTGGCATGTGTTTGGGTGGGTGCTTCCTTCGGTTCATGCCTGACTGCTGGAAGAGCCCCCCACGGTGCCGTCTCTCTCTGTGGCAGACATGCCACCCGCTGATGCCCACTGTTTGTGCCTGACTGCCGACCACCAACCCACTCACCTGCATGCCAGTGAGCTCGCTCTAAAGGATAGTATTCTATTCTTCTTGTCCACAAAGTAAAAATAAAGTTTACAAACCTGGCAACACCTCCTGTGCCCTCTTGCTCCTCTGCTGAGGAGCCAACCTTCACCACCGAAAGTCCAGTGGCAGCAACCTCTTCCTCCTCCTCCACTGACTCTGCCACCTTGGCCTTCTCCCAGGTCCTATTAATCCTCTCCATCTTCATTTTTTTTTCAAACGAACACCCAAACAAAACGGGTCCCACCAACTCATCAACCAGCCAGACCAACACAGTCAAACCAACACACAGTCCAACACAGCCAAAACACACCAAACAAAACCAGTCAGACAGGCACAACAAACACACTCTCTCTCCACACAAGCTCCGCATGCACTCAAATTTCCAGTTTCTGACATGATCACGGGACCACGCGATACCTAGACTGAAACAGAAACTGATTTCTGAATGGCCAAACCGAACGCCATCAAACCGAATAACCGAACCCAAACTCGGTCCCCAGACCGAATGACCAAACCCGAACTCAGTTCCCAATCCGAACAGCTGAATGACCAAGCTGCGATCTGTTCGCACATCCCTACAGATGATACAAAGGCTGCTTGCCGACATTACAAGAGGGGGGTGGAAAACTACCATTAGCAAAACTACAGAGAAGAAGATCATGTCCCCGATTGTGGGCACAGGGATTTTATCATTATTTCCCCCTTCTCCCATTAAAATCAATAACCCAGTACAGGGCTCAAAATTCAGCATTATTGATTTTAACAGGAGAAGGGGGAAATAACAATAGAAATCCCAGGGCCACGACCGGGGACTCATGTGAACTTCCTCTTGTTAGTTTTGCTAATGGCAGTTTCTCCTCCCTCCTATAACATTGGCAAGAGCCAAAGTTATTTAAGGTAGTTAAAACCCAAGAGGACTGTGAAGAATTGTAGGAGGACTGGGTGACTGGGTGTCTAAATGGCAGATGAAATTTAATGTGGACAAGTGCAAAGTGATGTACATATGGAAAAATAATCCAAACTATATGTATACAATGCTGGGTACTAAGTTAGATGTTACCACTCAGGAAAAGAATCTTGGAGTTACTGTGGATAATACATTGAAATCTTCAGCTCAATGTGCAGCAGCAGCTAAAAAAGAAAACTGAATGTTAAGAATGATTCAGAAAGGGATAGAGAATAAAACTGAAATCTCTATATCATTATTATTATATTATTATAAGCTTTTATATAGCACAAGCAATGTACCTGGTGCTTTACAGAGAATAAGATAGACATGGCCCCTGCCTGAGAGCTTACACTCTAAAGACAGGGGGAGGGGAGACAGGAAAGGGGGAACAGAGGGAGACACAAGGGAAGCGACATTCATGAGGATGCAAGAACTCAGGTACACTTTCTTGGCTTGGTTACAGTACATTGGGAGTTTACAGATAACAGGTGGGGGATAATCCTGGGTGGGGATGATTAGCAGGAGTTAGGAAGGGCAGAGCGGAGCGGAAGAGGTGAGTTTTGAGGAGGGACTTGAAGGTACAAAGGGAGGGGGTAAGGCAGATGTGGGCAGTTCCAGGCATGCGGGGCAGCAAGGGAGAAGGACTGAAGGTCATTGGGGGAGCAGGGGAGGCGTGGGAGCATGAGGGAGGGGATAGAAGAGGAGCGGAGTGCTCAAACAGGGGTTCAGAGGGAGATCAGGGCAGAGAGGTAGGGGGGAGCGAGGTTGTGAAGGGCTTCGTAGGTGAAGACGAGGAGCGTGTGCAAAATATGCTCAGGAAGGGGGAGCCAGT
>QEPC01000813.1:148568-176229 GCA_003113815.1 Sphenodon punctatus | reverse complement strand
CAATTCCTCTCTGAAATGGGAACACATTAAGAACACCTAAGTAATATCATGCATTTATGATGATGCCTCTAGTCCTCCCTCCTTGGGGTGCTAGGGATGGTGACCCTGACTGGCACATGCAAATCCAAAAGACCCTGGCTGGCACATGCAAATCCTGCCCTTCTTTGGGTGCTAGGGATGGCAACTGGAAAGACCCTGGCTGGCACATGCAAATCCTGCCCTCCTTGGGGTGCTAGGGGATGCTAGGGATTGCAAATGGAGAGACCCTTGCTGGCACGTGCAAATCCTGCCCTTCTTTGGGTTCTAGGGATGGCAACTGGAAAGACCCTTGCTAGCATGTGCAAAACCTGCCCTCCTTGGGGCACTAGGGATGGCAACTAGGAAGACCCTAGCTGGCACGTGCAAATCCTGCCCTCCTTGGGGTGCTAGGGATGGCATTGACAACTGGAGAGACCCTTGCTGGCACATGCAAATTCTGCCCTTCTTGGGGTGCTAGGGATGACAACTGGAGACCCTTGCTGGCACGTGCAAATCCTGCCCTTCTTGGGGTGCTAGGGATGGCAACAGGAGACCATCGCTAGATGGCTGGCATGTGTTTGGGTGGGTGCTTCCTTCGGTTCATGCCTGACTGCTGGAAGAGCCCCCCACGGTGCCGTCTCTCTCTGTGGCAGACATGCCACCCGCTGATGCCCACTGTTTGTGCCTGACTGCCGACCACCAACCCACTCACCTGCATGCCAGTGAGCTCGCTCTAAAGGATAGTATTCTATTCTTCTTGTCCACAAAGTAAAAATAAAGTTTACAAACCTGGCAACACCTCCTGTGCCCTCTTGCTCCTCTGCTGAGGAGCCAACCTTCACCACCGAAAGTCCAGTGGCAGCAACCTCTTCCTCCTCCTCCACTGACTCTGCCACCTTGGCCTTCTCCCAGGTCCTATTAATCCTCTCCATCTTCATTTTTTTTTCAAACGAACACCCAAACAAAACGGGTCCCACCAACTCATCAACCAGCCAGACCAACACAGTCAAACCAACACACAGTCCAACACAGCCAAAACACACCAAACAAAACCAGTCAGACAGGCACAACAAACACACTCTCTCTCCACACAAGCTCCGCATGCACTCAAATTTCCAGTTTCTGACATGATCACGGGACCACGCGATACCTAGACTGAAACAGAAACTGATTTCTGAATGGCCAAACCGAACGCCATCAAACCGAATAACCGAACCCAAACTCGGTCCCCAGACCGAATGACCAAACCCGAACTCAGTTCCCAATCCGAACAGCTGAATGACCAAGCTGCGATCTGTTCGCACATCCCTACAGATGATACAAAGGCTGCTTGCCGACATTACAAGAGGGGGGTGGAAAACTACCATTAGCAAAACTACAGAGAAGAAGATCATGTCCCCGATTGTGGGCACAGGGATTTTATCATTATTTCCCCCTTCTCCCATTAAAATCAATAACCCAGTACAGGGCTCAAAATTCAGCATTATTGATTTTAACAGGAGAAGGGGGAAATAACAATAGAAATCCCAGGGCCACGACCGGGGACTCATGTGAACTTCCTCTTGTTAGTTTTGCTAATGGCAGTTTCTCCTCCCTCCTATAACATTGGCAAGAGCCAAAGTTATTTAAGGTAGTTAAAACCCAAGAGGACTGTGAAGAATTGTAGGAGGACTGGGTGACTGGGTGTCTAAATGGCAGATGAAATTTAATGTGGACAAGTGCAAAGTGATGTACATATGGAAAAATAATCCAAACTATATGTATACAATGCTGGGTACTAAGTTAGATGTTACCACTCAGGAAAAGAATCTTGGAGTTACTGTGGATAATACATTGAAATCTTCAGCTCAATGTGCAGCAGCAGCTAAAAAAGAAAACTGAATGTTAAGAATGATTCAGAAAGGGATAGAGAATAAAACTGAAATCTCTATATCATTATTATTATATTATTATAAGCTTTTATATAGCACAAGCAATGTACCTGGTGCTTTACAGAGAATAAGATAGACATGGCCCCTGCCTGAGAGCTTACACTCTAAAGACAGGGGGAGGGGAGACAGGAAAGGGGGAACAGAGGGAGACACAAGGGAAGCGACATTCATGAGGATGCAAGAACTCAGGTACACTTTCTTGGCTTGGTTACAGTACATTGGGAGTTTACAGATAACAGGTGGGGGATAATCCTGGGTGGGGATGATTAGCAGGAGTTAGGAAGGGCAGAGCGGAGCGGAAGAGGTGAGTTTTGAGGAGGGACTTGAAGGTACAAAGGGAGGGGGTAAGGCAGATGTGGGCAGGGAGGGAGTTCCAGGCATGCGGGGCAGCAAGGGAGAAGGACTGAAGGTCATTGGGGGAGCAGGGGAGGCGTGGGAGCATGAGGGAGGGGATAGAAGAGGAGCGGAGTGCTCAAACAGGGGTTCAGAGGGAGATCAGGGCAGAGAGGTAGGGGGGAGCGAGGTTGTGAAGGGCTTCGTAGGTGAAGACGAGGAGCGTGTGCAAAATATGCTCAGGAAGGGGGAGCCAGTGGAGAGAGGAGAGGAGAGGCTGCACATGGTCAAAGCGACAGGATAGGTGGATGATCCTGGCAGCAGAGTTTTGAGCAGAGATGAGGGAAGAAAGGTGAGAGTGGGGAAGGCCAGCAAGGAGGAGGTTACAATAGTCGAGGCATGAGATGACTAGGGCATGGTTGAGAGTTTTGGCAGAAGAGACAGACAGAAAAGGGCAGGTCTTGGCAATGTTGTGGAGGGAGAAGCAGCAGGATTTGGCAACGGAGTCAATGTAGGGTTTGAAGGTAAGGTGTAAGTCAAAGATGAAGTCCAAGCTACAGGCTTGGGGGACAGGGAGGATGGAAAACCGGTCAATGGCAATTGACAGGGAAGAGGGATAGGAAGGATTGGGAGGGAAAATAAGGAGTTTAGTTTTCACCATGTTTAGTTTGAGTTGGTGTTGAGACATCCAGGTGGAGATATCAGAGAGACAGTTGGTGAGACGAGCTTGAACAGAGGGGGAGAGGGATGGAGTGGAGAAATAGAGTTGAGTGTCGTTAGCATATAGATGGTATTGGAAATCGTGGGAGGCAATGAGTTTGCCATGGGATAGCGTGTAGATAGAGAAGAGGAGAGGGCCAAGGACAGAGTCTTGGGGAACCCCGAGAGGGGTAGGGAGAAGGAGGGGGAGAAGTTAGGAAGAGATACATTGAAGGAGCGGTCAGAAAGGTAGGAGGAGAACCAGTTGAGGACAGAGTCACAGAATCCCAGGGAGTGAAGTGATTCAAGCAGGAGCGAGTGGTCAACAGTGTCGAAGACAACAGAAAGATCAAGGAGGACAAGAATAGAGTAAAGACGATTGGATTTAGCCACAAGAGGATCATTGGTGATCTTAGCAAGACTGGTTTCAGTGGAATGAAGGGGGTGGAAACCAGATTGGAGGGCATCAAGGGAGGTGTTGGTGGAGAGGAGGTCAAGGCAATGGGAGTAGACAACACGTTCAAGGAGTTTGGAAGCAAAAGGGAGGAGCAAGACAGGACAGTAATTATAGGGTTCAGAGGGATCCAGAGTGGACTTTTTGAGGATGGGGAAGACAGTGGCGCATTTAAAGGCAGAGGGGAAGAAGCCAGTAGAGAGGGAGAGGTTGATGATGTGCAGGAGGGGAGGGGCGACGGTGGAAGCAATGGAGGTCAGGAGGTGGGAAGGAATGGAGTCCAGGGGGCAAGTAGAGGGGTTGGAGGAGGAGAGCAGGGAAGACAGCAGGTAGGAGGAGAGCAGGGAGCAGAGAGGGAAGTAGGACAGGAGAGAGGTGGGGGGAGGAGGGAGAGTGAGGGGAGTAGTAGGGCAAGAGCACTTGGAAGCAATTTCCAGGCGGATCTTGTCAATTTTAGAGGTGAAAAAGAGAGCAAGATCCTGAGCAGAGAGAGAAGATAGAGGAGGAGGACAGGGGGGGGGTTGAGAAGGGAGTCAAAGGTGGAAAAAAGGTGGTGAGGATCCCGGGAGCAGGACTCAATGTGGGAGGCATGGTACTGCTGTCTAGTGAGGGAGATAGCAGAGTTGAGCGATGAGAGGCAGAATTTGAAGTGGAGGAAGTCAGCGCGGTAGTGGGATTTGCGCCAGAGGCATTCAGCAGCCTGGGTGCAGGAGCAGAGATGGCGAATGGTGGGGTGAGCCAAGGGCGAGGGTTACGGGAGCGAGCTGGGTGGGAGGATAGGGGGGCAAGGTAGTCGAGAGTGGAGGCAAGAGAGGAGTTGAAGGTGGAAATGGCAGAATCGGGGGAGGAGGAGGAGAAGACTGAGGGAAGAAGAGGAGAAAGGGAGGAGGCAAAGTCCTGGGTCACAACGGCCTGCAGATTGCAGAAGGGACGGGAAGATGGGAAGAGGAGGGGGAGCAGTGGGAGAGGTTGAAGGAGGCAAAGAAATGATCGGATATGGGATGGGACTCGAAGGAGAGATCAGAGGCCGAGCAGTTCCTAGAAAACATGAGATCAAGAGAGTGACCATCAGTGTGAGTGGGGGAGCTAGTCGAGAGGTGGAGATTAAAGGAGGAGGCTAAGGAGAGGAAGCAGGTGATGCATGGCTGAGAGGGTGTATCAACATGAATGTTGAAGTCACCAAGGATAAGTGTGGGGATGTCATCAGAGAGGAATAGGACGAGCCAGGACACGAACTCGGAGAGAAAGGAGGAGAGGGAGCCAGGAGGGCAGTAGATAACAGCAACGCAGAGGTGGAGAGGAGAAGAGAGGCATACGGAGTGAGCCTCAAAGGAGGGGAAGGAGAGAGAGGGGGGAGAGGGGAGGGGTTGAAACTGGCAGGAAGAGACAAGGAGGAGGCCTATGCCCCCCCCCCAGCCTGGAACTGGTGAGAGAAGAAGAGACCACCGTAGGTAACAGAGTCAGTGCGGGAGATCCAGGGTTCAGTAAGGGCGAGAAGGTGAAGGGAGCGAGAGAAGAAAGATCATGAATATAGGGGGCTTTATTAGCGGAGGAGTGACAGTTCCAGAGGGAACAGGAGAATGGGAGTTGATCGGGGGGGAGACAGGGAATGGGGATAAGATTCGGGGAAGGGGGTATGACATACGACCACACCTGGTGTATCGTGTGCAGTTCTGGATGCACCATCGGAAAAAAAAGACATAGGATGGTAAGAGACATCACATGTTGATGTCCATCCCACCCTGGGAAAGGGCAGGCTTCCCCTGGCTGGGTATGCTCCAGATGCAAAAACAAATGTTCCTGTGGCCTCCCCCAGCCAGGGAAGGCAGGAAACAGAGAGCAACGTGAAGCTGCTCGGCCGTGTTCCCGACATAGCCCCACCGCACCCCCGCCATGACAGACAGCCATGGCTTCTCATCATGGCAACCTCCCCAACACTGGTAGGAGCCAGGCCAGGAACACGCATTCCCACCTGGCTCACCCACTTTGCCCCGGTCAGACAGCCACCGACTTGTGGGCCCAGCTCGTACTGGGTCCACATTTCCCACCTGGCCAGGGCAAGACCTAGCCAGGGCAAGAACCAGGCCCACATCTGGTGGGCCACAAACAGACAGTACAGAGAAGGGCAACAAAATGTTCAAGGGTATTGATCAGCTCCTGTATGAAGAAAGGCTTGATAGGTTGGGGCTCGTCAGCTTGGAGAAGAGACGACAGAGAAGATATAATAGACATTCATAAAATCATGAGTGGCATGGAATACGTAAATAGGGGGCAATAGGTGACACTCCATGACATTAACTGGCAGCAGATTTAAAACAAATAAAAAAGTATTTTTTCACTCAGCGTACAATTAACTCATGGAATTTACTGCCAGAGGAAGTGGTCAAGGCCAGTAGTATAGCTAGTTTTAAAAATGGATTTGATAAGTTCTTGGAAGATAGGTCTATAAATGGCTATTAGCTAAGTAGGGTTTGGGGACATAACTTTTTAATGTTGTGGGCTAGAACAACAGAGAATGGCTTGCCCATTGCGACCTGTTGGGTCCAAGAGACAGAGATTGGCCAATGTCAGAGTCAGGATGATGGACTTGATGAACCATTGGTCTGACCCAATACAGCACTACTTATTAGGGATGGGCGAACACAACGCAGTTCGGATGTTCGGTCCGAAACCCAAGTTTGGATTCGGCTGTTCGGTTCGACGGAGTTCAATTCGGCCGAACTTGGCCGAACAGCCGAAAATAGTGCTATCGATACCGAAACCGAATTCGAATTATTATTTTTTTCGGTATCGGTATCATTTGGCCCTGAAACCACCCCTGGTCTCCACCCCTGGTGCTAGGAAGTCTGCTCCTCAGCTGCCTCCCACTTCCAGTCACGTTTTTCCCACCTTCCAGTCACGTTTTTCCCACCCCCGAACTCCTCTGAACTCATCCGAACTTTTCCAAACTGTTCGGCCATTTGAGCGTTCGGTTCAGACGTTCAATTCAGTCATCCGAATAGGCCAAGTTCGGCCCGAACTCCAAACTTCTGAACCATGTTGGCACATTCCTACTACTTATGTTCTTGTTTTCTTATGATGCATGCAAACAAAAATAACATGAAATTGTGTAACATGGGGAAGCAGGCCAACTCCCATACATGACGCTGATTCAAACACACCAGATTCAACTAATTCAGTATTTGCACAGATTATTGATTTCAGCACTTCTTGCAATAAACTTTAAAAAGCACAGCTTACACCCCACATTTTTTTCAATGTTATGTTTATAATGACGTTTCCGCTTCTCAAAGAACAAGTTTTTTTGAAGCATGGTACAATCCCAACTATAAGACAGTCAATCAGTTAACCTATGAAATGCAAATGAGAGCTCATAATGCATCTAGCAACCTTCCCCACGTTGACTGACAGTGAGTATAAAAGACATTTCTCAGCGGAATCGAACAAACCTCATCTGAATGAGCTGTTTTCCTTGTCATTTTCTTCTTTTAAAAAAACAAACAACAGCAGCAGCCATGCTTTTGCCATTCATTCAGAGAAGCATCTTTTTGACTAAACTAGTATCCTGCTGACTGACCTTTATCTTATTGTTTGAGTGTTTCTTTCACATTTGAAACTTTGGGTTTATAATGATAGCCTTAGAGAATGGACCAGTTTCTCAGACAATTTTCTCTCTTGGGATTTTAAATCAATCCTTATTCTTTCATATCATCAAAATAAAGTGCTTTAAAAAGACAGAAGGGAAATTCTCCAGGATCACATGTAGAGTTGGTGTGCTTTGTACCACTGGGAGACAGAGAGAGATATGCTCATTATAGGTCGGATTTTCACAATGATGAAGGTTGGTGCAAAGAGAATAGCATGGCTAGAGTAGTGGAATTGGAACTCGGGAAACCTGAGTTTTATTCCTAGCTTTGCAACTGGCCTCCTATGTAGAATTCCAATCTCAAGTGATTTCACTATTAGTTTAATTACTGTTACTATCCTATTATGAGAGTCTACACAGTATTGTGAAAGTACGTAGGAGGTTTTGGCTATGGCAATTGAATTCCTATCAGATAACGATTCCTCTGCCATCTTGTTTGTGGCTGGTGACTAATGCTAGATTAGGAAGTGAATCCTTTCAAGATTCCCAGGTAGTGGAGACTGATTATTTATCTTGAATATTTTAGAAAGATTATCATGTTTACAGGATGTTATGTGGCATTCCTGAATAATAGCATCTCAACTTTAATGACTTGAGGGACAAAAAATATAAATCTTTCAGCTCTTTTTTTTTTCTTGGGCTGTTGCTGTTTCATTCTAGCTTTTACTGTGCTGAAAATTTGCTTACAGCCTTTTTTCACTCCTTTCTATTTCTAATTAGTAGGGGTGGGATATCAGGGCAATTACTGGTTACCGGATTTACCAGTTACCAGATTTAAAAAAAATGGATTGCTGGATTTTTACCGGTTTACCGGTACCGGATTTGTTTAATTGATTTCAATGGGGAACTGTCCCCATTGAAATCAATGGGAAAAAAACAAAAAACCTCCTCCCAACCCCTCCCAGACTGTGCAGGTGGAAGGGGGCACCCCCCACCCACCCTGCCCAGCATGGATTTTAATAAAAAAAATTTTAACCCTAAGTCCCTACTAGTGCGGGCTCCAGGCCGCCGTCGGCGACCCGGAGCCTGCACCAGCAGGTACTAGGGTGATCCCTGGGGTGGGGGGTGGTTTAACACACACCCCACCCAGGGATCACCTTACCTCCCCACCCAGGGATCGCCTACCTCGCACTCTGGGTGGAGGCGGCGGTGGCAGTCCGACTCCGGCGGCTTCAGTCCTGGCTGTAGCTGCCGGCTTCAGCACTACTAGGCCTTCCGGGGAAACCCAGAAGTTCACAGGAAGGCCTAGTAGCACTGAAGCCGGCAGCCACAGCCAGCGCTGAAGTCGGACCGCCGTCGCCACCCGGAGCGCAAGGTAGGCGATCCCTGGGTGGGGAGGTAGGTGATCCCTGGGGTGATCCCTAGTACAACCGAACCTACGCATACCTACCCGCTGGTGTGGGCTCTAGGTCGCTGGCGGCGGCCCGGAGCCCGCACTAGCAGGGACTTTGGGGGAATTTTTTTTTAAAAAAAAGTCAGGCTGGNCTGGGGTGGGGGGTGTTAAACCACCCCCCACCCCAGGGATCACCCTAGTACAACTGTACCTACCTGCTGGTGCGGGCTTTGGGTCGCCGGCGGCGGCCCGGAGCCCGCACTAGCAGGGACTTTGGGGGGGGAAATTTTTTTTTAAAGCCAGGCTGGGCAGGGTGGGGGTGTGTGTCCTCCCTTCCACCCACGCAGCCTGGACTGGGGAGGGAAAGTGGGGGGGGTTGTGGTTTTTTTTACATTGCGGCCATTCATTTGAATGGTCGCAATGTAAAAAATCCGGTACGGGGAATCCAGTAAATTACCCCGGATTACCGGGTTTAATCCGATACTGCCGGTACACCCAATACCGGCAGTATCAGATACCAGATGATCCGGAATTCCCACCCCTACTAATTAGTATACCAGTAAAAACTGTGCACTAGTGGAACAAGTTGCCTAGTGGGGTTGTAGGCTCTCTGCCACTGGAAGTTTTCAAAAAGAACCGGACGACCAACTGTCATGGATGTTGTAGTTGTAGTAATCCTGCATCCACGGAGGGGGTTGGACTAGATGACCCTTGAGGTGCCTTCCAACTCTGTGGTTGCTTTTATACAAGGAGCACATCACTTCCGGCAGCGTGGAGAGCATGGAAACACTCCCTGCGCGGCTTTTTTTTCAACGCGAGACTCAGGAGGTGCTTTTCAGTGCCTCGTATAAAAGCGGCCCAACATGCTATGCTTCTATTATTCTCTTGGACTAGTAATTTTGAAGTTCTAACCGCTTCCAGTTAGATAGATCTGAAATGGAATAATTAGCCCGCAAAGAGTTTTCAGGTGACACTGGCATGAGAAGTGTGGCCTAGCCTTAAATGTTCATTTCTTGGATTTGTGGTATTCAAATTTCATTGTAGTCAGGGTTTTTGAAGTGTATGTATTCTACGTGTCTGCTGTAATTGATCTAGATGAAGGGTTTTTTTATCAGTAAAACTGTTGCTTTCATTCCAGTCTATACATACCAGACGTGGTCCAGACATACCCTTTTTCAGTTAATCCCACAGCATAGAACTCTTCCTTGCTGTCATTACACAAAAGCAGCATGTGATTTTATTGACGCGCCTTCCTCCTTTTTCTCGATTGTCCTGCCAGCCTGACATATTAGAGGTGAATTGGGAAATTCATAGTACAAAAGATGTATATCTATTGAGAGGAGGGTGTTTTCAGATAGACAGGGAGCTTTTCAGAACCCGGAACTACTCTGGGGGCCCACCACTACGGCTACCAGTTACCAGCCCCACCTGAATCCACATCAGATGGACCAGTGGTGTCCCTCTCTGCCACAGTCTGCCCACACAGTGCTCCCACCCACACCATTATCCACCATAGTGTTGAGGGTACTCACCAGATGCTCTAGGCCAGAACTCCATGGCAATGGAAAGATGAGCACAGAGGTGCACTATGGGCCCCCCACAACATATGGACAGCAGCGCCGCATTTGGCCTCTGCCCTGAGTTTGGACGGCCTGTTCCGTGTGGCGTGCTCCGGGATCTTGCGGAGCATGCTGTCTTGGGCTGTCCCGGAGCTGCCCCAGCCCACACCAGGGCACACATCTGGTGGGTGCCTTTCAAACAAACCAGAAAATCCTGGGGTGATGGCGTCATCCGTGGGCATATCCCAGGCAGTTGTCCATCTGCTTACACCCCTGGTAAGGAGTAGTATCCATTCTGCTCTGCAAGGGTGTAAATGACTATGCAAGATGTAAAGCAATGGAGATTCTGGTTCAGTGTGTAAAAGAACAAGGGAGCTTACATTAAAGAATCTGTGTGCTTTGTGGTACTATCAGCTGACTACCTTTTCCTGACCTTCTCTTTGTGTTTTCATCACAATATGTCCTTGAAGACTTGAATTTCTCCTGTTCTATTCTTTCCTCCTAGGTTTCCTTTTAGATGTTTCCGGAACAAAAAAGAAAAACAAATAAATCAAAGATTTCCCCTTGTTGTAATGTTCTCCCCCTCCCCTGATGAGCTGCCACGTTCTTTCTTGTTTGTATGTTTGAATCAAGGAAACAGAAGTTTTTCTTTGGCTCCCTCAGTTTCCTAATATTTTCATCTGTCCCCCGCCCCCCCACCCCACACACACACACACAAAAGCACAGACACCTGTCATAACAAAAAAACCAATGTTTTCTTAGAAGAAGCTATCAATAATAAATCAGCAAGAATTATAAATGAACCAAAGTGAAAACTGAGGGTTCTTTTAAGTTCCCTTTACTTTTAAGTTCCCTTTTTAAAGTTCCTCCATCCAGTGTTAATGGAACCTTTAAGAAAACACATTAGTGCTGTTTGCATATGTGATCAGTTTATTTGTCTATATTAAAGTAATAAAGAATCAGATGAAACACTGGGGAAAAAAGCAATGACAAGAAAGCAATTCAAACAGTGCATGATAAATTTATTCTCTCTGCAATTATTAACATATGCAAAGGGAAGAAAGAAATGGGGATACCAAAAGGCCCTTAACAATGCCTTTGAAGATTGTTCACAGGGTAATTATTTTCATTTTCCAAATCACTGAAACCCTTGATTTAGAGGTTCCTATGTAAGAATGTGGGTAACATCGGAAATAAGCGATTTAACTTGGAATTGTAATAATCTGCCCCAAATGGTTACATTCATGAGGTTCACTACCCCAAAAGATTCCCTTCAATGGGTAAAAACAAACATACAGGTGGCGAGGTGGCTCCCTAGCCTGGCCTGGGGCAGAAAACCACAGCTGCCACTCTCTGGGTTGGCAAGTGACAGAAAACAAATGTGCCCGCTCCCATGAGAGCCATCTCACAGCCTTCATGACCCAGATGGGGGTGTGGAGGAATGCAACAGATGTGCGGGTGGCCAGTCCCACCCCTGCACTGCTCCCAGCACCCCACCCTTGTCATGACATGCAGCCATGGTGAACAGCCATGGTGGTCCTGCCCCATGGCGGGTATAGGCAGACCCAGACAGATTTTCCGGGGATGTATTCTGGGCCAGTCGCCTACTCGTCCCGGTGCAGAAGCGGGCCCACATTTGGCAGCACATGAAAACACACATGCGGGTGAGTTCCGGGCCACAGCAGACCAAAGTCATGTTTGTTAACACTCAGTGTTCATTAATGCCTGGCATATATTACATAGATGGATGTTACATTGCATCTTTGGGGGGGGAGGCTATTATTAAATTCTGGTTGAAGCTGAAATTGTCCCTTTTTTTACTTGTTCTTGATGCCAACTCTACAGGCCAGTGGGAATTGGGACTATATACAATCCTGACAGCCTTGGGGTTTTCCAAAGAGTTCCTTCTTTTTCTGTTCTATAGTAGAGCATTAGCAGTGGTCAACTGCAGAATCAGAGAACAGTCGATTCAGTTGGATAGGGAGGCTACTTCCACATAGAGGGTTGCCAGTCTGTATGTCTTTCTCTGTGCCTCCTCAGGGAGCTTCTTATTTCAGCAGCCTTCATCATTGTGGTCCCAGAGTGGCCTTTCTCCTAGCCAAATTTAACTCACTTCCTTCAGCCATTGTGTAGAGGGCAGATATGCCAAAACCCCGTATGTTGAGAGATTTTGCCAGCATTGCGATCCGAAGGCTGTGGAATTCCTATCACATATCATTTTTGAGTGCCAATTATATTCTTCTATTCGTGAGAACTATTTGAGCAGCATTCTCCTTTAAATGCACCCTTGTAGGCAACAGGAGGTATTGATTTTCCTCTTGTGTGATAAAGAGCCACATATTACGTTACAGGTTGTTAAATACTGTGACCTGGCACGTAAGTTAAGACTGACAAATTTGGGCAAATAATAAGACTGGGTAAGAGATGAAATAAAATTGGGTTTTGCATCCTACAGTGATTGTTGTATATGTGGAGAATTTGACTTATTAGTATATTATTAATTGATGTATTTCATATTTATCTTTAGGAGCTTATAATCTATGCTGACTTTTGGCTGATGGAGTCTTTTTTCCTTTTCCTTTTGTAATTATTATTTTTGGGTTTTGTCTATGATGTTGTTTATTTTGTTCTTGTTGCTATGGCCTATAATAATGAAAATAGAAACAAAAATGACATTTTGTTTTTTAAATAAAGGGAAAACACTGAAAAATGTATTTCCGGCTATAATCTTTTTGTTTTTCATTCAATTCTGATGAAACTTGAGGAGATTGTACCCCCAATAAAGGGCACTAGGTCTACCAATCTCCATGCTTAATTAAAGGGATGTGATTTTAGAATTAATTGAATATTGTGATTTTAAGAGAAGCTCCATACATAGTCATAGCTACCACTTCTTTATATTCCATCCAATATTCATGAAACCTGTTCACTAAATGTCGCTCCATAGGCTTAATACTCCTGTCAGTTTTCAGAAAGATTGAATAAAGGGTCTTCATGATATAAGACATTAACTTGAAAATACATTTCCAGCTGTAACATTTTTTTATTCCATCCTGTTTACAGGATATTTGGCAGAAATGTATCACATACCTTTTCTGTTATGTTTGATAAACTACAGGACAATTTGATAAAGGGACCCAATTTTATAAGCAATTTACGTCATCCCCTTGAAGACCATTATTCAGATAAATAGCAGCACATGCAGTGCCAGTCAGAGGCAGGCACCTGGCATGGCAGGGGGAGGGAGGATGTGTAGACTTATTCACTGGCCAATTACTGCATGCTTCCAGCTTTACAGGACCAATCAGTAGTGGCTTTGAGGCGGGCATAGGGGGCGGCCCTCAGGCAGGCATAGAAGGGACATAACTGGGATTTTGGGGATAACATCCCAGAAATCAGGAGACAGTGGGTATTTTCAGGTGTTACAAGATCACACTCAACCACAGTCAATACCCTGTGGTGGGGAATGGTCCCGTAACGTCTGTTTGAGTCCCGCCAGATGTTCACCACAGTGAACCTCCAGCAGGAATCAAAATAACCACGCTTTTGAGGATGGTCTGGGGACCATCTACGAAAGCATGGTTAGCTGAACCATGGTCCAGAATCAGCAGCCGGTAACATCTGTTACCGGCGCCAGTTCTGGGCTCTGGCCCAGACCACGGGCGGGAATCAGACGCAGCGGGCAGATTGGCCGCTGCGCCTGCCCGTCTCCAGGAGGGAGGGTGGCCAGGGAAGCATGGGGAGCGGGGCTGTGCAACCGCACGTTGCACTGCACAGCCCCGCCCCCCACCCCGATTCCCCGCCGGAATCGGCCAGCACATCTGCTGGCCGTGATGGGCTGATTCCGGCAGGGAATCAAAAGGGTGATTCCATGCTGGGGCAAACGCCCCCCCATCACGTCTGAAATCACCCAGTGTTTACGCATCCAGGCTGGCCAATTATCATCACAATCACATTCTGCAGCACTGTGACAGAGGACATAAGAGAATCTCTATTGGCTCTTTCCTAAACAAATGCTTCAGACTTCCAAGTAACAAGTGGAGGAGAGAAGTTGGGATGGTCACAGCACAAAATGAGGATATTTGGTTGACATTTCTGCTGGACAATTGGCATCACAAACCGATCTTATACCACAGTGACACGTAACAGAATCCCTGGCTTAGGCTCCTTCTCTGAATATGCTGTGCATGCATATAAAATTGGGACCCTTTATCACATCTTTCTGATATTTGGCAGAGATGATCATGAAAGTGTGATATACACTCCTACCAAACTTCCTGTACACTGGTTGGACTACAAAGATGTTACAGTCAGACATACATTTGTAAGTTAATTGCTTATACCACCAGGACCCTTTATCCAATCCTTCTGAAAGTTGGCAGAGATAGTAAATATGGTAAGGGGAATAAACTTGCCAAGTTTCATCTACATTAAATGTGATACAAAGAAGTTACAACTAAGAATGTATATGAAGATTTGTGCAAAATAATATAATTCAACTGCTTATAAAATTTGATTCCTTTATCCAATATTTTTGGAATTTGGTACACACAATGCCTTCTATTGTAGGTACAATCCACGTTTCAGCTAAATATAGTAAACAAAAATGTTACAGCTGAAAATGTGTTTTCCATTGAAACCAATGGAAAATGAAAGCAAAAATGAAAACGACAATTTGATATTTGTGAAAATGAAAACAACAGATTTAAATTTAAAAAATGAAAAATGAAAACAAAAACGACATGGGCCCCTGGTGCACACCTCTAGCCTCCTCGCTTCCCCCACACACAGAAAAGCCGAGCTGGAAGAACCCGACTCAGCTAAGCAGTGGCCAGGGAGATGCAGCAGGAGCAGCAGCCAGATGGGTGAGCGAGCTTCAGGAGCACACAGGTGTGGACAGGAGTTTAGATCAGCTTCCCAGGACTTCCTGGGGCATCCTGGAAAGTCCCAGAAAGACACACATTTTGGGACATCCGAACACCTAAAAAATGCAGGTACTAGTACTTGCTGGTAGTAAATGTGTTATCTGCTTCAGCTCCGTCTGGGACCTGGTGCACAGCCCCAAGCTAGCATTTTACACAGGCCCAGCAGGCCTACTTCCTATTGGCCTTATCCTTCCTGACATGTCCCTGGTTGGTAGGGGTGGGCATTCAGTTCGGATTTTATCCATAACTCCTTTTAACAGGTCGTTATGGATCAATCCTGTCAGGGGGCCCCACGGGTGACACCATGGGCTCCCCACAGTCACTTCCAGGGTAAGGGACATAACCCCCTGCCGACGGAACAGCAATGCGGGGAACCTCCGACCCCCAGCGAGATATGCACAGCGGTGGACGCAATGCCAGCCCCACCCCCGGAGACTGACGCACTGGACGGGGACTCACCCCCTGACGTCTTGGTCACGCCCAGCGTTCCCACACTGCAACCAGTGCTGCGCCACTCAGCATGCCTGCGAGCACGCAAGGGGGCAGGGCCTTGAAGTCAAAAGCCAGCGCCGCTGACAACACGGCGCCGGTGAATGGAGATTCCCAGAGACTGGCCCCCTGAACGTTGAGTATTCTTGCCTTGTTCCTATTTGTGCTTGTTGCCTTGACTGCTGTAGAGTTGATTGTCCCATGTTCCCTTTCTTGCCATAAGTGTGCTTCTGTGTATAATTGTTGGGCATAAGTGCTGAGGATTGTGTGGTCTCCCCCCCCTCCCCTCCTGGGTGTGCTTCCTTCCCCTCCCTGTCGGTACGAGAGACCCGTGGTCCTTCCCCTGTTGGGGGTTCCCCCCCTACACTGGGGTTTCCCTCCTTGCACTGTGTTCTTCCTTCGTGGTGTGTCTGACGTGTGAGTGGTTGGGCCGCAGAGTATCTTGGAGTTCATTCCATGCCCTATGATGAGGTAGGCCTGACCCTTCGGGAGTCACTAGGCCAGCACACCAACCTGACGGGCACTTTTCTAACTTTGGTATTAATGGGACCTGACCCCAAAATTGGCCCTGAGCACGTGGATCCCTGTTGGTTCCAGACTCCTTCCTGTGCTCCTCCCTATTTCCCCCAGCTCCCCGTGACAAATCCATACTGAACCACAGCCCACCTGTTTCAGTTCCGCTCTAAAATGAAAACAAAGGAATTGCTGAGCATGTGCAAAATGGCTGCTGGACCAACCATTCTACACATGTATACCGTTTCTCAAAATGGCAGCAGCAGCAGCAGTAACAGCAGCATCACCATTTTTGAAAAAGGCAGCCGGTCTCAGCATGCAAAGCAGCTATTTTGTGCATGTGCCATTTTTAAATTAATGTTTTATTTTTAACTATTTTAGTTTTCAATTGATTAAACCCAGAAAAAATTGCAGGAGCTGAACCAAAACCAGATCTGAAGCATAATTTCCTGCAGTGGACCACCCCTACTTCTTGGTGGACCTCTGCACATCCTCCATTGGCTACTGACTGCTATAATATCCCACAGCAGGGAGCAAGAAGTATCTGTTCAATGCAGCAACTTCTCATAAGTTCAAGATTAGCACCTGTGCTCTGGTCCTTCCCTCTAGTCTTTAGCTTTAAGTCTGCACCCCAACCTCATTCCCAGCTTCACCCTTTGCTCTAGTCCTTGCCCTAAACCTGCCTTTTGTCTTCTGTGGACTGATCTCCTGGCTTGCTCCGAGGTCCTGCCACTTGCTTTACCCTCTGGTTTGTCACCTGGTTACTTAAGGGCCTGATCCTGCAAAGGTTAACTACAATCCATATATCTGACACTCATCACCTCCAATAGGCATCTATACAGATGAAGAGATCCAGCTGTGTGGAGCAGTTTGTTGGATCAAGGGTCAGATTGGACTATTTGCATAGAGAAAGATGCATTAATCTAATTTAAGGTGGGAACATAAACCAGTATAGCTAAGCTAGGCCATATTCAAAACAGCCTCACACAGGGTTGCCACCTTTTGGAGTTTGACCCTGAGACTCCCATAGACCAAAATGCAAAAGGTGGCAACCCTAGCCACCTTTAAAGTAAAATAGAATCCACACAACCTTTTCCACTGGTTTTACCAGATTGGCTTTCATATAGCAAAGCGTAGTTACTTTAGAAACAGTCATGTCATTTTGCCAAAGGGATTCTTAGCATCTATCAGAGCAGCAGAACGTCATTTTTAGGGATGTGCGAACGTGGTTCGGAAGTTCAAAGTTCAGCCCAAACTCAGCCTGTTTGAAAGACTGAACTGAACTTCCAAACCAAACACTTGAACTTCCGAACAGTTTGGAAAAGTTTGGATGAGTTCGGATGAGTTCGGAGCCGGGAAAAATGTGACTTTGGGTGGGAAGAATGTTACTGGAAGGGGGAGGCAGCTGAGGAGCAGACTTCCTGGCACCAGGGGTGGACACGAGTGGTGGTTTCAGGGCCATTTCGGTTTTGGTACCGATAGCACTTTTTTGAATGTTCGGCCGACTTCAGTCGAACCAAACTCCGCCAAACTGAACAGCTGAACCCGAACTCGGGTTTCGAACTGAACGACTGAACATCCGAACATCCGAACGGCGTTCTGTTCGCCCATCCCTAGTCATTTTGCATAATGATTTGTACTACAGTTATTTATTTTTGAATTTATATTTGCAGGTAGTTATATTTGCAGTTATGTCACTGTACATACTAAGTAAGCTTACCTGAAGCACCTACAGGGTTAAGTGTTAGGCTAGGTACTGAGGAAAGTCTCACAGGTGCTGCAGGTGATTAGCCACCCACACAACCCAGAAAGTGGAAGGACGGAGCTGTCAAGCAACTTTGAATATAAAAGGCTGGAAAAGGAAACCTGAGAGGATGTTGTTCCTGTAGGAGGCTGGTTTGCTGAAACCTTAGTGGCTTAGGTCAAGAAGACAAAGGGTGAAAACAAATGTGATAGTTCCTGCCACTGCCACAGACTTCTCTGGGAAGTGGCAGGAGCTGTCACCACGGCCAGGACTTGGCCCGACTGCCAAACAAACGTTCTGGCAGTCAGGTCAGGGAGGGGGTGGGAAGATGCATGACATGCATCTGCACATCCCTGCCCCCACACCACGTGGAGCATCCTGCCCCTCCTTGATGGACAGCCATGGCAGTCTATGGCGTCCACCATGGCTGCCCGGAAGTGCTGCCAATCTGAACGAAGGTAAGTACAGCAGGCAATCATCCATGACGGCTTGCTTTACACCTGGTCGGGCAGCCCTTACCCAGTCAGTGGTGGTGTTTAGCCCAGACTGTGACTCAGAGATGGTCCCGAGTCACAGCCTGGGCTAACACCACTACCAACCGGGTAACGGCCCACGCTAATATCTGGTGAGTGCATTCAAGCATGATGATGGCACCCATTTAATCCATGCTAAAGCAGATTAAACTGTGCCACCGTCATGTCTGAAAACAACCAGGCCACTTTTAAACGAGCAGCCATGGAAGCACATTCTTCAACGCGCCGCTGGGAAAAGCCGCACAGGGTGCGTTTATATGCACTGGAAGTGGCCACCTGCCATAGAAATCAGCGGCGAGGTTTCCAGAACTCATCTTTAAAGAGGTTGCATGCACTACCACATGCGCCGCCAATTCCTATGTCAGGAGGCCACTTCCAGTGCGTGTAAACGCACCCGGTGTGACTTTTCCCAGTGGTGCATTGAAGAACGCGCTTCCCTGGCTACTCGTGTCAAAGTGGCCACAGAGTTACGTTCCTGAAATGAGGCTGCATACATCCTGATGGAAAGGAAACCAAAACAGATACCCAAAAAGAGAGGGATCAACAAACAATACTGTGTCTGGGGCGGTCTTCTACGAAGGGTGATGTGGAGAATGGAGTCAGAGCAGCAAGCGGCCCCAAAGGACCCCATTCTTCTAGATAGCCTCCAAATTCAAAGCTAGAGAATATGCCTTGAAAATCTTACAATTTAAGCAGTCAAGACAGAATGGAAGGGGAAAATGCAGTATGTAGTAAAGTGAACAGCACAGCAGAGCTGGTGATAGAACATATGGATACCACAACACTAGTGCTTTTATACGTAGGCCCCATTGTAGTGCTCACATAGATAGATAATATCCACTAGACACCTTGGGAGCCCCCTTATCCAGTCACCTTGGGAGACATGGATTGTTTTTTTTACTGGTTTAGAAAAGGGTCTGTGGATAAGCCCTACACCTATAAAGCCCTATAAGGCCTGGGGCCTACTTACATGCGGGACTGCCTCACCCCCCAGGTCCTGGACCGGCCCCTGTGGTCGGCTGGAAGCTTCCTCCTTGAGATCCCCAAACTTTGTCAGGTGGCAACGTTGGAGAGGGTGTTCTCAGTGGCCGCGCCACGGCTGTGGAACTCTCTCCTGGTGGACATCCGCTTGTCCCTGGATCTTCACTCCTTCTGATGTCAATGTAAGCCCTGGCTGTTTTGCCAGGATTTGGGGGGGCAGGAGAGACAGGTAGTGGTTGGGGGGTTTCTTTCTTTCCCCTGGCTGCTGTTTTATTGTAAAATGGATGGATTTTATGTTTTTATGTGTTATATGATTTTATTAATTTTAATTTGTAAACCGCCCCGAGCTGCCTATGGCAGGATTGGGTGGGATATTAAGTACTGAATGAATGAATGAATAAATAAATAAATAAATAAATAAAATAAGAGAATTTCTACTGTAACATACAGTGGGTGTAGTTCTCCCACCCATTAAAGTCAATGGAACATAAGTGATTGACTTCAGTAAGGACAGGACTTGTTTGAAAAGGATGGGCAAACGCAGTTTGGAAGTTCGGAGTTTGGACCAAGCTTAACCAGTTCGGTCAACCGATCCAAACTCCTGAACCAAACTCAATTTTCGAACCGAACCGAATTTCCAAACTCGGCTCTTTTACCCATCCCTAAAAGATAATATTCCATTTAGTTCAATAGGGTTTGAATTTCCAAAATTTGTTCGGAAGTTCGGAGTTCGGACCGAACTCAAATAGTTCAGTCGACCAAACCAAACTTCTGAACCGAATTTCCGAACCGAACCTAATTTCTGAACTCAGTTCTGTTTGCCCATCTCTATTGTTTGAGAGTAGCAGGGGATATAAGACATGCTCAGATTAATCAAGGACATGGTTTACAGAGGTTTGATAAGGGGATTCCCACTGCAGAAAACAATATTGTTTTATCCACAGTACAACTCCTCCAGTCTGCTATCCCTTCCAGAGTTAAGGTGCAACTAGCTTCCATTACAAAAGTACTTCAGCCCCAACCATAATTTTGCCTTGAAAAACTGGCTTGGTCTTCAGATTCCTAGGTTTATTTGGAAGGTGAGTAAGACTGTTTGTGCCAAGTTGGGTTTGAAGGGAGGGGCATTCAATGAGTCTTTGATTTACAGGTAATTCTAAAATATCCTGATATATATTTTGGCCTAGTTTTTAAAAAACAAAACAACCAGAACACAAAAAAAAAGCTAAAGAAAGACGTTCAAAAGCAGAGGACTGTGCATTTCTCAGAAAGTTGGGATCAGTACACCATAAATCTGGCTAAACAGTTCTTAGGGGTTGACAGGGATCTGTATAAATAAGCAGTTCTGAATCAGGGTACAGATTAAAAGCAGGGCAGGGAGGAGAGATCACACATCAACTGCTGAGTAATGGAAAGAAAACTAATTACAATTCTTCAGCTACATTAGTTCCCATCATGTAATCACTCTTCCTCCAGTCCTTCAACCCCTCTGTGGAAACAAGTACAAAATGCAAACTCTGGATATATTGTCTGTCCTTGTGTTTGTAATTCTGAAGAAAACAATGAGCTGCATGTCATGCTAAAGCTCACTGCATCATCCTTCTTATGTACTCATGGGGTAAAAACAGACGTGCTACCATTGCGGAGGTGACCTGACCTGGACCAGACTGAGAAGCTTTTGTTATCTTGTACCACCTTCCCATCAGTGTACGGTTTGCACAGGGTTCAGCAGACAGAGGGAATCAGGGGCTTAGCGTCCATTGAGCGAACCTGGCATAAAGTCGGGGACCTCTAGGCATCAGGGGCTGCTGCCTGGCCCCGTAGGGACAGCCCCGCACCTGGGCTGGGCTGGAGGAGGCCTGCAGGGCACCCCCACATCACGGGGGGGTGTCCCCATCCCTCACCTGCCTCTACCTGCTAGTAGTGTTGTAGCAGCAGCAGCCAATCAGACTGGGAAATAAAACTGTTTATAAACAAACAACTCCTCCCCACATGAGTGATCAGAAGATTGTTACCTTGTAAAGAAGGTTCTTCGAGATGACTCCTAACATTCTCATAACTAGGTTGTGCATGTTCACCCTATTCAAATAATAGACCAGGTGATGGTCTCGAGCTCCTCTAGTATAAAAATTAATCCCCCCCTCAGAATGACAGTTCCTTCCAACCCTTTCTAGGAATATAAGAAAATTCCATGCACAGCTGGAAGGGTGGGTCTTGTGAGAGCGTGTTAGGAGCCATTTTGAAGAACCTTGTTTACAAGGCAGCAACCTTCTGTTCTTTTTCAAGTGGCTGCTCACAGGCCTTTTTTACACAGCTTCATCAGGTGGGGGGTCCATCGGCACACTCGTGTGTGGGCGGGGCATGCACATGGCCACACACACATCACCACTCACCCCCCACTCATCCTCACCCATGGAGCAACCGCCGTTTCCCCCGGTTGCTCCATGCATGGGGACGAGATGGTGGGTGAGTGGGGATGCGTGTTAGGTGGGTGCACGCACACACCCATTCACCCCACGCAAGCACACTGCATTGTTCAGACAGGGCTCCCCCACCCATGAACACTCAGAAATCTGCATGTTCATGGGTGGGAGAAACCCATGTAAAAAGGGTGACATATGGCTGCTATTTCACTAACTCTTCTTAGTGAAGTTATTGCTAACAGGAATACTGTCTTTAAACCCCCACCCCATAACTAGTTCATTTGCGCTCCCCATATAATCAATTCACGCTGCACTGGGGGTGCAAATGAAACTGTTATGGATGAAGGGCAGTGCGAATTGATTATTGGGCAGCACCCCTAGGCCACAAAGAGGGGGCCCAACTTGACTTCTTGGCCAGGGGCCCATTGCACCCTAGCTACGCCCCTGAGTAACACCTCATTAATCCAGCTGAAGAAAGAGCTACCACTCCATACCTAGGTTAACAGTCCTGGCTGCTGTTATTGTTAGCTATTGCTGGTGGGGGAGGGTGGGAGGAGAATCTGCAGCACCTTTTATCTCTTTAACAAGGGAGAAAATATAAAAGGACTGTCACTGATTCCATCTGCAATCCTTTGAGTGTCTTTAAAACTAAAATTTTAGAGCCAAAGTCAATTAACACATTTGAAAATGTTGACTTTTTAATGGGCTGAGTTAACTTGAATCATCAGTCCTGCACATACAAATATATGTGTACACAAAGCCTCTCAAAAGACATAATTTGTTCCAGCTCAGCCCCACAGTTAGTCAGTGGGCTATTACAAATTTCCATAAATGCATGCAACATGCATGCAGATTCGGAGGGCATTTCCTCTGTTAAATGTTGGCAGGTATGCATTCCAGTAGGCATCATTTATAGCCCACAAAAGTCAAAGCAAACTACTTAAGAGAGGTTTTTGCTAATTGAGCAAGGCAATACACAATAGCTGGATAAACCTGGCTCCCTCATGCTAGTCCAGTTTAGGAGCAGTGTCAAGAATGTAGTCAGGCAGAGAAGGTGACTGGAATGCTGCCATAATCCGACAATTTGCTGATGCTCATCTAAACTGTATTAAGGGCCAATGTAATAGATTCTCTCTAAGTACTTGCAGAGTGAGGTCCTAGGCTGTAGGGCACTCTGAGTGTTTGTAAGGTGGGACTTCGGAGGATAGTCATCATTAGCACAGCCACCTGTCGCTAGGTAGCCCAGCTGGGAGTAGTGGGGGGAGCTGCTAGCCAGCAGGAGATATGGCTATAAAAGCTTTGCTTGTGGACCCGTGGGAGACCAACTGACCAACCAACTAAAGAAAGATAACACGGAAAGAAAGCTAGGGGCTTGGAGAAGTAGCCTGCTTCAAGAATCCATAAGGCAGAAAGGTTCAGGGGAACCTAGCATCCCTATGCTGTGTGGCTCAGTGGTGAGCTGCAAGTTGCCGAAGCCAGACTGTCCTAGAAGTGGCTTGGCAGATGAAGGCCTGAGAAAAGGCCAGCAGGCTTGAGGGGAAGAAGGTAACTTGAATGTTATATATAAACCATGCTGATAAAGTGACTTTTGTGCTTTAGGAACTTTGGGGGCTAGGTTCTGAAAAGTCTTAAAGCAAGTTTGGGCTGCTTAGTTATAGCCAAACTTGCTTTCAGTTCATCCTAGAAATGAAGATAGGTTAAAAGTATTGTACAAACACTCTTCCCCTCATTCTTGTCTAAACAAACCTAGGATCAAATCTTGTGTTTTTTCTATACCATCAGTAGTGTCTAAGGTATGGAGAAATGTCCCTTTGTACCTGCCAAAGTCAAAAGAACCTCCCACAATGTTCCTGTTCCTCCCTCAAACTCATAATTGCTTCCTTGTGCCTGATCTGCTTTCCAATATTTGATTTATTTATTTTGATTTATTTTCAAACTTTTACTACCCCACCCCTCCTGCCACAGGCAGCCTGGGGCAGCTTACAGTTCATAAGAACAACAACATTAAAACAACAATTAAAACAACTAAAAGGAGGAAAATTAAATAACCTAATACTCCATACCCATATCCCATACCCAACCCCCCCCCCCAAAATATCATCTTTGTTTTCCCTAGACTAGGATCGGCCTTACCACAGAGTGACCTGGGGTAAACGCCATAGGTATTGCTATTTCCCCTACTTCTGGGGGCCCTCAGTGGCCACAATTTTCACCACGGCAGGGTGTGGGGTCCCTGCTCCCTCCCAGTAGGGCCCCAAACATGACCACCTCTATAGACCCACAGAAGGGACCCCAGAGGGGACAGGAGCATGGGTGGGAACACCTGGGGGGGGCACATTTTATCTTCTCTCTGGGCCCTGCAAATTTCAAAGCTGGCCCTGCCCAAAATTGATTTCCTCAAAATCACTTTTGAGGTAGCCTGAAGTAGCCTTTCTTGGAGGTTCATAAATCAGAGGGTAGAGAAGTTCAGGGAAATGTATCCCTACACTTTATTTGAACTCTGTATTAGGAACTACTCTAGTATGGTGATTTTCATTCTTAGAATGCAGGTACAAGGGGCTAAATAAATGTGACATAAGGTAATTTCAGATGTTACGCGCTCCCGGGTCACCACAGTGGATTCCCAACGGGGCAGCGCAACAGACGTTACACTGGTTCCAGACCATGGTCAGAACACCCAGAAGACACTGGGGAGGGGTGGGAGGCAGATATGGCTGACTGAGGGCAAAGGAAGCCAAAAGCGCCTAAAGGAAATGCCCACACAAGGGAAATGGGAAGGGAGGGGGACGAGGGAGAAGAGTGGCCGAGGCAGCTCACAGAACAGGCACAGGGAAACCGAGGACACAGCAGAACACCAAACACAAGCACACCCGAACGGGAAAGGAAGGAAGGGGGGAGCACACTGGGACAGCCAACACACACAGCACAATGGACAAGGGAGGGAGAGCCCCGGGACAAGTAAGGGGAAGGGACTGGCCCAGGGACAGACCAGGACACGGGGAATGGCACCCAGAACCCCACCAAGAGCATAGCCAGAAAGGGCCACCCAACAGCAACACAGGCAGCCCAAGGCACAGGGGTCCCCATAGGGACAGAGCAATGTCACAGGGGAAGGGCAAACAAGTAGGGGACTGCACCAGAGCGGCCCGAGGCAGGTCCAGGAGGGAGGCAGGGATCCCCCGCACCGGTGCAAATGCGCTGACGGGGATGGAGGTGAGCCGGAACCGATGCACTGCACTGCACAGGTGAACACACACACATGGAGGAAACTGGGAGGCACAGTCTGGGGGACCCAGACCCACACAGTCATAGAGGCACCCAGGGGGTGGGGGGGTCCAGGCCACGGGCACAGGTGAACAGGCGGCCAGACAAGGGATGACAACACCACCCGGAGAGCCGGTAGCTGGCTCGGAGAGCAGGACACAGCCACAGGAGGGGCCAGTCACGGAGGGTAACACCACAGGCAGCAATGACCAGGGGGTGCTTGAGGAGGGGGCCCAGAGACACAGGCAAGAGCAACGGAACCCATAGAACCAGCCTGAACAGCAGTGAGCCCAGTACAGCAAGGAGCGAGCAGAAAGCGACCCAAGGTGGCAGGGAGGAGGCAGGAGCACACGGCGTGGCCAGCATCCAGGGCAATGAAGACACCGGGGGCGTCACAGCCAGCTGCAGGGGGTCACGAAGGGCCCGAGGCGGGGTGGCCCACCAGATGCACATAGTGGGGCCACTGAAGCATGCCCCAATGGTAGCCCAGTGCAGACATGTGGTGGGTGATGAGGTATTAGGCCTCAAACAGATCCTGCACGGTGAGCCCCACCTGAACATCAGCACAGGACCATGCACCAGCCAGTGCTGCCAACTCCACTCCGGTGGGCTCCTACAAGCCATAGTCAGCAGCAGGGGACCATGGAAGGTGCCCAAGCTCCAACAGGTGGTGATACGCTGCCCCACGCGAGCATTGGTACCAGCCAAAGAAGGAAACAGACAGGGCAGGGGCTCCCCTCCACCATACAGGTCGTGAAGGCAGCCAGGCTGCACACAGAGAGGGCAGACACAGTCTCCACCACGGACCACTCCACATGTGAGCACCTCATCTCCAGAATGCACCCATCGGGAAAGGGACGGAGGCCCAGTGTCTCTGCATGCAGCCGGCACTCGCGAGCACTGGCCAAAGTAATGAAGGCCAGAGCTCAGACTTGTATAGGCACCAGAGAGGGTATCTGGGCAGCACAGGAGCAGTTGCATGGCCTGGGAATGCCACAGGTCACACAGGGCCATGGTCTCATGAAAAGTCCAGCTATGAGGGGGACACCAGGCATTGCGGGGCGCGGGAGCCCTGGGGAAGCACTGCCGGCCATGGTCCAGTAAGCAGTGGGTATGAACAGCAACGAAAGAGGGGCCCCACAGTCCCACGTGGGATGGGGTTGGAAGCAGGGGAGCTCCAAGGACACACGATAAGCCCACAGGCCACAACATTGGATGGCTAATGAGCGAGGCGTGGGGTGCAGACCCAGCACAGCTGCAGGAACCAAGCGCACAGACAGTACAGCCAACACTGATAGCAGGGCGGTGATGACAACAGGCAGCTAACACTGATAGCAAGGAGGTGATGACAACAGGCAAGCAGCTGCGGACCGCATGCCCGGGCACATGCAGGCCCAGGGCACGAGCCCCCGTGCCGGGAGTGCCGGTGCGCACCCAACAGCCGCACACCAGTCGCCTAGCCACCGCCAAGGCGACCAGGCGAGGGGGTGAGCACAGGTGGTCTGGGGCACCCCACACAGGTGCAAGGGCAGGGCAAGGAGTCGGGGTGGGACCGGCCCTCGGGCAATAGAGGCACACACCGGACCGCACCAGGGACACTGTCCACCATGGATGCAGGATGGAGGGGTGCATGCAGGATGCACCTGGCCATCTGCGCGGAGTGGTTCCGGGTGCACGCAGACCTCAGGCGCATCTCCACAGATGCGATCCACCTGGCTGCCCGCATATAGGTGTTCATGGTCAGGAGCACTGCAGCCACATGTTGCGCCCACCACAGTCGCAGGCACTCCCTAGCCAGGCTCAGAGCCCTGTAGGTGTCTGGGACATACCACCAGACCCTCCGCCGTGTCCAAGAGCAGCCAGCAGCGCTCTGCAAGGCTGCCAGCCACAACACTGGCAGAGGGAGGCCATGGCACACGCAGTAATGCTCGCTATGCCCATTGAACAGCGGATATGGGTCACTGAGTGGGCACATGGGTGGTGGGCTGGGGCCCTGGCCCGTTGGGACAAAGCCACCTGGAGGGTGCACTTCAGGATGGACAGGAGTTGCCTACTGCGACTTGCAGAGCTGTTGACGCCTTGGCTGGAGTGACAACATACCCCCATGCGGGCCCCCATTCCCATGGTCCAGCGCGTGGCCATAGTGATCTGGGCCCTGGCAACACCCGATTCCTGCCCGTCCATGTCACAGCACTTTGGTGTTGGGGTGAGCACCGTCACTGGGATCCTGAGAGACTTCTGCGAGGCCATGGAGGGGGTGCTCCTGGACTGTGCAATCCAGCTCATGGACCAGGAGGCCATGATCGCCAGCTTTGTGGCTGGCGGCTTCCACAACTGCCTGGGCACTGTGGACGGCACCCACATAGAGATCCTCCACCCCTCCAATGGGGAGGCCGTGGAATATGTCAACCGGCATGGGTATCATTCCCTGCAGCTCCAGGAAGTTGTGGACCACCGGGGCCAGTTCATTGACATCTACACCAGCCACTCTGGTTACATACATGATGCCAGGATCATGACAATCTCGCCCCTCTGTGCTTGGATGTACCAGGGGGCAGGGCCGGCCCCAGGGTTTGTGAGGCCATGTGTGAAGTCTTGGTGCGGGGCCTAATTTGCATAATTAGGCACCACCTAATTATGCAAATGTATACATTTACATCAAACTTACTCCCTCTGGACAGGAAGGATTCCCATTCTCCACCTCTCCGAGCAACCATGGAGAAGCATGGCCTCCTAATGCTTCCCCCCCTCCCCAGCCAAGTGTTTACCACCACTCCCCAGGAGTGGTTCCACTGCAGGGGCAGCCAAGCGGGCAGTGA
>QEPC01000813.1:97520-131154 GCA_003113815.1 Sphenodon punctatus | reverse complement strand
CCTGAATGTTTGTTTGTCTTCTCCCATGTCTCTCCCGCTGTCCCCTCTCCTTGTCTCCCCCTCCTTGTCTTTTAGATTGTAAGCCACAGGTAGGGACCGCAGCTGATTGTATGTTCTGTACAGTGCCAGGTTGTTACTGGCGCTTTATAAATGTTTAATAATAATAATAATAATAATAATAATACTGTAGGAGGGAGGGGGAGGAAGGGGTGGGTGCACTGTTGTGCACCATGATTGGATAAGCAATTAAATGGCCGCATGTGGCACCACATGCCAGCTTGACAGCCAAGTGTCTCCAAGTTTCCACAATTCCAAGTTCCGAGGTTTTCCATGGTCAAGAATTCTGAATCCTCAGAGAAATATTCTGAGGGATGGCCGAACACTCAGTCCCGGTACTTGGAACCTCAGAAATCCCCACAAGGTTTTTGGGGTTTTTTTTGCTATTTGGTTCAACTCTATTTGTAACCAAGTTTGAGTTATGTGGATTCCACTGTAAGCCATGATGAGTCAGATTTAGGCAAAAAAATGTAGCCTATGTGTTTGAAGTGGGTTAGTTGTGGACCAAGCAGGACCGGACTTAGGGGCAGGCAACATAGGCACCTGCCTAGGGTGGCAGATTTTGGGGGTGGCAGATTTTGGGTGATGGGGGCTTCTATTCTCAGCCTGTACTTGCCTGGTCATGGTGCCCTGTCCCCCTGCCACTGCCAGAACTGCATTGTCTCACCTGCAGCACCCACAGCATGTGGGGGGACCCCTGTCCATCCCCACCTGGAGAAGTCCTGTTCCACTCCTGAGGCCCCTGCAAATACACTCTGCAGTGGTGCCAAGTGCAGAGGAAGAGACTCTGCTTCTGTGCTGGGTGCCGCCATTGTCTCCCTCTCTGCCTCAGATGGCAGCCCACGTGAGCACCAGAGTTTTGGAGTTGGGCGGGAGCCTGAGTTGCTTAGGGGCAATAAAACCTAAATCTTGCCTTGGGACCAAGTGGAGAAAGGATGGAAGAATGAAGGGAAAACATAGAACTAGTGAGAGTTGGGGATCACAGGGAGAAAGTGGAAATATGAAAACACAACTAGAGATACTAAAATGCAGAGAGAACTTCTTTTGCAATGGTTTCACTAGCCCTAGGCTGCAGTTGCTTTGATTTATTAGGTAGGATCTCGGTTGAAGAAACAACAAAAATCAGTCATGTAACTCTTGATCCTTTAGAACAGTTTTCCAGCACTGAAGCAATAAATGGCTCAGTGCCTCAGCAAAGAGGGTGGGGGATCTCTGTACACACAGGCATAAGCACAGCTGCATATCTAAGTGGAGCTGGAACAGCAGAAATGGCAACAAGGTCAGATACGGCATCATAGTTTGCATTAGTCAGAGTGGAATAGCTATAAAGAACCACTGGGTCTGCATTTATCTTAATAGCCTGTCAGGCCTCTGACTCAAACAGGTGCATAGGGTTATCCTGATCTATCTTTTCAAGCATACCAGCCTCCTGTAACCATGCAGATTTTTGCCTTAGTGTCAATTAATTGTGTGTGTTTTAACAAGTTTGGTACATCTGGAAGGCCCTGCATTCACGTTTTTCAACAGCAAAAGCGGACTAGGGAGGATATTTTCCCCCTTGGTGTTAGAAATAGAGCTACATCAACATCTGCTGCAGTGTCGAAATGGATACAAAGATGGAAAATATCTGGTAAGCGGATTAGTGTGGCAGTTATCCATTAACTAACCAGTTAACTATCCACAGTTACCACAGTTACCAAACTGGACTACCAGATATTACCATTTACTGTTCACCATTGGGTGCCCAGCTGGAGCTCTGTTGACTGGCACCAGTTCGCCTTTGACCCACTTTACCTTTTTTGTTCTCATTATTAAAGTGATTAATATACGAGTTTTTAAAAAAAATGAATACCAAATAAAATAAAATAGATGTTCAGCTTTAAAAATAAATAATATATTCATTTAAGAAATTCATTTGTATCTGGGTAGCGCCTCAGAGGAATTAGAAACAATGCAATAGAACAGTATTTTTGCAAACCATAGTATTTTTGCAAACATCCTCTAAAAGAGTCAACTGTGAGATAAACGGCAACATTTTAAGAAAAGAACAGCACCAAAAATAAAATGCAAAACTCATCTTGAAGGGATTTCACTCTCATGATTCTGCTAACTGTATAAACCTATCACAGTACAAAGTCAATATTTGTGTTGCACTCTCAGACGGCTTGTCCAAGTTAAGAAAGGGGCGGGGACTAACATGAGTTTAACTCACATTAGTCCGGTTACGCGAAACACCCAATCGTGGGCCTGGGGATTTTAGCCTTATTTTCCCCTTCCCCTGTTAAATTCAATAATGCAAGACAGGGCTGGATTTTGAGCCCTGTTTCACATTATTGAATTTAATGAAGGAAGGGGAAAATAATGCTACAAACCCCATGCCCACCATAAGGGGGTTTCACGTCACTGGATTAACATGAGTTAAACTCACATTAGTCCCTGCCCCTTTCTTAACATAGGTAACTAAGTAGCCAGTCTTCAGCCCAAGATTGGGGAACTCAGGCCCAGGGATCAAATGTGTCCCATGTCTAGTTTTTATTTGGCCACTTTCCAGTTTCTGGATCCAGCCATGGATCCAGTTTCTACCTCCAAATACTGAAAGGCTGAACTCATGGAAAGGGAGCAGAAATAAGGGCATGCATACAAGGATAGGGGACAGATTCATGGCACAGATCCCACTACCACGCTGACTTCTTCCACTTCAAATTCTCCCTCTCATCCCTCAACTCTGCTATCTCCCTCACTGGACAGCAGTACTATGCCTCCCAGATTGAGTTCTGCTTCCAGGACCCTCACCACCTCTTTTCCAACTTTGACTCCCTTCTCAAACCCCCCTGTCCTCCTCCTCCCTCTTCTCTCTCTGCTCAGGATCTTGCTCTCTTTTTCACCTCTAAGATTGACAAGATCTGCCTGGACATCGCTTCCAAGTCCTCTCACCCTGCAACTCCCACCCACCCCTCTTCCCCCCACCTCCCTCCTGTCCTCCTTCCCTCCTGCCTCCCTTGAGGAAATCTCCTCCCTGCTCTCCTCCTCCAACCCCTTCACTTGCCCCCTGGACCCCATCCCCTCCTGCCTCCTGACCTTCATTGCCTCCACCGTCGCCCTTCCCCTCCTGCACATCATCAACCTCTCCGTCTCTACTGGTTCCTTCCCCTCGACCTTTAAACACACCACTGTCTCCCCCATCCTCAAAAAGTCCACTCTGGATCCCTCTGAACCCTCTAATTACTGTCCTGTCTCCCTCCTCCCTTTTGCTTCCAAGCTCCTTGAATGGGTTGTCTACTCCCATTGCCTCAAACTCCTCTCCGCCAACTCCTCCCTTGACCCCCTCCAATCTGGCTTCTGCCCCCTTCACTCCACTGAAACCGCTCTTGCTAAGATCACCAACAAGCTTCTTGTGGCTAAATCCAACTGACTTTACTCTATTCTTGTCCTCCTTGATCTCTCTGCTGCCTTCGACACTGTTGACCACTCACTCCTGCTTGAATCGCTCCATTCCCTTGAATTCCGGGACTCTGTCCTCGACTGGTTCTCCTCCTACCTTTCTGACCACTCCTTCAATGAATCTCTTCCTAACTCCTCCCCCTCCTCCTCCCTACCCCTCTCGGTTGGGGTTCTCCAAGGCTCTGTCCTTGGTCCTCTCCTCTTCTCTATCTACACCCAATCCCTAGGCAAACTCATTGCCTCCCATGGTTTCCAATACCACCTATACACTGACAACACTCAACTCTATCTCTCCACTCCTTCCGTCTCCCCCTCTGTTTAAGCTCGTCTCACCAACTGTCTCTCCAATATCTCCACCTGAATGTCTCAACGCCAACTCAAACAGAATATGGCGAAAACGGAACTCCTGATCTTCCCTCTCAATCCCTCCTCTCCCTCTTCCTTGTCAATTACCATTGACGGGATCTCCATCCTCCCTGTCCCCCAAGCTCACAGTTGGGCTTTATCTTCGACTCGCACCTCATCTTCAAACCCTACATTGACTCCCCCAAATCCTGCTGCTTCTCCCTCCACAACATTGCCAAGATCCACCCTTTTCTGTCTGTCTCCTCTTCCAAAACTCTCATCCATGCCCTAGTCATCTCACGCCTCAACTATTGTAACCTCCTCCTTGCTGGCCTTCCCTGCTCCCACCTCTCTTCCCTCATCTCTGTTCAAAACTCTGCTGCCAGGATCATCCACCTAGCCCGTCGCTTTGACCACGTGCAGCCTCTCCTCTCCTTCCTCCACTGGCTCCCTCTTCCTGAACATATTCTGCACAGGAACATATTCTTCACCTGCAAAGCCCTTCACAACCTCACTCCCCCAACCTTTCTACCCTGATCTCCCTCTGAACCCCTGCTCAAGCACTCTGCTCCTCTTCCATCCTCTACCTCGCCTTCCCATGCCTTCCCTGCTCCCCCAACCGCCTTCGTCCTTTCTCCCTCACTGCCCCACATGCCTGGAGCTCCCTCCCAGCCCTTGTCCGCCTGGCCCCCACCCTCCACACCTTCAAGTCCCTCCTCAAAGCCCACCTCTTGCACTCTGCCCTTCCTAATTCTTGCTAACCACCTCCACCCAGGATTATCCCCCCCCTCATTATCTGCAAACTCCCAATTTACTGTAACCAAGCCAAGAACATGTACCTGAGCTCTCGCATCCTCATGAATGTTGCATCCCTTGTCTCTCCCTCTGTTCCCCGTTCCCTGTCTCCCCTCCTCCTGGCTTTAGATTGTAAGCTCTCGAGCAGGGACTGTGTCTATCTTATTCTTTGTAAAGTGCCAGGTACATCGCTGGTGCTATATAAATAATAAATAATCATCATCATCATCATCTTCATCATCTGCCTTATTTCCCTGCGTGCACTACTTAAGTACACCCACCCTGACCTCTATGTGACCCTCGGAGCTTATACTGAATTTCAGAGTGGTTCCTGGGAGGGAAAAGGTCCCCCCCCCCCGCTTAAGCTGATTACAGCTAGACCAAGGGTTCCCATACTAAGGGTGGAGACCCCAAATGGGGTCACCACATTGGTAAAGGGGATCCCAAGAAGACTGGATCTATATAATTAGATATGTCCGTTTTCAAAGTTTAGGTTTGCAAGGATTTAACTTTTTCCTAAAGAGAGTGTCGTTGCCATGTTGGTCCCAAATCTAAGGCCACTTTTAAACGAGGTGCTTAGAAGCACCACCTGAGCCCCACATTCAGAGAAAAGCTGCACAGGGAGTGTTTACATGATCCCCACACTGCCGCAAGTGACATGTTGCTTGTTGGTAGAGGCTGGCGATACGGGGCTTTGAAAAGGCATGTTCTGAAAATCTGAAAAGTGAGACTTTCAGAACACACCTCTTCAGAGCCCCGTGTCTCCAGCTGCTGCCACTGCCGACAGCAGGCAGCACGTCACTTACGGCAGCGCGGGGAGCATGTAAACACTCCCTGCGCTGCGTTTCTCTGAACACAGGGCTCAGGAGGTGCTTCTAAGTGCCTCATTTGAAAGTGGCCTAAGAGATGGGGACAAAGTAGGTCAGATGATATCTTTTATTGATCCAGTATGAAAATATGTAAGTGGTAGTCTGCTGTTTACATCGCCACCCCCTGTTTTCCCTTTGTTGTGTTTAGATGATTGGAACGGCTTGAACATACCTTTTCCTCCTAAGTGAAAGTGATTGCTAATGTAAATAACCTAGCCTGAATTGCTCAGTCTATAGTTCTGACTTCCACATTGCCGAGGAAGGGCTCTGTGTAGCCCAAAAGCTTGCATACTCTCATCAATAGAAGTTGGTCCAATAAAAATATATTATCTGAACTACTTTGTCTCTAGGGTTTCTTTTGTAAAGAGAGTGTGGTTGCTGTGTTGTTTCCAAATGTAGTTCAACTTATATCTTTTGTGTCTCAGTGGAGTTGCAACCTTAAAAAAAGGTTGGAATTCTCTGCACTCAAGTTTGGGAAATAATCTGCTTCAGCTTGTTTGACATTTGTTGTGTCCAGTAGCTTCAGAAATGAATGACACAGATACTATTGTCTTTTCGGGTTTATATATTTCTGATTTGTTATGCTACATGCCTGAGGAAGGGCCCTGTGTGACCCAAAAGCTTGCATAGTCTCACCAACAGAAGTTGGTCCAATACAAGATATCATTTGAGCTACTTTGTCTCCAGGTTAAAACAAGCAGGCAACTTTATTCTTGCTGCTCACAGCACAAGACAGCCCCGCTAACTTTTGAGTATCTCCTTACTGTACCCTATCTCCCAGTCCAATGTAAAACTTGCAGTGGACTAGCCCAGAACTTTTTGTTACAGTGGATATTTTGCATACTGGCTAGGATTGTGGACTGGATCCTTCATAAACATTACAATACTGATTTCTGGACACTAGATCAGGGACATCTCTTAAAATAAGGGAAAGGGAGCCATCTTCTACCAGATGCATCATTGCTTTCTTTCTTTATCTTTTTTAAACCAACCCATGGAATTTGAAAGATCATAGTAGGATGATTTAGTTAGTTCTCTGGAACTCTTCCTGCTTTTACTCCTTATACTGCTGCAGGAAATCATTTCAAATCAGAAGGAATATTCTACTCTGCTTTTGTATTTCAGCACTTTTCATTTATTTACTGTTCTTTGTTGTTGACTTCTTACATTTCCACCAATGCAATTGCCAGCCTCTTGCCGGCAATCTGAACTGATATAAATTCTTCAAAGAATGGACGAAGTCAGGATTTTTCAACTCTTTCCCCTTGATCAACGTGAAGGACAGGAGGAGGTGGATGCTTCAAAGAGCAGGAATTGATTCAAATACAAGGGATGCAAAGCCGGCTTTTAATTGGGAGCAGCAGGTTGACGTACAAAAAGCAAGAGGGAGGGGAGAATTCCTCCAAAGCAAAGGAGGTCCCCTCCTGTGGGAGATTGCATTAGGACTGTAAAAACTAACTCTTAGATGAAAGACTCTGATATCATTTTAATTAACCAGAAACTTGCATGCGCAGTGTGTGATCCTGGGTCATGATGGTTAAGTGTTCAGCCTTAGCAACTTGCCCTTTTGTGTTAGATAACTTTGTGGCCAGAGGACTTGCAGTATTCTCTAGAAATCCCACATCAAAAGTGTAACAAGCATAAGGAATAGTACACTAAGATGATCTGTTTGAGAGAAAACTGAAAGTTGCTTTTAAGGAAAGCTTCAGCTGCACCTGCTCCAGGAGTCTTTTTGATTGAATGGATGGTATTACCGGACAACCAGGAGGGAAAACTGATCTTGATATGGCTGTATAGGCAATTTGGCTTGGAGGTCCTGAGTACAGCTGAAACAAGTATCTGAACAAATGAGAATTCCCACTGAATTTTCAGTATTCAGTATCCATTACCATCTTGGTCGAATTGGGAACTGAGCAATAGCCACTCAGCTTCCCAAATGATTTCCTGGTCCCCGCTTTACCGCTAATGTATGCCAGTTTCCTGGGTTACCATTTGCCATTGCCACTTTTCCATTCCCAATAATACCGTAATTTCTATCGGCATTGGCTATGGGCTGGGTTTATTCAGCCACTTCTGGTTATTCTGGTTCATTCTGTACTTCACTACTAACAGATGAAAACCCAGAAGTAAAATGGAAACTCAATGATGCAAAAATTCAGTTACAGTAACAGGATGATAAATGGAAAGCTGGTAAATCGCAATGATATTTCCAGGTATTGCAGGAAGACAAGTGCCCATATTGGTCATCAGGAAATGGTCAGGAATCTGATGTCATTTTCCAAAATTCTGGAATTACCAGTGAGTAACAATTTAGTTACCCATTTCAGCTCTATTCCTGAGCATATAAGGCCAGGCTGGGAGCCTGATTGGGACTGGGGATTCAGAGAAGGAGAGGAGTTGCCTCAAGGTCGAGGAAGGGCCTGGGATAAGATCTATGAAACAAGAGACTGTGAGTAAAAATAGAAATGACGCTGGGATGCCACATCCTGGCCTGACCCAGGACAGGCAGCCCAGGCACACAGGGTGCATACCAGGCCAGAGCACCAAACAAACATCTGCCTGGCCAGGCTGATGGCTGCACAGCCCAGAGGCAGGGCAGGAGAACAGGGAATGTGCAGCCAGGTGGCCTGATCCCCCGTACTGCGCCCAGCACCTTGCCATGACAGTCAGCCATGGTGGCCAATGACAGTCAGCCATGGCTGCCTGTCATGACAGAGCCAACTTAGACTGGCAGACCAGCACGGAAACAAACATGCAGCTCCAGCGTGGCCCACTTTGGCCAATCAGGGAGGCCCTAACCCAGGCTGTAATCACAGCCCGAGCTAGCTGCCACCACCCCAGGTCAAACATTTGATGGTGCCAGCATATGTGTGCAGGCAGGGTCCATGCCCAGGCATGCCACAGCAGGCCAAACCAGTCCACTTTCACGTTTGTGTTTTGCCTGTGATGTAATCTGACACTGAGAGACTGATTCCATCGTCCCCTGCAGCCAGCAGAGAAAGATCAGAAGGTTGGGTCAGAACTATAAAGTGGCTTTGTCAATGAGATCTGAAAGTGTGTGTCTGGTGCCTTGAGACACAGACCACAGCAGCAGTGCAAGGACACATCAAACTGCTTACAGAGACCATTATAAATATCCTTTCACATTCTCCGATCCCAGTAGGCTGAGGTTCAGGAACAAAATGGGGAAGGGTGAAAAGAGGCAGTAAAGGGGATTTAAAATGAATCAACCGATCATTTGTAAGCTAAGAAAAACTGAAAAATCAGGTTTGATTCTACTTAATTGTTATTTATGGAGCTACTTGAGTCACAGTCATATTATAATAGTTACAGTGATGTTCTGATATATCCATAACATTAATATATAGGGAGCAATCCTGAGGATCATTGGAAGAAGGGAAAGCTCCGTTTGGGATCCAGGGCTTTCAGTGTCTGATTTTTCAAGGCACTCAGTTCTCTCCTGATTTGGGAAAGCATTAAACTCGTATTTAGCTCACATTTTTGAGGGACCTAAAGGACTTGCTTAGTCTTAAATTATTATTAATCATTTATATTTCAGTTTTGCTTTACGTTCCTTATCTACTTCACCCTCACAACAGTCTTGTGAGGTAAATTATTATTATTCCCACTTTACATATGGGGAACTAAGGTTGCATTCTGATAAACAGAAGTCATTGGTCACCATGGCTGCCTGTTGGGGGGCGGGGGCATTGGACAAAACATGGGGGTGGGGACATGTCTATACATCTCCCTGTCCTTTCTGTCAGCCTGGCCCCCATCATGTTAGTTTGGGGATCAGGACTGGTCTCGGCCACAATGGCAGCCCCACTCCAGACCAGGTAAGTCCATGATGGCACCCAAGTGCCTTCACATTAGAAAACACCCTATGAGGCAGCTGTCAACAACTGAATGGATACTACACTTCCTGTTCCTATTCTTGAAAATAGTGATTTAGTGATCTGTTCATGTGAACACTTGAGGAATAAAATTTTATTTTATTTTATTTATAATAAAATTTGTATGCCGCCCCCTCCTGCTAAAAGCATCTCGGGGCGGCTAACAACATATTAAAACAATGTAAAACAGTAATAATAGGATTTTAAATGCTATTAAAACACAATATAAGAACAACATACCCCCCACCCTAACCCAACCCACCCAACCCTCTCCCTCAGCAGGTCTTATATTGTCTACAGAAAGAGGAGAGGTCGGCAATCAGCCGGACCTCCAAACGGAAGGGAGTTACACAACCGTGGTGCGGCCACAGAGAATGCCCTCCACAAGGTCAATACCCGAGAAACCTGGGGGATCTCAAGGAGGGCACCCCCAGCCAACCACAGGGGCCAGTCCAGGACCTGGATGGTGAGGCGGTCCCGCAGGTAGGCGGGGCCCAGGCCATTCAGGGCTTTAAAGGTCAACACCAACACCTTGAATTGAGCCCAGAAGACTATAGGCAGCCAGTGCAGAGAGTGAAGGACTGGTGTAATATGCTCGCGTCAGCCCATCCCCATTAGGAGACAAGCTGCCGCATTCTGCACCAGCTGCAGCCTCCGAACCAGGACCAAGGGTAGCCCCACGTAGAGTGCATTACAGTAGTCCAATCTCAAGGTAATAAAAGCATGGACGATCATGGCTAGGGCAAAGTCTGAGACATACGGCCAAAGCCAATGCACCAGATGTAATTGGCGAAATGCCCCTTTCGCCACAGCCGCCACCTGGGCATCCAGGTGGAGCTGAGGGTCCAGGAGCACCCCTAGACTCCTAACCTGAGATACCAGGGCAGGATGCACCCCATCAATGATGGGAGTCACCACTCCCCTGGCCTTCCCCACGACCATCACCTCCATCTTGTCGGGATTTAACTTCAGATGGCTCACCCTCATCCAATCCACCACAGCTCCGAAGCACCAGGTAACCACTGAGACTACCGGGACTGAGTCGGATGAAAATGAGAGATAAAGCTGGGTGTCATCAGCATACAGATGACACCATACGCCAAACTCCCTAACAACATGCATGTAACTCCCCAAAGGCTGCATGTACACATTGAAGAGAGGGGACAAGATAGAACCCTATGGGATTCCACACGTGAGACCCCGGAGAGAAGATGAAAAATCACCCAGGACCACACACTGCACTCTTCCATCCAGAAAGGAGCAGAACCACTCAAGAATGGTCTCGCCAATCCCTGCCTGGTCCCACAGCCGAGTCACAAACAACTCATGGTCAACGGTATCAAAAGCAGCCAAGAGGTCTAATAGGATCAACAGGGTCGAATGACCCCGGTCCAACTCATGGGAGAGGTTGTTGATGAAGGCCACAAATACAGTCTCCATGCCATATCCATGGCAAAAACCTGACTGCGAGAGATCGAGAAAGTTAATCTAGTCCAGATGTTCCTGCAACTGTCGAGCCACCACCCATTCAATAACCTTCCCTAAAAAGGGAAGGTTAGAGACTGGCTGATAGCTGGCCAGGATGCCAATGTACAATGATGGTTTCTTCAGCAGGGGTCGCACCAGTGTCTCCTTAAGGCAGTCCAGCACTCTGCCCTCCCCCAGGGAGGCATTAACAATCCCTGCCAGCAATGGTCCTAATGTCTCCCGGCTGGCCTTGACCAGCTAGGACGGGCATGGGTCTAATTCACAATAAGTGGCTTGAACAGACCCCAGGGTATCCCCCACATATGAGGGTGACACATTCTAAAATTCATCCCACAAAACAGGATAAGGCAGGGCTTCTACTGCCTTTGGTTCACCTACTGCTAAAAGTGTTGCATCAAAACTGGTGGATCTGAGTGATTTTATCTGCAAAAAAGTCCACAAACAAATCACAGTGGGCATTTGATGACTCTAAATCCAGGCGGAGGAATGCCGGCCTGACCAGCCCCCTCACCACTTGGAAAAGCTCCACCAGGCGTGACTTAGCAGACGCAATGAGGGCAGCAAAGAAAACTTCCTTTGCTGCCCGCACTGCCATGGCATAGGTACATAACCAGACTCTATGCTGCAATCAGTCAACTTCAGCACGCAAGTGATGCCACCGTCGCTCTAACCACCGCCCTTCCCACTTCATCCACTGCAGCTCCTCCATATACTATGGGGACCTGCATTGTCGGTGGTTTGGGAGTGGACGCCTGGGAGCCACCCGGTCGATGGCCTCCATGAACATGGAATTCCACATGGTCACGAGGTCATCGAGTGAGCAGCCATCAAGATCAAAGGATACATCCCCTAGAGCAGTCTGGAACCTTCTAGGTTCCATAAGCCTTCGGGGACGAACCATCCTAATTGGTTCTGCACTCTCCCAGGGGTTGACATGTGCCAGGATACCTGCCCGGAGGGGATAATGATCTGTCCATGACAAGGGTTCTGCTGACACCTCCCCCACTAATAGATCCCCTGCCTCAAGGCCTGTGCAAAACATCAGGTGTTTTTAGACAGACATTTCTCCTGGATGTTTGCTGTAACATCCAGAACTTTCTGTGTGTCTAAATCACTCATCCAGATCTTAAACATCCTGATCTTTGAACTTCTCCATGAAACTTCTTCCAGAACTTTTGTGTGTAAAAGGTTCTCCTGGTAAACTGCTTTGCTCCAGGCAGCTGTGGTCACTTGGTTTCAATGGCAGCCTGTCATGTTTACAGCTGCAGCTACTTTAGGCTGCCTCAGGGCAGTGTTTGTGTGAAGAATGCATCCAGGAACAGCCTCAGGGCAGTGTGTGTGTGAAAAACAAATCCAGAACTTACTTGTGGACTTGTAAATCCAGAAGATTGAAACATATGAAACTTTAACGTGTGTCTAAAAATGCCCACAATGTCTAGGTTATGTCCCCCCATGTGTGTGGGGCCCACCATCCTCTGAGACAGGCCCATGGCTGCCATGGTGGCCATGAACTCATGCTCTGCTCCTCCAAGACTGGCGTCGGCATGGATCTTGAAGTCCCCCAGGATTATCACCCTGGAAGACCGCAAGACCACTCCCAACATCAGCTCAGTCAGTGTGGATAGGGAAGCTGCCATACAGGTGGGTGCCCAGTATACCAGCAGTATCCCTAATCTGTCTCCAGCCAAATCCAATACCAAATGCAGGCCCTCTATCCCCATGATGGTTTGCAGAGGAAATCTCCTCACAAATAATGTATCCTTAAAAACAATGGCTACCCTCCCCCCCAGCCCCTCAGTGGAGGCTGATGCTGCATAAAGTACCCAGCTGGGACAATGTCAGTCAATATAGGCCCCGACTCATTGTTCATCCAGGTCTCCGTGATACATGCGAGGTCAGCTGGTCCAGGATCATCTCCCGGATGGCAGTTGACTTATTGGCCACCTGTCATCCGGGTTCGCCGCTGCTGTGGGGGGGGGACCTGAGGCCTCATGCTCATGGGGGAGGGGGCAATTCCCCACAACCCAGGCACCAGCAGCGCTGCTGGGTCCTGCTGTTGCGGCGTGCCTGGAGGCACCTCTCCCCATCCTGGTTGCCCGGCAACCCCGGTGGCCCCATGGGATCAAGGAGGGGCGGGCTCCAACACACGTCCAGGGGGCAGGGCCCCAGCAATATAAGACCAGCGCTGAGGATGTTCCAGCACTGGTGAACATGAGTGGAGACCGGACGCTTAAGAGCTAAGTGTTCATGATTGACTTGCTATTTTGAGACTGATAGAGATATTGATTGTTGTGTTCCCTTCCTTCCTTGTTCTCCCTAGAGTGTAAGAGTGAGTGCGTGGGATGTGAGAGTGTAGACCCTGTTTCCCCCCTAACCCAGTCCCTTCGTCCCTCACCCCCCTAATGCCTCCTCCCCCCATCCACCCATCGCCCCCTCACACCGGGCAACACCCCTCCCTCCATATGCCCCCACCTCACACCTGGGCACATATGTTGGGACCTTCCCCCCCTCAACCCAATCCCTACTCCCAACACCCTCCTAGGTCCTGGCTCCCAGCGGCGATGGGCTATACCATCACCTTCCTTGTGAACAACTCCTGTCCTGAACCCGTTTCCTCCCCTCACACCTGGACCCCTACCCCCGTCTTCCCCACAGTTTTTCCACGACGATCCCCATCCCTAGTTCTGGTGTGGGTGCTGGCTGTGGGCAAGGTGAGTGGTGTTGGGCCATGTCCCTCCTCCTACCTCCTGCACCCGCCCAGTCTCTGTGAGACACCTTGGGCCCACATACTATCCTGATGGGCATTCTCTTGGCGTTCCTTCACAGCAGAGGAGGGGGCCAGGATGTACAAGTGAAGTGGGAGAGAGTGTGTGTTCCCCCCCTTCCAACTGACAGACACCCCCCCTTCCACCTGACACCACTGACCTTGCATTCAGCAGCAGTAGCCCAAGGCCGGGGGCCCTCTGATCCCGAATCACCTCACCATCTGCCTGGGGGCTAGTGAGTAAGACAGGAATATAACATCTGTCCCGCCTCACAGCTCTAATTTGCCTCCCAGAGGGACCATAATTCCCCTGGCCCAAGATGACCCCTATAGCTGCAGACCCCCCCTGGTCCACCCCTCCAAACCCCCCGGGGGCTGTCCCGCCAGCCTCCCAAGGGAGATCCCCACCCACTACTACACCCCCTGCCCCCTCTAGCATCGGAGGGCAGTTCCCCCTCCCCCCTCCCTTACACCAAGGGGAGATGCCACTCCCCCAACCCAGTCCCTTTATCCCTCACCCCCCAATACCCCTCTACCCCCTCTCCCCCGTCGCCCCCTCACATCGGGCAACACCCCTCCCTCCATATGCCCGCACCTCACACCTGGGCACATATGTCAGGACCTTCCCCCCCAACCCAATCCCTACTCCCAACACCCTCCTGGATCCTGACTTCTTCCAGCAATGGTGGGGATGACAGCCCAAGTGGTGTCCCCAAATTGAAGCAAGTTGCACCTACACTGATTTAATTCTTTTGGTGCAGCCATACAAAGTGGGCTGGGAAGGCTACCACTCTTTGGGCAGCCTTACACCTCCCTGGGCAAAAGAGCGATGCAAAAGGGGGACCGTGCAAGGATTGGGCCCATGTAGCTTGTCTGGCTACACCCATTGTCAGGATGGGACATGAGAAACAATTAATTGCCAAGGTCATCCAGTGAATTCATGGATAAGTGAGGATTTGAACCCTGGGCTCTAAGGTTTAAGTCCAAAAACCTCTCCACTAGGCTACATAACCCTTGGGGATAGGTATGTTTGCCTAAATCAGAGCTCAAATGCTCACATACCTTACTGGCTAAAGAATCCAATGTACAGCCCCTTACAGACAGAATTATGCCCTTCATTTAGATCTCAGATTAAGTATCAACTCCTGCAGTCTTTACTCCAGCAAAACTCTCATTGTGGTCAATTGACTTTAGTGAAGTTAGTAGTCCTTAACACTTTCAAGCATCAGACTTTTAATTTTTAACCTTTCAGCAAATTAAAATCCCCCTGGATTTGTCTGTTTCTCACATATACCTCTGGAGAAACTAATGTGAAGAAATCTCATCTGAAATGAAAACAGTAAAACCCCAGATTAACCTATTTGGAGAACTTTTATTTTGAATTTCATGTGGGAACTGAATGTGACTTCTCAAGTATTGGAATGTAAAGCACAAGCAACAGTTTGGTTGAAAATCTTGCCCGTAGACAACTTGGCACTGGAACCTACACAGTGAGCACCATCATCATTGAGTTTTGTACCATGATTGTGGAAGTGCTGTTGGACAGGGTGGTACAGTTGGTTGACCCCACAGAGATAATTGAGGGCTTTCAGCAGGACGGCTTTGTAGACAATTGCAACCAAACTGTTGCTTGTGATGTTTCCAATACTTTAGAAGACACATTCAAGAAACTTTCCAATCAGAAAAATATATTGGGGTTTAGGAAACAAGGCCAATGAAAACAGGTAGGAAAGTTTAGAGGATCATGAATAGTTTTTGTCTCTATATTTTCAGAGGTGATTGACAATTGAGTCACTAAAAATGGTTAGAAACATGTAAATGATGATTTTTAATTGACTGAATTTTGAGAATTGAAACTTTCCTCTGCAGTGCTTGAAATGGCAGCATTGAGAAGTTTCCAAAGCAGAAAAAGAAACCAATTAGAGACAAAAATGAAAACTACAACCTTTTATTTCATGGTTCAAAAGAAGAGAAATACAAAAAATAAGAGCACAGATGATGTGACATGCTTATTTTTAAAATGTCACATAAGGAGTTTGTCCCTCCAAACTAGCTAAGGTTACACAGATGTAAAAATATAGATCTTGACCTGGTATGGAAATGGAGGAGGTACCCATGTCCTCTACATGAAGATTATGGGTATGGGTGCCAGGAAGGGGAACAAGAAGCAGCACTTGCTCCTCCACCCTAAACATCTGTCCCACCAATGAATCCAATTCCATCGTATTCTATCATTATCCCCACACAGGGGATTCCAAGTGCTCTCCTCTCTTAATTCAGAGTATAGACATTTCTCACAGACTCCAAAATTTTCTTTAGAAATATAACTGCTTTTAAGATCTCCAAAATAGCAGCCTGAAGGTCCCAGCAGATTTGAACATGCCTGTCTCCCTGACTGTTGTCTCAACTTTGGCTCTTTTTACAAATAGAAGAGTTTCACAGGCAGTGCCAGGCTCAGCTCTCTGTGAATGCTGGGGGATTGGTCAACAGCGCCCATTGCAGTGGCTGTTCTGTAGCAAGGTAACAAGGAAAGCCATTAGTTCAGACTGCCCCACTCCCACCTTTCAGCCCCGGTATTTCAGTCCCGCCTGCGCTTCCCACCCAATCTGACAACCTTCCTACAAAAGGAAAGACGGAATGAGCACCTGGCTTAGGTTGCAGCTTGGTGGTTGCTTCAGCAGGATATCCAGGGAACGTGGTTCTCCTACTGTGTGATCACCACCTACCATGGTTTCCCCCCACCCCCAGCCAGCTGGCCCTTCATGGTGCCTCTCCCCACCTCACCTGCCTTTCCCACACTATCTAACAGCCACCCTTCCCACCACTCAAACGGAAGTGGGAATGAGCACATGGCCTAGGTTGCTGCTGGGTGGTTGCTGCAGCAGGATCTCTGGAGCATGCAGGTGCTGGCAAATCTGTATGCGCATAAACCACACACAATTGAATTGATGGGACATGGGCGCACATAAGCCCTCAGTCACTAGGGATGGGCGAACAGATCGCAGTTCGGGTTCAGCTGTTCGGTTCGTTCGCCGGGTTCGAGTTCGGCCGTTCGGTTCAGCCGTTCAGTTCGGGTTCGGCCAGGGTGTGGCATATGGTTTTTTGGTTTTTTATTTGGTTTTATATGGTTTTTTGGTTTTTTATTTGTTTGTTTTTTTATTTAAATTTTTTATCTAATATATCTATCTAACTACACTAAATCTAACTACTATTAACTATTCTAAATGCTATGAACTAAATGGATTATCTAATAAGTACTCCTACAAACACTAAAACTAAATCACTAACGCTATCTCTATCACTAAGCTAACTCCTACATCTATCTATCGACAGATCGATATATCAATAGATCGATAGGATGAGGGGAATCACAAACAACACAAGGAGGGGTACAAAACTGAAATGAAACTTAAAGAAATCTAATAATCCTACTCTAAATGAAAAAACAGGGGAAGGGAAGGGAATCTGGGATGGAATATATGGGAGAGGGAAAGGATTCAATGGAGGGGGGAGGGAGGAAGGAAGATTGAACACAGGGAGGGGTAAAAACAAAAAATAACCACTAAATCTATCTAAGCTAAGCTAAATAAATGAATGAGAATATGGGGGTAGATGGGTTGGATGGGTGAAATGGGAGGAGGATTGCAATGGATTTGGGAGCTGGGAAATGCTGGGAGAGGAAGCCTTCTGAAACGCCTGCTGTTCAGGAACAGTGACTAGCTCAGAAGGTGTTGGGAAGGGGGGAGGCAGATAGTTTTGTTTCTTGCAAGCCTCTCCACCCCTGGTGCCTGGAAGTCTGCTCACGTTTGACCTTTCAGTGACCCTTTTTTTGCCACCCAAACTCACCCGAACGCAATCCGAACTGACAGAACTGTTCGGTCATTTCGACATTCGGAATTGAGTTCGGTTTGGTCAGTTCGTGTTCGGATTTGGGTTCGGTCAATCCGAACAGGCTGAGTTCGGGCCGAACTCTGAACTTCCAAACCGCGTTCGTCCATCCCTATCAGTCACCCACACAGCGACTCCATGTGTTCCGAGACCCCATCGTGAGTTGGGGCTCCATGTCCAATTGGTGGTGGCTACCTGGCAGATGAGGGTGAAAACCTAATAAACCAGCAGGAGGACTTGCTTAGATCTGACTCTCCATCTGTCACAAGTGGAGATCAGGAATGACCAGGGCACACCAATGCTTGAAAGAATATTTCAACACGACTTATCTCCAAGTTTGGGGAGTAATTGTCTTATGTCATCCCACACTGATCCCACTTAAAACATGGGACTTCAAAGACACATCTTACCTATATTTATAACCTCAATACTGCTCTTTTCTGCACTGTCCATACCTGCAGACTTCCATTCTGATCTCATTTATATCCAGTTTCACAAAATTGCCCGATGTTGGAAGTGTCTGGGTATTTTTAATATTATATTAAATTCAAAATCTTTGAGAGCTTTTTTTAAGTTGCCTGTCATTCCTATTCACCAATTAAAAGTGACTGGAAGGCCCAGGAATAGAGATCTCACTGACAGCTGCAGAGGCAGCAATCTCATTCGTGGTCACATAAGCCTAAGGGGTGAATGTCAAGGAACTTGCAATCTGTTAAGTGAAAAGCCTTGTTATGCAAAAATATCCCTTACAACTTGCCTCTTTTCCTATCAGCACTTGCTTTAAAAGAACCCATTATTTTATTAAATCTAATTTGACTTGCAACATAGAAAATGTATGCATTAGTTAGATAATAGTCTCCTATCTTGTCTTGGGTAAAGTTACAATGGCTATCAATCCTCATACTTACAGCACTTCATGTTTTCACATGGACATAGGGGTACTCACCCCCAGAGCAGGTTCGGGGGCACACCCCCACATTTGCCTGCTTGCAGTCCTACCTGGGTCATTGTTTAAATGACCAGGCAGTTGCTTCAGCCCATGGTCCACCCATGTACCACTGCTATCCCCCACACCATAGAGTTCCGGGAGAGCGACTGGATTACCTGACACTCAAGGCTGCCGCCTGCAACTCTATGGCACAGGGGAAACCCTCAGCTGAGAGCGGAGCTGCAGCAGTCATCTACTGAGAAGAAAGACAGCAGCCCCGCTTTCGACTGGTGCCCCAGATTTGGACTTCATGCTCCACTGATGGTGCTTCTGGATGTTTTGGAGCGCTGCCGGCAGGGCTGCCCCAGAGCAGGCACAACCTGCTCCACCTGCACATCTGGTGTGTCTTTAAATGGATGGCCCGCCCACAGGTGAGGCAGAGCAGAGGCATGGGTGCTGTTCATCTGAGACATCCACTCTGGCACTAGACTTTCTTTAGCACTGACACAAATCCCATTAAAACTAATAGGATTTGCATCAGCTGGAGTTGCCAACTTACAACTGTCAAAACTCACATCAGCCACCAAAATTCCTGGCAAATCATGTCTAGAGAGTGTGTTGTTGCCATATTGTCCCCAAATGTATGAGATGAAGGCAAAGTAGTTGAGATGATATTTTTATTAGACCAACTTCTGTTGGTAAGAACATGCCAGCTTTTAGACCATACAGGACTTTTTCTCAGACAAAGTCAGAACTACAGACTGGGGAAATGCAGACTAGGTATTAGGGATGGAACTCTGGGAAAAATTTCAGTTTCTGTTAATTTCAGTTTCGGTTCTCATGAATTTCGGTTCTTTTTTTGGTTTCGGATGTTTTGCATTGATTTTTGTACCGGATTTTTAACATTGCGGTGTTTCAATGTGGAATAAACCACAACATTAAAAATCCAGTACAAAAATCAATGCAAAAGATCCGATAGTACCAAAACCGAAAAAGAACTGAAATTTCAGATTAATCCGAAATGGCCATTTTTGGGTACTTTTGGTTTTATCTGAAACCAAAATTCCCATCCCTACTAGGTATATATCAATGGGCATTTTTAAAAACACCTTAAAGTGCTGGTCTTTCACTCTTCTGGGTTTACAAGTCACAAGTAAGTTCCTGGATGCATTCTTCACACACACACACACACACACACACACACACAGCCCTGAGGCAGTTCCTGGATGCATTCTTCACAAACACACTGCCCTGAGGCAGCCTAAAGTAGCCACACCTGTAGACGTGATGTGCTGCCATGGAAACCAAGTGACTACAGCTGCCTGGAGCAAAGCAGTTTACCAGAAGAATGTTTTACACACAAAGGTTCTGGGAGAAGTTCTCTGCAGAAGTTGAAAGAGTCAGATGTTTAAGATCTGGATGAGTGATTTAGACACACAGAAAGTTCAGGATGTAACAGCAAACATGCAGAAGAAATGTGTGTAAAAGCACGCTATGATAGCAATAATTTGCAAGTGAAGTGAAGAGGGAAAAGTTCAGTAGAAAAGTTCAAATCTGAAATACAATGAGGGGAAATAATCAAATGATAAATTCAGATAAAGATAGAAAACATCCTAGAGAGACGAGGTATAGGAAAAAAGGTTCAAAGAATTAGAGTAGTTAGCATTTAAGAACTTTTAAATACAATGTAGGGAACACAGCAGTCATAAGAGAAAACAGCATGCTGTCTGTTACACATTTCTGTATTGGTTTATGAAATCCAAACTTTTTTTAATCCATTGTTTTTGGCATCCAATAGGATTATCAACTTTAGTTTCCAGGCTTGTCTTTTCAAGGTGTTGTACAAATCTCACTTCAGGGCACAGACTGAGATATCAAAAATGCAGCAATCATTCTGGGAGAAGTGAATGCTCACAGTTGACTGAATGTTTTTGTCCTCCACAGTTGACTGAATGTTTTTTTCTCTGACAAATCATAGACAATGATAGCAAGAGACTGGGACCAAAGTAGAACATGGAAAACATCAAAGGTCTCATTACTGAATAGACTGAGAGATCTTCTATTTGATGACCATACAATATTTATTTATGTATTTATTTACAGTATTAATATACTGCCCCCTCCTTCCCAATGGCAGCTCGAGGCAGTGCGCAACATATAAAATACAAAATATACAAAATACAAAATTTAAAATACAATATAATATCAAGCATTATTTAAAACCATAAAAACAAAAGAGGCCCAAGAAAAAAAATCAAAACCCCTACCCCACAAAAAGAAGGAAAAATAAAAAATCACACCCACTACATGTCCCCCTCACCAAATGCCTGGCGAAACAGTCAGGTCTTACATTGGGTGAAAACAGACATGACGCTAATAACCCTTTAACCACCCTTGGTGGTCATTTATACATGTTTCAGGGCTGCATAGGGCACCAATACAGCCCTGAAACATGCATAAATAACCACCAAGGGTGGTTAAAGGTTGGTTAGCATCGGGTATTTTCAGACATTACGAGATCACAGTGAACCACGGTGAATACCCACCTGTGGTCACTGTGTCTCGAACATCTGTTTGGCGGCCGCCATATGTTTGCCACAGTCAATACCCGCATGGGGTCAATTTGAACCACGCTTCCCGGGCTAGCCAGGGGAATGTCCCGGGAAGCATGGTCAAAGAGATCCCCAGCAGGGACCCAAAAAAATAACGTCTGGCCGGGGCGAATTCGGCCGGACGCTGCGGCCGCATTGGCTCCGCCGCCCGCCCGTCTCCCCAGAGGGTGGGCGACGGGGAGCGTGGCGGGGTGGGGCCGTGCGGCCGCATGTTGCACCGTGCGGCCCCGCCCCCTCCCAGATTCCCCGCCGGGATCCCCCTGCACGTCTGATATGGCATGACGGGGTCACCCCGGCGGGGGATGAATGGGTTGTTTTCAGTTCGGGGCCAAGCGGCCCCGTAACATCTGAAAACACCCATCATGTCTGTTTTCACCCATTGTCTACAGAAGGAGGGAAAATTCGGAGATAAATGAATCTCCACTGGCTGAGAGTTCCATAGCCGTGGTGCAAGCACCAAAAACACCCTCTTTAACATCACCACCTGGGAAACCTGGGGTCTCCTTGTTCACTGCAGACTTGTCTTCTGCTACGCTCATACCTACTTTCTCCTCTGTTCACAAGGAGAGCAGTTGTAGGCCTGTATAGCAACCAAACATGCCCCATCCAGACCAACATCTCCAGTACCAACACTGTATCCCCAACAGCCAAATGCCTGTCCAAGCAAACAGGTCTTTTTAAAAAGTTTGGCCAGTTGCAGGCCTCTGTTGCCACCAAACCAGCCCCATCAAAATTTAAACAATGCATTTCTGTTTCACAACAAAACCCCAGGCAAGCTGTTCAAAAGTACAGTCACAAGCACGGAGGCCAGAAACTACTTTCCCGCAGGGAACAGCAGAGAAACAGGAAAGGGACCATTTTTAAAAAGAGTAGCCACGACCAGTAGACCCACAAATTTACAAAATGGCCTCTCTGCTCATGCTTGGGAGGGGAGAAGGAAAGCAGCAACCTATCATGCAAACACAGAGCAAGCAAAGCAAACCATCTTAAGGCAACAATGTTATGTGCAATCCTTACCACACCATAAAAGCAGCAGTGAGGATTTCCACTTCTCCCCCAAAGCATGCTACATAGCTCTATTGCAATGTAAGAGGTAGCTTCTGCTCCAACTAAACATGGAGCATTCATGCAAGGACTAGCCATTAGTGAAAAAGCCTGCCACAAAATCCCACCAAACAGCAAAGGGCGGGGCCATTTTTAAATGCAAGGAACATTCCAGTAAAGATTGGAAACCCTTCCATCCAAGCCCCTAGATCCCCCACCCGTAAAACAGAAAGTAGACAGTTTATGTCACAAACAGCCAAGAAAGAGACCGATTTTAACCAAGAGCAGCCATGGCCAGTGGGGGCACAGAAAATGGCCATGACCTTGTTTGAGGGGCTTGGGAGAGGAGCGGGGGAAATCAGCAGTGCACATTCAAATACGAACACAGAACAAGCAAAAGCAAATCAGATCTTAAACCAAGTGAACCATATTATGTGAAGTCTTAGCACACCACAAATGCAGCAGCGAGGAATTCCGCTTGTCCCCCAAAACATGCTTCACTGTTACAGCTCTGTTGAAGCCCCATTTTCCCCAGAAGCCCCCTTAACGCCCAGTCCCATTTTTATCAGTGTCTCCCAGCAAAATAACTAACTCACCAATGGGGATGTGTCTGATGCAGGTCCAGCAGCAGCATGGGGTAACAAAGCCACAAACAAGTCAAGTCAAGCAGCAGCCAGGCCAGCCAGCACTCTCCACCAAAATGCCACAGATCACCAGCACGCCAAAAGAGGAGAGCTCTCTTTTAATCCCACCCTAGGGGGTGGGGTACAGGCAGGCAGCCTGAGCCCTCAGCAGCAGCAGCTGTGCACAGGCACACACTGCCTGGACATTTGGGTCTGCAGTCCAGACAGCGCCTACCACAGAAAACCTTAGGACTCTGTGGAACACTGCCCCCACTAGTGGGAAAAGCAAAGTGCTTTCCCCCATTCAGGCAGCATGGTCTCTAATTCCAGTTGTCCAAATTGCTTTTGTCCCTTAAGGGACTCCTTAGAGCAGGCTCAGCAGGAGGCACTGGCCCCCACCCCCTCAGCTCCTGCCTGAACATGTGCCCAGGGAGGCACAACAACAACACTGAGTTGATTGCTGAATGTGGGGGACTGGAGCAAGTCTGGAGCAGGTTGCTGACTCACCTCCCCCACCCCCCATACCTTTGGGACTCAGGTAAGGGTTTGTTTTTTGTTGTTTTTTTTCTTTCTTTTTAAAAGCATGAAGAGTGTGCAGAGGGGGATCAGGCCAGGAGGTGCAATGCCCCTGGTACCCTGCAATGCACACCACCCCTGGCTGTTAAAAAGTAACTTCTTTCTCTACAAGGGAAGCAAAAGGAATATCAGAGCTGTCTTAATAAAAACATATAGTTGAGAACTTTAGCCTTGGTGCTAAAGGTTAGCACCAGCACAAAACAGATGGAGGATCGTGCGGTTAATGATTTAAGTGGCTTCCCACCTAGGTTCAGGAAGAAGTGATGAAAATGTACACAAAAAGGTAAAATACAATGGACTCATTTCCCTCAACCATGAACCTTCAATGATTCAATATATGTATGAATTATTATTAAGCATGTATATAGCACCAGCCATGTATTCAGAATTATAGTTATCCAGATCAAGATGTAATACATACCCAAAGACCTGGGCCTGGGGAAAACAAATTTATTCAACTTTCCAGAAATTCAACTTAGGAAAGTTCTACTTAAGTGGATTTCACTTTATTTACACTGGCCAAACTGAGCTTATCTAACATGTTGCATTTTATAGTTATCTGGGCTGCTTTAGCAGGAGGGGGCGGGGTATAAATCTATTAAATAAATAAATAAATAAATTATACTCAAATGACTGAGAACCAGTGTGGTGTAGTGGATAAGAAGCTGGATGTGGNGTTCGGGGCCAAGCGGCCCCGTAACATCTGAAAACACCCATCATGTCTGTTTTCACCCATTGTCTACAGAAGGAGGGAAAATTCGGAGATAAATGAATCTCCACTGGCTGAGAGTTCCATAGCCGTGGTGCAAGCACCAAAAACACCCTCTTTAACATCACCACCTGGGAAACCTGGGGTCTCCTTGTTCACTGCAGACTTGTCTTCTGCTACGCTCATACCTACTTTCTCCTCTGTTCACAAGGAGAGCAGTTGTAGGCCTGTATAGCAACCAAACATGCCCCATCCAGACCAACATCTCCAGTACCAACACTGTATCCCCAACAGCCAAATGCCTGTCCAAGCAAACAGGTCTTTTTAAAAAGTTTGGCCAGTTGCAGGCCTCTGTTGCCACCAAACCAGCCCCATCAAAATTTAAACAATGCATTTCTGTTTCACAACAAAACCCCAGGCAAGCTGTTCAAAAGTACAGTCACAAGCACGGAGGCCAGAAACTACTTTCCCGCAGGGAACAGCAGAGAAACAGGAAAGGGACCATTTTTAAAAAGAGTAGCCACGACCAGTAGACCCACAAATTTACAAAATGGCCTCTCTGCTCATGCTTGGGAGGGGAGAAGGAAAGCAGCAACCTATCATGCAAACACAGAGCAAGCAAAGCAAACCATCTTAAGGCAACAATGTTATGTGCAATCCTTACCACACCATAAAAGCAGCAGTGAGGATTTCCACTTCTCCCCCAAAGCATGCTACATAGCTCTATTGCAATGTAAGAGGTAGCTTCTGCTCCAACTAAACATGGAGCATTCATGCAAGGACTAGCCATTAGTGAAAAAGCCTGCCACAAAATCCCACCAAACAGCAAAGGGCGGGGCCATTTTTAAATGCAAGGAACATTCCAGTAAAGATTGGAAACCCTTCCATCCAAGCCCCTAGATCCCCCACCCGTAAAACAGAAAGTAGACAGTTTATGTCACAAACAGCCAAGAAAGAGACCGATTTTAACCAAGAGCAGCCATGGCCAGTGGGGGCACAGAAAATGGCCATGACCTTGTTTGAGGGGCTTGGGAGAGGAGCGGGGGAAATCAGCAGTGCACATTCAAATACGAACACAGAACAAGCAAAAGCAAATCAGATCTTAAACCAAGTGAACCATATTATGTGAAGTCTTAGCACACCACAAATGCAGCAGCGAGGAATTCCGCTTGTCCCCCAAAACATGCTTCACTGTTACAGCTCTGTTGAAGCCCCATTTTCCCCAGAAGCCCCCTTAACGCCCAGTCCCATTTTTATCAGTGTCTCCCAGCAAAATAACTAACTCACCAATGGGGATGTGTCTGATGCAGGTCCAGCAGCAGCATGGGGTAACAAAGCCACAAACAAGTCAAGTCAAGCAGCAGCCAGGCCAGCCAGCACTCTCCACCAAAATGCCACAGATCACCAGCACGCCAAAAGAGGAGAGCTCTCTTTTAATCCCACCCTAGGGGGTGGGGTACAGGCAGGCAGCCTGAGCCCTCAGCAGCAGCAGCTGTGCACAGGCACACACTGCCTGGACATTTGGGTCTGCAGTCCAGACAGCGCCTACCACAGAAAACCTTAGGACTCTGTGGAACACTGCCCCCACTAGTGGGAAAAGCAAAGTGCTTTCCCCCATTCAGGCAGCATGGTCTCTAATTCCAGTTGTCCAAATTGCTTTTGTCCCTTAAGGGACTCCTTAGAGCAGGCTCAGCAGGAGGCACTGGCCCCCACCCCCTCAGCTCCTGCCTGAACATGTGCCCAGGGAGGCACAACAACAACACTGAGTTGATTGCTGAATGTGGGGGACTGGAGCAAGTCTGGAGCAGGTTGCTGACTCACCTCCCCCACCCCCCATACCTTTGGGACTCAGGTAAGGGTTTGTTTTTTGTTGTTTTTTTTCTTTCTTTTTAAAAGCATGAAGAGTGTGCAGAGGGGGATCAGGCCAGGAGGTGCAATGCCCCTGGTACCCTGCAATGCACACCACCCCTGGCTGTTAAAAAGTAACTTCTTTCTCTACAAGGGAAGCAAAAGGAATATCAGAGCTGTCTTAATAAAAACATATAGTTGAGAACTTTAGCCTTGGTGCTAAAGGTTAGCACCAGCACAAAACAGATGGAGGATCGTGCGGTTAATGATTTAAGTGGCTTCCCACCTAGGTTCAGGAAGAAGTGATGAAAATGTACACAAAAAGGTAAAATACAATGGACTCATTTCCCTCAACCATGAACCTTCAATGATTCAATATATGTATGAATTATTATTAAGCATGTATATAGCACCAGCCATGTATTCAGAATTATAGTTATCCAGATCAAGATGTAATACATACCCAAAGACCTGGGCCTGGGGAAAACAAATTTATTCAACTTTCCAGAAATTCAACTTAGGAAAGTTCTACTTAAGTGGATTTCACTTTATTTACACTGGCCAAACTGAGCTTATCTAACATGTTGCATTTTATAGTTATCTGGGCTGCTTTAGCAGGAGGGGGCGGGGTATAAATCTATTAAATAAATAAATAAATAAATTATACTCAAATGACTGAGAACCAGTGTGGTGTAGTGGATAAGAAGCTGGATGTGGATTTGGGAAGCCAGTGTTTGAATCCTGCTCTAGCCATGAACTCACTGGGTGGTCTTTGGCAAGTCTCAGCTGCAGTTCCCCATCTGTAATAAAGTGAATGTGTGTGTCTGCCTCCCCTGTGTTCCTCAAAATTTGTCCTTCTAGATTGTAAGCCCCCTAGACATGGGCTGCCTGACTCTGATAATAACAATTGTACATGGCTGGTGCAGGATTCAAACACTGGCTTCCCAAATCCACATCCAGCTTCTTATCCACTACACCACACTGGTTCTCAGTCATTTGAGTATAATTTATTTATTTATTTATTTAATAGATTTATACCCCGCCCCCTCCTGCTAAAGCAGCCCGGATAACTATAAAATGCAACATGTTAGATAAGCTCAGTTTGGCCAGTGTAAATAAAGTGAAATCCACTTAAGTAGAACTTTCCTAAGTTGAATTTCTGGAAAGTTGAATTAATTTGTTTTCCCCAGGCCCAGGTCTTTGGGCATGTATTACATCTTGATCTAGATAACTATAATTCTGAATCCTGATAACTCAATTTTTTAAGATGTATAGCAAATACTCACCCAGCTAAAAATATCACAACATTTGAATGTATTAATGATTTCTTGGCTGAATGTGGTTAAAATACTATAGTATATACCCTGTCAGGGCAAGTCTCCATGTTGAGCAGGCTGCAGAGGGGTGTTAGGGAACATCAGTTCTCTCCATCTCCAGCTTTTCAGACATGCTGATAGCCAGGCAGAGCTCTGTGTCTGTGTCTGTGTCTGAGAGAGAGAGAGAGAGAGAGAGGAGAGAGAGAGAAATTCTGTCAGTTCTGACTCAGGGTTTATGAAGTAAGTAAGGGGAAGTAAGGGGAGTGAGTACCAGATTTCTCTGTCCATTTAAAATTAGCATAGCTGGGGGACAGGTAAAAGTGTACTGAGTGGGATGGCCGCAGACCACCCACGCACATCAAGTGAGTGAGAAGGGGTTCAAACAGGCAGCTCCCTGGGTGGGTACCCTGGCAGCCTCCATGTGCTCCCCCTGCCATGGACCATGGGGGAGGGAGAAGCACGCTGGGCTGGACTCAGAGATCGACATGGGAAACCCGGGCTCCCCAGCACTCCTGGCCAGTTCTCTGTGCCATGAAAAGGCTCACAGTGCCTCTGAATGGCGGACCACTCATCTGACATGGCTGGCTACTACCATTCATACCGGCTGGGGATGCGTGGGCACCTGTTCCCACCCACTATTCTCCCTTCCCCTGCACTAAACATCCTGGCTTTTCCCCCAGTGCTCTATGAGTGGGCATGAGTGGGCGGTGCAGGTCACAGGAGTGTGCACACTACCCCCAAACAACCTTCAGATGAGTGCTTGGGTTGGTGGAGAGTGGGTGGACCTGCAAGGTATCATCTCCTTTAAAAACAGCCTCTGTCTCCAACCAAAGACTACCAGAGTCAGAACTGAAAAGATTACATACACGCTGTGGCAGAGAGTGCTACAAAATGGTTGTGTGAACTGGACCTGAACCATAAGATGGCCACCAAACAGGAAGTTGAAGTGTTTGGGGTGGGGCTTCCAGTATGAAAGAGAGCCAGCCATGGAAGGAGGGGCAATCTATTCCTGACTGTCATGGAGTGCACATCTCTAGAGACTGTCTGTAGGGACCCTGACAAAAGGAAACCCAGACCTGAGTGAAAAGCCTGACAGCTGGGAAGTGAGTGGAGATAGCTGGCCAGTGAACTATGTATGGATGGGCTAAGCCTTTTTTAATTGATTTGTGTGCTTGGATCCTAAGACTGGTCAGAGGCTTGGTGCCTGGCCTAGGAGTGGACTGTGCTGTGAATAAATTGACATTTTAACTGAACCCTCGGGTGTCTCTCCATTTAGGACTCAATCCAGCAAACACTCACCCATGGTCAAGTGGGAACCTGTGACACACACACACACACACACACACACATACACACACCCCTGCCCTGCTTCTGAGTGGGGAGAGATGGAGACTGGAAGAGACAGAAAAACCTGGTGTTAACACAATCTGAGAATCATTTTTTTCCAAGTCCATTTTTCTCCAAGTCCATTTCCTTAAGGTCTGTTTACGTAGAATTTCTGATAGGTCAAAACTTTTTACATGACCAGAGAAATCTGAATTAAGCAGACTCCTCTGTAACTAAACAGTGCAATAAAAACATGCATAACAACTGACTAAGACATACATGTATGACATGGAATTACTCAAATTGATATGAAAGATTGATATCAGTCTTCACCTCCATAGCACACTTGATACTTTAGCTTTGGACTGAACTGAATGAAACCTTACCTGCCTTTACTCTGGCTAAAAGAAGCTCTGTACTCTTCATGTTGGACTCTTCCTTTTTAGTTTCCTGTCTCACGGGTAAAAAAATATATTATATCAGTAATAATGACTCTCCCCTCTCCTTTAAACCTCAAATCAAATCTGTTGATCTCTCCTTGCGCAACATCACTAGGATCTGTCCTTTCCTCACTGTCTACACTGCTAAAACCTTAGTCCATGCTCTGGTTATCTCTCGCCTTGACTATTGCAACCTCCTTCTCACTGGCCTTTCCTGCTCTCACCTTGCCCCCCTCTTGTCTATTCAATACCAAGGCTCGAATGATAATGAAAAAGGTAGGGGGACCCTCAATAAAATCATGTCCCCCAGAGCCTTCTAAAGCCAGTAGCTAAGGAGGCCGTCAAAAAAGATAGGGGGCCGGAGCCAAATCCAGTTTGCTTGGAGCGACGAATTGAAGTTGATCCAAGCAAACTGGACAAGACCACCAGGCCTCCCCCAATCCCAAACTCTGACTCTGCACTCAAAGTAGTAGCACTCAAGTTGAGCCATTTATGAGTGACTTTACCTGAAAAGTAGGTGGCAAGCTCATGACTCTAACTCCAGGTAGATACCGCCAGGATTTAATAAGCTATTTGCCACTCAGAAGAGCTCTGTTGGACAACACTTTGCAGACACTATGGCAGCAGTGAAGAAAGCTTTCATTGCCACAGCCAAGACACAGTCCTTTGAAAACAGTCTATTCCTCAGTTGGTTGGGTTTGGCATGAGCTGAGCGCCACCTGCACTCTGTCAATTCTCATGCTTTAGCAACCTCAGGTTCTCCGTATACCAGGGACACATGTTCTGCCACAGCGGAGGAAGTGGACACCTGGGTGCCACCGTGTCGATAGCCTGGATCAACACAGCATACTAAAAATCAACCAGGGCATTGACAGAGAGGCTTTCAAGGTCAGCAGGTAAATAAAAAAAGCCCCAAGAGTTCTGGAATCCTATTGGATCTATTAGTTCCTGGGGGTGGCCCATCCTAACTGGTCCATCAACCCAACGGGAGCAAAGTAGGGCAGGGATCTGGGTCCTCAGAAGGTAATGGCCTGACCATGACAAAGATGGCATAGCAACACCCACAATAATCAGACCTCCTGTTTCCAGGCCAGTGCAGAACAAAAGATCTAGCATGTGCCCAGTCTCATGTGTTGGGTCAGATATTTGGCATTTTTACACACACCTTTAAGTTCCATATTTTTCAATCTTCTGGGTTTACAAGTCCACAAGTAAGTTCCAGATGCATTTTTCACAAACACACTGCCCTGAGACAGTTCCTGGATGCATTCTTCACACAAAAACTGCCCTGAGGCAGCCTAAAGTAACCGCAGCTGTAGACATGAGGGGCTGCCATGGAAACCAAGTGACCACAGCTGTCTGGAGCAAAGTATTTTACCGGGAGAACTTTTTAAACAAAGTTCTGGAAGAAGTTGTATGCAGAAGATCAAAGATTCGGATGTTTAAGATCTGGGTGAGTGATTTGGATGTAACAGCAAACATGCAGGAGAAATGTGTGTGTGTAAAAACACCCATTAACTAACCCTCCCAGTCCTACCACAACCCTCTACAAACACACTCAATACCACCACCCTCTTTCTAAACCAGCAAACCATCCCAGTACCCTATCCCTGCCCACCAAATGCCTTTTCAAATTAAAAAAAAATTCTTGCACCACCTCCAGAAGACACTCCAGCTCGGGCTCAAATGAACATCCATGGGAAGGAAATTCCAGAGCATCAGGGCAGCAACCAAGAACACCTCTCTACGAGCACTTATCATATGAACAAGGCTAACAGATAGTACCCACAGGGAGGCACTCCCGGTCAATTGCAGGAGTCACAATGGAGCATGGAAGGACAGGCAATCTTTCAAATATGTGGGGCCCAGACCATTTAGGGCTTTAAATGTCAAAACCAGCACCTTGAATTGTGCCTGGAAAGCTACAGGAAGCCAGTGCAGCCTTCCCATTCTACCCGTTCAATAACCTTCCCTAAAAAGGCAAGGTTAGAGACTGGACACTGCCTCACCAGCTATCGGCCTAAGATGGCTTTTTGAACAGGGGCCAGACAATCGTAGTTTTAAGGGTGGACGACACCCTACCCCACCCAAGTGAGGCACTGACAACCCCAGCCAGCAATGACCCCATCATCTCCCAGGTGGCTTTTACCAGCCAGGACAGGCATGGATCTAATTCACAACTGGTTGCCGTCAATGTCCCAAGCACCTCCCCCACATAGGTAGGTAATACTGATTGAAACCGATCCAATTAAACAGGACCAGACAACTGCCATAACCCCAAAACACTGTTTCTGCAGATAAAATTGCAGCACCCAAGTCATGGTGAATACGAGCTATTTTGTCTTCAAAGTAATTAATATAAATGTTACAGTGGGCATTGGATGACTCCAGTTCTGAGCAGAGGTAGACCAGATTAACCAGACCCCTCTCACCACCCAGAACAGCTCCACTGGATGACACTTTGCAGATGCTATAATAGCAGAGAAGAAAACTTTCTTCACCACCATCACAGTCATGGCATAGTCCTTCAAAAACCACCTATGTCACAATTGGTCAGCTTCAGCAAGAGTCGACCACCACCTGCATTCTAACCGCCTTCCCCCCCCCCCTTCAGCCACCTCAGGTTCTTCATGTACCAGGAAGACCTATGCTGCCACAGCAGTGGAAGAAAATGCCTGAGTGAAACCGTGTTGATAGCCATGCTCAAAATTTCATTCCACAAAGTGACCAGGTCACCAACAGAGTAGCTGCTAAGGTCAGTAGGTAAATTCCCTAGAGAATTCTGGAAACCAGTCAGATCCATTACCCTCCAGGAGTGGACCCACCTAACCGATCCACCACCCCAACAAGGATATAGGAGGATCAGGATCTGGGCTTTCAGAAGGTAATAGTCCAACCACGACAACAGTGTTGTAACAACACTCTCAATAATTGGAATCACTGTATCCATGCTGGTGCAAAACATCAAATCCGACATGCACCCCACCTCATGTGTCAGGCCAGATATTACATGAGAAAGGCCCATGGTTGTCATGGCAGCCATGAACTCCCGTTCTACCCCTAAAAGCCTAGCTTCAGTGTGTATATTGAAAGCACCCAAGAAAATAAACTGGGTGACTTCAACACCACCTCCAAGACCATCTCATGTGCGAATGCGGTTTGTGTTCCTAATCCATTGACATCCTCCTCCTATTTCACCCATTTCCACACATTTACCTCCATAGTTTCATTTATTTAGATTAGATTAGATAGATTTAGGTGTTATTTTTATTTTGTACCCCTCCCTGTGTTCTTTCTCCCTACCCTCCATTGAATCCTTCCCTCCTCCCTGTAGATATTCCATCCCTGATTCCCTTCCCCTGTTTTGGGATTTATTTAGAGTAGCATTAGATTGATTTAGGTTTCATTTCAGTTTTGTACCCCTCCCTGTGTTGTTTGTTGTGAGCTGTCTGTGTTCACCCCCCCATCCCTGTGTACAGAGAGAGAGAAAGAGAGAGAGAGAGAGAGAGAGAGAGAGAGTGTTGTAGGAGTTAGTTTAGTTATAGAGATAGATATAGTGTGTAGTGAATCAGTTTTAATATTTTATAGTGTGTTTGTAGGACTAGGCCTTTGTAGACATTAGATAATATTCCATTTAGTTCCATAGGTTTTAGAACAGTTAATAGCAGTTAGAGTTAGTGTAGTAGATATATATTATATTCCAAATCTGAATAAATAAATTTTAAAAAATATAAAATCTTCCTCTGCATTCGTTGGGTGGGAGAAATGGAGAAGGGAAGCAGGAGAGGCCGGTCTGCTGCCTGTAAGGCATGCAATGGGGCACGTGGCAGAGGTGACAGGGGTCGTGCCAGCAGAGTGGCAGGCATCAGCAGCAGCCCGAGCCCATCACCACGCCCCAAACTGCACAAGCCTGATTTTGGGAGACAGGCTTCAGAGGCTCCCAATCGATGCACAGCTCCTCCTCCAGGTAGGTCTCCACTGCTGCTGAGGCACTGTCGTACTCCTTCGCATAACTCTGCTTGGATACCACCTCCACCACTGCCCTTAGCCATGCTGCCTGCTCTGCTGTGCATAGGCCCATGCTCGCCAGAGTGGCCTGCACATATGAGCTACTGCTGCTGGTACTAGGGGTGTTGCTGCTGCTCAGTCTGATGCTGGTGCCTCTGCTACTAGGGTTGGGGGCAGGGATAGACCTTGCTAGCTGAAAGGGGTGGCTACTCCCACTCCCACCATCCCCAGGGGCATCCTGCTGCTGCTGCCGTGCACTCTCCAGAGCCCTCTCTGACTGCCGGACCCTCTCCACCAGGTCACCCTGCCAGTGGCCATAGAGGAGTGTCTGGCATGCCACACTGCCCTTGACCCTGGGGTCCAGGATGGTTGCCAACACATATGGTTGCTCATCAAACCGCGCCTTCACCCCTGCCTTCAGCTGCCTCACCAGGGCAACCGCCTCAGCTGACAGCTTCTTGCCCTTGTTGGAAAACAGCTCCAGATGGTATCGACCTTTTCCACCAACAAACCCTAATGACCACTAGGGGCACTGGGAGTAGAGATAGTGAGTTAATGTGAGTGTCACTTTAACCTTTCCTGATCTCTGCTTCTAAGCCCCCTCCCAGGTGGGATGTGCCCAGGAAGCTCCTACTGGACTTCCTCCTTCTTCCTGACCTTT
>QEPC01000813.1:65316-88514 GCA_003113815.1 Sphenodon punctatus | reverse complement strand
TGGAACAGGCAGCACTTCCAAGAAGGCTACCCTGGAGGTTCTGGACTTGAGTCTACTACCTAGAAGCTTAAATTTGGCCTCCAGAACCTCCGTCCTACATCTACCTATGTCATTGGTACCAACATGGACCACAACAACAGGTTCCTCCGCAGCACTCTCTAGGATTCTATCTATGTGTCGTGTAAGGTCTACTACCTTCGCACCAGGCAGACAAGTTACCATGCGGCCCTCACAGCCACCAGCAACCCAGCTATCTACATTCATAATAATCGAATCCCCAACTACCACAGCTGTCCTATTCCCACCCTTCTGGGCACACACCCCTGGAGAAATATCCTTGGTGCAAGAGGATAACACATCACCCGGAAGGCAGGTTCCAGCTATGGGGTTGCTTCCTGCCATTTCACGTTTGTGCTTTCCTCCCTGGAGACCTTGCCCCTCCAAAGCACAGGGGCTGCCAGAGTGGAGGTGGGACTGTTCTACTATGTCCCTGAAGGACTCCTCTATATACCTCTCTGTCTGCCTCAGCTCCTCCAGCTCGGCCACTCTAGCCACCAGAGACCGTACATGTTCTCTGAGAGTTAGGAGCTCTTTGCACCAGGTGCACACATACAACCTCTTCCCAGCAGGAAGATAATCGTACATGTGACACTCAGTGCAAAAGACTGGGTAGCCCCCATCCCACTGCTGGTCTGATGACTACATCTTCTTGTTTAGTGAGATGTTAGGCTTACCCGTAGTTATGTATTTAACTACAAGGGACAGGAGTTAAGCTTAGGTGTATATGTGAGTACAGTTGCTCACCTGTCTAGGATGTTCCCTCCACAGCACCCTCCTACGGCAAACTCCTAAGCAAACTTCCCTGTTTGCTGTTCCTGTTCGCTTGTCTCCTGGGCTACTGACTCCTGGACTGTTGCCTGTCTGCTCTTCTTATATACTCTGGTGACTTGGCCCCTGAATCAGCAGATTCTAGCTCTGCCCCCTAATCAAGCCTGAGTCACAGCAACCTCCACACACAATAGGACAATCAGGCAGTCAAACACTCTTCTTCCTGATCACCCTGCCCAGAAACAACTCCTATGAGCACACGGCCTGTCCACAAACAAACACAGACCCCTCTGAGCACACGGCCTGTCCACAAACAAACACAGACCCCTCTCCCAGACAAACCCTTCACCTACCTTCCTTGGGTCCTCTGCATGGTCCCCTGCTCACAGCAGCACTCCTAGGCAAACTTCCGTTTGCTGTTCCTGTTCGCTTGTCTCCTGGGCCGCTGCCCAAGACCTCTTGCTTGGAGTCCCGCAGAGTTCTGTTTTGTCTCCTCTCCTGTTCAACATGTATATGCAACTGCTCAGGGAGGTGGTCAGGAGGTTTGGCGTGCAGTGTCATCAATATGCAGATGACACCCAGCTCTACCTCTCCTTCTCATCAGACCCAGGCCTGGCAGTCCTGGTGCTTACCAGGTGCCTCGCAGCTGTGGGGGATTGGATGAGGGTGAATTGACTAAAGTTTAATCCCAATAATATGGAGGTGATGCTGGTGGGTAAGGCGGTGGGGGTGATGGCCCCTATCATTGATGGGGTCTACCCTCCGCTGGTTACCCAGGTGTGGAGTTTGGGGGTGCTCCTTGACTCACAGCTCCACTTGGATGCTCAGGTGGAGTCAGTGGCAAGGAGTGCCTTTCGCGAACTACATCTGGTACGCCGGCTTCGGCCGTATGTTTTGGACTCTGACCTGGCCACTGTCATCCATGCTTTCATCACCTCTGGGCTTGACTACTGTAACACGCTCTACATGGGGCTACCCCTGGTGATGGTTCAGAGACTGCAGCTGGTGCAGAACGTGGTAGCCCATCTCCTGGTGGGACTGGGCCACTGGGAACATATTACACCGGTTCTTCGGTCTCTGCACTGGCTGCCTATAGTCTTCTGGGCCCAATTCAAGGTGTTGGTGCTTGCCTATAAAGCCCTAAATGGCCTCGGCCCGACCTATTTGCGGAACCGCCTCACCCCCTGGGTCCTGGATCGGACCCTGCGGTCATTGAGGGGTGCTCTCCTTGAGGTCCTCCAGGTCTTCCGGGGGGTCATGATGGGGAGGGCCTTCTCGGTGGCCGCTCTGTAGCTGTGGAACTCCCAACCAGTGGAGGCCTGTTTGGCCCCGGGTCTCCCCTCATTTTGACACCATTGTAAGACGTGGCTGTTCCACCTGGCTTTTGAGGGGGAGGATGGGTAGGGTGGGGGAATGGGTTAGGCTGGTTGGTGGTTGGGGATATTTTTTATTCCTCCCTTTTGTTGTGTATTTTAACGCTGGTTTTAATGTTGTTGTTGTTATTATTACTGGTAGTACTGTATGCCGCCCAAAACTGCCTGTGGCAGGATGGACGGGTTAAAAATGTTTAAAATAAATAAATAAATAAAATAAAATTTAACAAGTCATGGTTGTTTTTTTTATTCAGAATTTCAGTTTCAGTAAGTGGCTAGCAGTATAGTTAAGCTATTTTTAAAAATGAAAACATCAATAAATACCCAAATTTCAAATCCAAAATTTATTTGACCAGCTTTAATTTAGGCCATGATCTCCACTTGTTGGTATCATGCAGAACTGTTCATACAGAAGTTAAGATATCCTCCATAGTATCCACAATACGGACCGGGAAGAAGACTCTGTAGTCTGGGGGTGATCAATAGTTCAATACTATGGTTCCTGCCCATACAAATCTCACAGTAATATGCTAGTCAAGCCTGGAAGATAAGTTTCCGAGGCTTTCACACACCCTAATGCATCTTCTGTAAACTTACACTGGGAATGTGTTTGGTGTCTTTCATTGTCAATACATTTATTCATAGTCTTGAGGACAACTCCCTACAGCAGCATGATCCCTACTTGATCCCATTTGAGACTTAAATATAATCCTGTGACCTGAAGAGCAAGAAAAGTATGCAAGATATATCAAATATTGATCCAAATCACAACCTCACCCACCAATGGCACAACCTCATTTGGGGGTCCGTACTTTTGCAACCCCTGACCTCAAGGTTTCCAATTGCACAAAGACCTTTCAGTGATACAGCACAACTGCAATTAGCCATGTTCAACCCACCTCAGCTTTCCTGAAATCTGGCTATTATTGTTTAGTGCTATAAAAAGATTCTGTTCAACAGTGAAGTCATTTTTAATTTCCCTCTCACGATAACTAAAGGTCTGAAATTTGTGAACATTCATGAAAGCAATCCTATAATAGCACTTGCTGAGGTTTTACAAATCTCCTCACGAAACCTAATGGGCCTCAAATTGAACCGCCAGTTCTTGCCCTATTATTCTATTTCTAGATGTCCAGAAAGCTCTTTGCACACACACACACACACACACACACACACAATCTAATATACTATGACTTCAGAGACGAGCATCTGTTGAGGTATCTAGTTAATTAGAATGCAAGTAGCAAGGAAAAGAAGTGACCTCTTTGTGGCCTAATTCACCAACTTTGGTTCAGTGAGAGCCTGTGAAGTACCACACAATTAATAAGAGGGCAGAAAGGAAAGGTCTCATTTTATAGCATGAGAGATTCCTTTCACAAAGAGAGAAAACTGGATATAAATTTAGAAATAGTTAATATGCGTTCTGAGGCACAGGTACTTAATTGAGCTATTTTCCTATGTTCCGCTAGTGTGTTATGACAAGAATATGCTTAATAATGTTTTCTCTTGAATTACATTTGTGTGGTTATTCATCGGATCTGAAATGAAACCTAGCTCTAATTGCACTTGTATAGTTCTTAAGCAAGCAGAGCTTGAATTGTCCACAGGACTGGCTTTACTAGGGTAGGGGGTGGTTGCGTAGGGCAACAGCTGTAATAGGGTGGCAAAATTATGTATCTGCTGCCCCAGAGCAGGGGTCACATTTGAATCACGGTTCATGTGGAGTCTAGTGGTTCTGGGGCAGTGGATGGAGGAACTGGTAGAACCCCAAAGCAGCTTCAGTTTGGGCCGTGTTTTTTATTTATTTTTATTTATTTTACTATTTTTCTACCCCACCACCTCCTGCTCACAGAGCAGCTCAGGGCGTCTTACAAATATATCAGCAGTAAAAACACATAAAATATAATTTTAAAACATTTTAAAAGATAAAAAGAACTAAAAGGGCAGAAGTCCCCCTCCTCAACCCACTCCACCCTACCCGTCTCCCTCTCCAGAGGCCCGGCAGAACAGCCAGGTCTTACACTGTCTACAGAAAGAGGGGAGGTCCAGAGCCAGGTGGGCCTCCGTCGGGAGGGAGTTCCACAGCCTGGGAGCGGCCACCAAGAATGCCCTCCCCATCGTCGCCACATGGGCAACACAAGGGACTTCGAGTCAGGCATCCCCAGCCGACCGCAGGGGCTGCAATGCAATCCAGGGCCTGAGGCGGTCCCAAGGTAAGCCGGGTGAGGTGATGTTCCAGCAGAGTTTACCAGAGCAGGGAAAGTCATGGCCACTGGAGTATGTGGGCAGGGGCTGGAGCAAGTAGGGGATGTGCAGGAGAACAGAGGCAGGGCCCAGCATGCCTGGAATAGCACTCTGTTGGTAAGCAGATTCACCTCACCCATCTGTAGTAGGCTTGCCAGGCTCTGCCTTTTTGCCCTGGCAACTACTCTGCCTACTCCAATAAGCTCTGCCTGCCTGCCCGCTCCTTCTCTGCTCCTGGTGGACTGACTATAGCCTCAACCCACCATCCCCCTTTGGACAACCCATCCCCTCCCTACCCGTGATGGCCCCAGAAACACTGACCCCTTCCACCACTATTCCAGCACTCCCCCCCCCTTCCACCTTGGCCCATGAACCCTCCCACTCCAGCCCCTCACCCCCACGCCCCGGTATTTCTAGGTCCCTCTTCCTGTCTAGTCTACAGGCCAGGAGGGTTCCCCACCCTTGCCACCCCTAGGGTCACAAAATGACTAAGGCCAGGCCTGACTGTCTATGTTTGTTGTTATTAAAGGGCACAATATATTGCTTTAGTTATCAATTGCAAAAAACACTCTAGACATTATCAGTGCCTTTGTTTGAACATGCATATTTTGCACAGAACAACATTTATACAGCTATCTAGACGCTTCTATTTTATATTGATCACTGGGTAATAATATGGCAGATCAAATTCAGTAATGATAAGTACAAAGGAATGCCCATTGGACAAACATTATTAATTATTATTATTATTAACACTATTAGCTGTTGCAACTTAGGAAAGAGACATTGGAGACAATGGGGCCAATCCCATGTTCCATGCGGCACACACAATGCATGCATATGCCTACTCATGTGCACACTGTGTACACAGCGCTGCTATGGGGACTATGGCGTGCATCTGTGCACATGCCCACGCATAAGCCACATTTGTGGGGGGGGTCACGGATCACACCTATTGTGGCTAGTTCATTGAAAGATCAACATAGCATCAGTCAAAGAGGATAAGAAAATGTTAGAATTTGTTGGAAGGGGGATAGAAAATGAAATGGAAAATATAATTCCACTATTCATATCCATACCCACACTTTTGATATGTTGTACACACCTGTTCACCTCACCTCAAAAAGGACATAATAGAACAGAGAAAGTACAGCGACAGACAATGAAGATGATTAGTAGTATGGTAGAGAGATATTCTCAAAGAGTAGCTAAAATGACATGTGGTGACACATGATCGCTGGTTTGTAGGAACAGGCTTTGAAATGAGGGCAATGAGAATGGTTTCCGATGTCCTAAAAAGCAGGAAATTTTGATTTGCTGTACCATATGATTAGGGCTGCAACCCTATTACAGAATTATTAGTTGATTAATCTGTTGGCTTTTAGTCGATTAATCGATTAACTAATTAAATGAACTTTGCATATGATTTACATAATTTGCATACACTATGTATTGTCTCTCTACTCAGCAGACGGGCCATTGAAGCTCTGCTTTAGGCCAGGGATTACCCTGGCAATGCCACAGACCCAAGGCTCAGGGCAGTCACCCTGAGTAAGGCCCAGCTCTTCATGAAAGGCTCTCTTTCTCGGAGTGATCCTCTCCACTTCTGAGACCTATTGCTGAACACCAGATAGACTGGTGCCCTAGAGACTGGAGCCAGCAAGATGTGTCCCAGTCTGAGGCGCCAGATCCAGCAGGGGAGGTCCTGGAATAGGGTTCCCACCTATGCAATTTTTTAAGGAACACTTATGAAAAATACATGTTTCAGGGTCTGCATTGGCACCAAAGAAATTGCATAGGTGGCAACTCTATCCTGGTAGATCACCTCAGGTTGACAGCTAGATCTAGTGGATCAGGTGCACCATAAGTCTGGCCATCAGTGTTCTCTGTAGTGCTCTAACATAAGGGAAGATCCCTTAGAATAAGGGAGGGTGTCCTTTTTAAAAAGGGATGCCTGGCAACTCTAAGAGGGTGATTTAAGAGTCAAAAGGGAGAGGAGGGGGGATTAATTTGAGAGACTTGTATTGCGCAGCACCCACCTCCAGACTGAAATCTGTGGGAATCCCAGGCTTTGTAAACAGATCTGGGTTGATGCCCAGGGCATCTCTGAAATAAATACCTCACTTCTTTCTCACACCTACCCCTGGATTGGAAGCAGGACTGGTTAGTTCTTTATTGATTCACCCAGATATCTATCAGACTAAAGGCCATGCACAGTGCCCCACTACATAGATGGTACCTCTTGGGGCATGTAAGCAGTAGGTGTGCGCTAGGCACTGCGTTGTGGCTGGGCTGAGTTCCGGATCCTGGGGGGGAAGAAAAAGAAAGACCGGAACTGGCTTTGCTTGAAAGAAAATAAAAGGGGTTCTACTGCCTTTCTGCACCCTGGTGAAACAGGTCCCTTTCTAAAAGGGCTTCGGCTGCTTTTCTGCACCCTGGTGAAGCAGATTCCTTTTAATTCTCGGGACCGAGTGGAAATACTACTGTTTTGAGAGGGTGGGGAATTACTCCTCTTTCTATTTCTAATAATGACTCTTTTGTTTAATGACTCTTTTATTCAATGATAGCAGAACAATTTAACATACCAATTATAATGAAGCATTTGCACCTTTAACATATAATCCCTCACCTACTCTTGACTACTTAAAACACATAGAAAGCATGTATTCTTATGTGATCAGAGGTCCACAGTCTGGTTCCAGAAAGAGGGCAGGAAGGGGGCGCAAACGCCGAGAGAGAGAAAGCCTAGCTGTGGAGCAAGTTGCAGAACTTCCTAAGGAGAAGTTCCAAAATGGGCACAATCACCGATTCTGTCGGCGCTCTGATAAGAGCTAGCAAAGCAAGTACCGTGAAAGGCAACTTCTCTGTCTGGGGCTAGTCTTTTTATCCAGTGACTGCCTTATGAATTATCCAGAGCACGGGGCTAACAGTTCCACGTCAAGAAAGTTCCTCCTCTTTGCTATTCAGGTTTGGGGGTTCTTTCTGCTTAGTCACTGTTTGGGGTTTGGCATGACCGGATTAGGTCCTGCCTGTCCTCCTTCCGGAAGACATGACCTTAGGCCATTGATCCCCCACACCCCTTCTCTGAGGCGTCTCTCTGTCTGATCAAGTCATTTTCCCTTATTGCATTGCTTGGTTCTTATCTGCAACCTTGTTCTGGGAACGGACAGTTCTTACTAGTTCTGTTCTTACTGGGGCCTTTCCTTTTGTTGATGACAAGAATGTATCCCTGTCAGCATATTTCTCTCTCCTCCTGCCAGCCTGTTTCTTATAATATGCATTTTTAATAATTCCTAAGCTAAAAATTACTATAAAGCATATAGCAAGCAAATAAAGCATATAAGAAATTCATAGCATCCTTTCAATAGTTACAGATGTGTACAATATTCTTTTGGTTACATTTCAACAAAGAATGAGATACAATGACATTCAATGTCTGTTCTGGCACATTTGTGTCAGAAGAAGCACTTCTGCTTTTGTTACATTGTAGCAAGGAAATTAGCATCTCTGTTAGATTTATGTCAATTCACAACATGCTGGCTGCCTGCAAGGCTGCTCTGCTTCTCCAAGGTTATGGGTGCAGACCTGCCTCCTCCTCAGCCATGCACTCACACCCTGAGTGAGCCCCAGGCGAGGAGTCTGAAGCAGGCGGTCTGGGAACAAAAAGGCCCCTCCTCCCCAGGCTTGAGTTGTTGGCTCCCTCCTGCTAGGCTAGGCTCAGCTCATCTGAGCCTCCTCCATCCTCCAACCTCAGCTTGCCTGGGTGGGGAGGGGGCTCTTTGCTCCCAGGACGCCTGCTCCAGACTCCTCATTCCTCGACTTGGGGTTCACTCCTCTGGCTGCCATCGCATTGCTGCTCACCTCGCTGCCTCCTTGTGCTGCTGGTGTGGTGCTAGTGCTTACAGTTTGTGGGCTGCACTTCCTCCAGCGGCATGTGCTCCTCCTCCTTCACAACCACATCTTGTTGCTGAATGGTGGGTCATGCAACCTAAACTTTGAGTGCTGCTGAAGTCGTGGCTTGAGGACTCAGCAACGTAAATAAGACAGTCCCGCCATTGCAGCTGCCTGGAACAGCTGCGGGGGGGGGGAAAGGGAGCCAGAAGAACAAAATTAATTGGGGGCAAAATTTTAATCGGCTGGTGAGCTATTAATCAATTAATTAGATCAATTAGTCAATTAAAGATTGCAGCCCTACATATGATACAACAGTTCAGACATCACAGCAACCCCCTGAAAACCACCCCATCAGATAACTATAGAACCCTTCCCACAGCTTTATTTCTGAACACCTGAAAGCACAGTAAAATTATATGAATGAATTCTGCAAAGTTGTTTTCAACAGGACATGGGGAAAGTGCTGTCAGAAGGAGGTCTTGAAGTCTTATATGCTATTAGAGAAAAGAATGCAGGAACAACAGTGTTGAGGAAACTAATAATTCAAATCCTTCTGTTATTCCTTACAACATAGTGGAGTTTCACTTGATGTTTTGAATGCAGAACAGGGGAGAAGAAGCAAAAGTTGATCAGGGCATCTCCAACCCCTTCTCTATTCCCTGAGCTAGCAGGAATGATTCCCATGAATATTTATGCATATGACTTTGAAATTTACATTCTGTGAAGATGCACCAGTACAATTTGATTGCACAAATATTACCAAAAGCAGAAGAGCATGGATGGAGAAAATTTATTTAGAAACTCAAGTAAACATTCAGAGACAACATTTTGTATTATTCACATAGGCCTGCCTGAAACTCCCAGAGGTCACGAACTATCATCTTTCAGGACGACAGCCTGGATTCATTCAGAACTATGGTCGACAGTTGTCATATTGAAGGATATCATCATTGCTAAGGGCACTTTTAGAGTCATTCCCACTGAGAACAACAGGAGATGGCACTAATTTTGAAAGAGGGCAATTCTTCATTAAACTTTTCTAGTCTCTACTGAAGAACAAACTCTTGGTTACTAAGGATATTTTCAGACGTTACGAGACCATGCTCAACCACAGTCAATACCTTGTGGTGGGGAATGGCCTCATAACGTCTGTTGGGGAACTGGAAGTTTATTTTATTTATTTATTTAGTAGATTTTTATACCGCCCCATCCTGCACAGCAGCTCGGGGCGGTTAACAACAATAAAAGCCATTTAAAACATTTAAAATACAATTATAAAACATATCAAAAAGACAGGGTGGTATAAAAATAAATATACAGGTGGGGGATTAAAAATCCCCCCCCCCTCCCTCCCAAAGGCCTGGGCAAACAGCCAGGTCTTACAGTTCCGCCGAAATGTCAAAAGGCTTGGGGCCAGGCGAGCTTCCTCCGGAAGGGAGTTCCACAGCCGCGGCCCTACCACCGAGAATGCCCGCTTCATCGTGGCCCCCCGCTTAACACGGGGGACCTCCAGGAGGGCACCCCCGGCAGACCGCAGGAGTCGTTCCGGGGCGCGAAGGGCGAGGCGGTCCCTAAGGTAAGAGGGGCCAAGGCCGTGTAGGGCTTTATAGATCATTACTAGGACCTTGAACCTGGCCCGGCACACTATCGGCAGCCAGTGCAGCGTTCGGAGCACCGGTGTAATGAAGTTCCCCTCCAGATGTTTACCACAGTCAATCACGGCGCGGAATCAGATTCACCATGCAATCGGAGGTCTTCCCAGACCATCCCCAATCGCATGGTGAATGAGATCCCCCCCCTCGTGATGAAGGGGACAGTAAAGTCTGTCCCCTGACCACGGCCTGGAATCCGCGGTGGGATTCCGGGCCGTGGTCAATCCTGGGGGGGGCGACCGGGCGCTGCGGCCACATTGGCCATGGCACCCGCCCGTCTCCTGGAGGGAGGGAAGCCAGGGCAGCGTAGGGGGGCAGAGCTTTGCAGCCACACATTGCGCCGCACAGCCCTGCCCCCTCCCCGGATTCCCCACCAGGATTGGCCACCATATCTGTTAGCCCATGCTGCGGTGGCCTCAGCAGGGAATCAAAGGGTTGTTTCTGTGCCGGGGCCAATCAGCCCCGTCACGTCTGAAAATACCCTAAGAATAACAACAAATTTACAACAAATCTTTCCAATGTTCAGGTCTAGACAAAATTTCAGTAAGTTTTATAGCGATGGGAAATGGCTTATTGCCAGAGCATGATGGTTGGAACTAGAGCTGAAATGGATAGCTAAAAAATTATCCGTAGTTAATATCCAGTACTTTGACAAGCTGGATCATTCAGTAATGATCCAGCAGCTGTGGTGGTTAGCCACCAAACTGGAATACCAGATGTTACTGCTTAATGCATTACCGCATAACTGGACCAGTCCAGACAAAGGGAGGAATTTTTTTTAAAAGTTAAATAGTAACTAAATAATAATGCAGTAAATGGTAATGTGAAAATAGCAACGCAGTTAAACATTTAACCACTGGATACTAAACTGAATACCAATCCAATAGCCAGTAGCCAGATACTATAGCCATAGTCCACTTTCACATGTTACTGGGGAGGCAGGGAAACTTCCATCAGAGCAACCGCAGCTCTGTTCTCGTGGGAATTAGTGTACATGGGAACATGCTATTCTGCATTTATCTCACAAGAATACCCATCCTTGTAAATGCTACATTTGGGGAGCAAGTGTTCTCGTGGGATAAAAGCAGAATAGCACGTTCCCACGTGCCCCAACTCCTGCAAGAACAGAGCTGCGATAGCTTACAGAAGCTTCCCTGCCTCCCCAGTACCATGTGAAAGTGGCCACAGTTACTCATTTCGTCTCTAATTGGGACATTTGTTGAGTTTGGTAAAAGGAAATATTGTGAGATGAGTGACGGACAGGCTGAAGGGCAAAGACTAAAAATGAGATGAAAAGATGTAATAGGGATTATATGATGCAAGTAGAAGAGACAATGGGAGATGATGAACGGAATTACTGGAGAAAGCAACCAAACCAACAGTTGAATAGTGCTAAAATTTTCATATACAAGAAGAGTTACTGCGGAGCAGTTAACTGTGTTGGTATTTACTGAGCAGTTATTTACTGTTCAGCAGATTACATACACAAACAATGGTAATTAATTTCCCTTACAATGGCATTGACTGCTCTTATCTGGCATCATGGGATATGGCTTTCACTGGAGTGAATGAGCAGAACCTATGGAATGTGGAGTGAATACATTTTTTACTCCAAGGCAAGCATAAACACAAACAAAACAACTCTGTAGTTAATGTGTCTCAGGAATTATAACTCTAGTCTAATGAGGTGTTAATAACTCTACAGTGACCTGGAAACTGCTGCAGAGTAGAACATTTTCACAAACATTAAAAAATCCTTTTACTGCAGAGCTAAATTACCTCGATATCCCTATTGAGACTCATCTCACCTTAAAGATATTCACAGGATAATCCTCCAGCATTAAAACCAATGGGAGTTTTGACATTGACTTTAAATTCAGAACATTGTCCTGCCAGGATAAAAGAGAAGTTTGACACATAGTTCTAAACATTTTAAAGGACCCACTTTTTAAATGAGGTAAACTAGTTAATGAATAAATTTTATGTTCTTGTAAATTTTAAGAGAATTTAATGTATACTCAGAGAGTAAGTGCTTGGTTTTAGGGAAAGGTTGGCAGTGCTGCTCTACATATATAACAAACAGTTTGAATCTCCTTTAGTGCAAAACTCAAGCTGACATTAATTGAAATCACGATTGGTACTTCCATAAAGCCTTGAACAGTTCACAGAGAGACAGATAAGATTTTTTTTTTTTTTTTTTTTATAAAGTTCTGTCACAGATTTTCGGAGCAACAGACAAGTTCTTGCAAAGCACTGCTGATTTGCACACATGGGTCAGATTCAACCCAAGGCTGCATTCACATGCGTTTGTGACTCAGGCTTCACGTTCTGCACAGCTCAGATGCTCACATTGCTGTCAGCTACAAAGAGTTCAGACTCCTATCATGCAGCTTGTGGGATTTTGTGGGTTTATGAAACTAGGTCCAGAGGCAGCCGTTCACTTTACTAACCTAATAAATATTTCTAAATTACTCTACTCAGGTCTGTACCTGCTATTAAAATATAACAGAAAGGCCAACATAGAACACAATCGAAAATGAAAAGCTCATATTGTGCTCTCACAGATAGATTAGAGCTATAGAAATGTGCAACTGTTGCCTATTGCTTATATCTACCTGCTGCGTTTCCTCTATTGTATTTAAATGCTTTCAAATGCTAACTAAGGGTGTTAACAAATGTGACTCTGCCTGCTATGGCCCACTTGGTCAAGAGCTTTAGATGCGCATCTGTTAGCAGACCACCAGATGTGGGCCCCTGGCCGGGTAGGTGGCTGCCCTGGAATTATGGACCCGGAAGGAACCGGACCCACAGTCCTGACACAAGGGCCACCCAGGTGGGCCATAGAGGGTTATAGTGGGTGAGTGCATTTGTTTGCGCCACAGTCCCAGCCCTGGTGCATGATGACTGCCCATCATGGCAGGAGGTGGGGAGCCAGCCACAGCACGGAGGCAGTGCCAACCAGCCTCACATCACTTCAGCCCCCCCTTCTCATCTGGGCCGATCTGCAGAAATGTTTGCTCAGTTCCCCAACCTGACAGGGCTGGGGGTGGCCCCCCTCTCCCAGGGACGTGTAGCTGACATGCCAGCTACGCATATATTAACGCCTTGTCTCTCCATCTTGAAACTCTTTCCCTATAGTTCCCTCCCTATTCTCCACCATGTGCATAGATTCTAGCCTGCATTTCTATTTGTCTAGCATTTCATTCTTGATTTCCCCTCATTGTATTTAGATTCTTGAAATGACAATGACTATTTTTCCTAACATCACCTTTCAAGCCCATAGTTAAAGGGTAGCATGGGGGCTCTGCAGTAACAGTGTGGTTTTAGAACAGTAAGTGTGCATTCCTATCCACATTTCTTTCATTCTGGTTTAGAAGTCATATCATGTCTGCCAACAATCCTCATTTTCCTCCCCCTTGTCCCCCTGCTTTCCTTTTATGCTTTCATTTGGGTTGGGGAGAACAGGAACAATGTGGACAGCAGAGGCTACTGGCTATTTGCATTCAGACTATAATGATCAGTATCAGACTCAGTTAAATACTGGGATTAGAAATATTAAAGAAGCAGGGTAACCTTGCTGTTTCCTGTGTTGGTGATGTCCCTATTCTATAAGATTTAAGGCTATGCTGTGATTGGATAATATTTCAACAGTAGTCATCCACAAAGATTTTTTGAGGTAGTACAGACAACAGTACACTGATATGAGTCTTGGAGCAAGGGGCAGGCAGATCTAGGTGGTTTGCTACACTGTTGCAATACTAACATCGTATGTTCTGGTGGGGGAAATATTGCTAGTTAGAAATGTGTCCTTACCAGAACATCAGGCCAGGAGGATTCAAGAAGCAAAGGAGAAATGATGTAGGAGTGCCTGAAATAGACTGTGCCCACAATTATCTCACAACAGTGACTACTCACTTACATTTAGTCTTACTGGAAAAGCAAGTCTTCTGAGATGAGAATTTGCTAAAATGTACACTAAAAATGTGCATGAACGGTCATTCCAAAATAAAGCGCTATAATGATTTTTGTGAGTACTGAGCAAGGGGGAATGAAGAGGAGTTAGTGCAGAAGCAGGGGAATCTGACTGTAAGCAGCAGTATTATCATCAGTTCGCCCACACCCACAGTATACTACCTCATTGCATGACATAAGAAGATAAATATTCCCCTGACCTTAATTACCTGTGCAGTGAGCAGATGCACTTGAGCTGCTGCCTGAGAAAGGAGCTATAAATGAAGGAAAAAATGTGGCTACAGTGTAGACAGAGATCAATTATTGTGACATAGAGCTAGTTTACGAGCCTATGCCATGGCTATGCAAACAGCAAAGAGGGAGTTCTTTGCTGCCCTCATAGCAGCCGCTAAATCCTGTTCAGAGGAATTTTTTCGGGTTGTACAAGGGTAGGTCAGTCCAGCCTCCCTCAACCCGGGGGTTGAGTCATCTTCCGCCTGCTGTGACCTTTTTACAGATTATTTTGTGGAGAAAATCGCTCGTATTCACCAAGAACTCGATGCCGCACTTAATGCAGTGGAGGAGGTAGAGGTTGTAGAAGCCCCAGCTTGTCCAGTTTTATGGGATCACTTTCAGTCGGTGACACCCGCTGAGGTGGTGGAGGTGCACTGCTGGGGGCTGTTCGGGCCACTTCTTGTGAACTAGATCCGTGCCCGTCCTGGCTGATTAAGAGCTGCCTGGAGACAATGGGGCCATTGCTGGCCAGGGTGGTCAACGCCTCCCTGTGGGAGGGCAGAGTGCCAGGCTGCCTTAAAGAGGCAGTGGTACGGCCTCTGCTCAAGAAACCATTGCTTGACATTGATGCCCCTGCCAGCTATCTAACCTTCCCTTTTTAGGGAAGGTTATTAAATGGGTAGTGGCTCAGCAGCTCCAAAGGCATCTCGATCATGTCGGTTATCTGGATCCCTCTCAGACTGGCTTTCATCTGGGGCATGGCACTGAGACAGCACTTGTGGCTTTGGTCGATGACCTGCACTGTGAAAAGGATGAGGGTCGATCGACCCTTTTGGTCCTATTAGCTCTGTCGGCTGCATTTGATACCGTTGACCACGAGATGTTGGTGATGCGCCAGACTGCGGGACAGTGCAGGGTTGGGCAGGATCATTCTTGAATGGTTCTGCTCATTCCTGACTGGAAGAACTCAGTGGGTGGTTCTTGGTGATTATTCTTCATCACACTGAGACCTCTCGTGTGGGGTCCCTCTGGGTTCTGTTTTGTCCCCTCTCTTGTTCAGTGTGTACATGCAGCCACTCAGCGAGGTGATCAGGGGGTATGGGATGAGGTGTCATCAATATGCAAATGACACCCAACTGTACCTTTCATTTTCAACCAACCCAGGCCCGACTGTCTCGGTGCTTACCCAGTGTTTGACAGCTGTGGGGGACTGGATGAGGGCTAATCGACTGCGACTGAATCCTGACAAGACGGAGGTGATGCTAGTGGGTAAGTCGATGGAAATGATGGCCCCCTCAATTAAGGGGGTTTGTCCTCCTCTGACTTCCCAGGTTTGGAACCTGCGGGTGCTCCTCAATGTGCAGCTCTGTCTGGATCTCCAGGTGGAGGCTATGGCGAGGAGTGCCTTCCGCTAATTACATCTGGTGCAGCAGCTTCCGCTGCTGGTTTCGGTTCCGGACCTGGCCACAGTCATCCATGCTTTTATCACCTCTCAGTTAGACTACTTCAATGTGCTCTATGTGGAGCTACCCATGGTGATGGCTTGGAAGCTGCAGCTTGTGCAGAATGCGGCGGCCCAGCTCTTGGTGGGGTTGGGTCGCTGGAAGCATATTACGCCAATGCTCCGATCTCTGCACTGGCTGCCAATAGTCTTCCAGGCCCAATTCAATGTGTTGGTTTTAACCTATAAAGCCTTACATGGCCTGGGCCCTGCCTATCTGTGAGACTTCCTCACTCCCCGGGTTCTAGATTGGCCCCTGTGGTCATCTGGGGCGCCATGTTGGAGATCCCCTGAGTTTCCCGGGGGGGCACACAGGACAGGGCATTCTCTGTGGCCATGCCACACCTTTGGAACTCCCTCCTGGTGGGGGCCCATCTGGCCCCGGACCTCCTGGCTTTCCATAGAAGCTGTAAGACCTGGCTGTTCCGTCAGGCATTTGGTGAGGGAGAGGGGTAGGGGTAGGATGGGTGGTGGCTGAAGTGGGTTTCTGTTTTTCCCTTGTTTATTTATTATGCTTTAAAATGTTTTAATTGTTTTAAACTATATTTCTATAGTGTATTTTTATTTGTTGTTAGCCGCTCTGGGCTTCCGTATGGCAGGAAGAGCAGGGTAGAAGTATGTTAAATAAATAAATAAATACACAATATTGTGGCAGGGACGAGCTTGCTGTCCCCAGCTTCAGTGTTGCTGCCAACCTCCAGAGGAAGAGGATTGGGGCTGAAAGACGAAGACAAAGTGTGGGTACATGCTAAACTGTGAGCACAATATGTGAGACTGTATAATGTCTTTACTGCTTACATGGCACACAAATTAAGGCAGGAGCCTTAACTTACACTTTCCATGCATTTGGGAGCATGGCTGAATTTGTAAGAGCTTTAACTCCTCTCTTAAACCAAAGGTTTTTTTAATCTATCAATTTCCCTGTTTTTTGAAAGGGGAGATGCACTAAATTCCCCCTGCTACCGCAGTGCCAACCTGAATTTGATTGGCAGTCAAGCAGCCAGCCAGCAAGTTTCCCCTTTAGCCCAAACTTCACACCCAGGTGGAAAAAAATCCTGATGGTAAAAATGACAACCTCATAAATTTCACCAACAGGGGGAAGAGGGTCTGGAGGGGAATATTGCTTTGTGGATCCCTCTTCACCAGAGTGTTTTCCTTGCAGCTCCAAGCTTTCCAATTTAAATGCCAGAAGGAGTTCTATGCAACTCATGGAATAATTCCTTAATGCACATGACCACAGTTTCCTTCCTGATTCCATCCTTCCAACCCAGTGAGTTTCCCTTTCAGCTTTAACAGTTTCACCAGTAGGGCGGGAGGGGGAGGGAAGGAGATTGCTTCAAAGACCCCTCCTTTTGGAAAGTTTCCCTTGCAGCCCCGAGCTTTGTTACTTTCACCAGAGGGTTTGGATTGAAATTGGGAACAATAGCCTTGTCAGTTTCACCTGCTGAGAAGTTTACTTGACAACCAGAGCAGCAAGCCCATGAGTTTCCCTTTCAGCCTCAGCTGTGTCACTTTCACCAACAGAGTTTTTTTCCACCCCAGAGCAGCCTTCTCAATTTCACAGGAGGGTAAGTTGAAAGAAAGATTGGAGATTGCTTTTCAGGCCCCTCCTCATCAGAGAGTTTTCCTTGCCACCCTGATCTTTGTCAGTTATGTGCCTAAAAGAATTCTGAAAGTCTTTCTAACTCATGTAAAATTCCTCAATGCACCTAACTCCATACATTTTCTTTCTTGACTCTATTTCTTTGCCCAAGGGGGGGGTGAGGAATGAGAAAGTCCCAGAGAGGAAGTGGAAAGGTGATGAGGGGGCTGGGCCCTTACACATGTCATTCCACCCAGTTCCCTGTCATTTCAGCTGCTCTCAGTGTCCTCTCACCCATCATTACACCCAACCCCCGTTCATTCCAACCATTCCCAGTGACTTTATAGATGTTATTCCAACTGAATCCCCATCATTTCAGCCACTCCTGGTTGCCTCTTATGTGTCATTTCACCCAACTCCCTGTCATTTCAGCTGCTTCCAGTGTCCTCATATCATAATTCCAGTCTCCCATCATTCCAACTTTTCCAGGTGTCCTTGTTCCCATCATTTCACCTAGCCCCACATCATTCCAGCTGCGCGCTCTGCCTCTTACGTGTTTTTCCAACCATCTCCACAGCATTTCAGCCTCTCCTACAGACCCCCTATCCATTATTCAACCCAGCCCCTTATCACTCCAGAAACTCCTGGTGTCCTCCTACCTATCATTCCACCCAGCCCCACATCATTCCAGCCACTCCTGGTGTCCTTGTACCTGTCATTCCACCCAGCTCCCCATCATTTCAGTCACTCCCACTGTCCTTGTACCTGTCATTCCTCCCATAATTCCAGCCATCCCCAGTGTTCTTGTACCTGTCATTCCACCCATACACCCATCGTTCCAGCCACTCCTGGAGACCTCCTACCCATTTTACCACCCAGCACCTCGTTACTCCAGCCACTCCTGAAGATCTCCTACTCATTATTCCACCCAGCCCCATGTCATTCCAGCTACTCCCGATGGTCTCATATCCATCATTCAATCCAGCCCCACCATAATTCTAGATGTTCCCAATGGCCTCCTGTCATTCCACCAAGCTCCACTCCCCCTCTTTCAATTTCCTGTACATGGCTTTCTCACTCCCCCACCCCCTTCCTGGCCTTTTTTAGTCAAACACACACACACACACACACACACACCCTCTTTGGCATTTTAGATCCTCCCCCATTCCCTTTGTTTCAGTTACACATCTGCCATTGTATTACTTTGCTACCCATTAGAGGGCCTTCTTGGTGGCTTCCCCATGGCTGTGGAACTCCCGGCCGGTGGAGGCCCATTTGGCCCCAGATCTCCCCTCGTTTCGACGCCGTTGTAAGACGTGACTGTTTCGCCTGGCTTTTGGAGAGGAGGATGGGTAGGGTGGGGGGTGATTGGGGATTTTTTTATACCTTCCTTGTTTATTTTAAAAGTTGTTTTTACTGTTTTATATTGTGCACCGCCCAGAGCTGCCTGTGGCAGGATGGGCAGGTTAAAAATGCTTTAAATAAATAAATAAATTGGGGCTACTGGCATTCCTAAAGCCCCATTACTTCCAGTTGGTATTTCTGTTGTCTCTGTTGTTTCCAACCAAAAATCCTTGTGCCTTGTCAGTACACCTGCTGGGGAGTTTTCTTGGCTTCTATACAAGAATAGGGTGCAATAAACTCCCCTGGCATCCGTACAACAATAGGGTCCAATAAATGCCTGCAATAGATGCCTGGCTACTGTCATTCATGCTTTCATCACCTCTAGACTGAACTATTGTAATGCACTCTGCGTGGGGTTACCCATGGTGAAGGCTCGGAAATTGCAGCTGGTGCAGAATGCAGCGGCCTGTCACCTGTGGGGAGTGGGCCGCCGGGAGCATATTACGCCGGTTCTCCATTCTCTGCACTGGCTGCCAGTAGTTTTCTGGGCCCGATTCATGGTGTTGGTGCTTGTCTATAAAGCCCAAACGGCCTACTTATCCGCCTCACCACCCGGGTTCTGGATTGGCCCCTGTGGTCATCTGGGAGTGTCCTTCTCGATGTCCCCCGAGTCTTCTGGGGGGCTACGTTGGGAAGGGCATTCTTGGTGGAGGTTCGGTTGGCCCTGGATCTCCCCTCCTTTCAAAGAAGTAAGACCTAGCTGTTCCGACAGGTGTTTGGTGGGGGAAATGGGTGATTGGGTAGGGGGAGTGGGCTAGGCTGATTTCGGGGAGGGATATTTATCCTCCTTTTTGTGAGTTGTTTCTAGTTTTATTGTTGTTTTTATCTGTTGTGAATGTAAGCTGCCTCGAGCTGCCATGGCAGGAGGGGCAGGGTAGCAAAAGTTTTAACTAACTAACTAACTAACTAACTAAATAAATAAATCGAATACTACTCACGGGGTAGATGGTTGATTTATTTTATAGTCGAATTGTTTTTATATTTATATGTGTTGTTGTTAGCCGCTCTGGGCCGCCTGTGGTGGGAGAGAGTGGGATATAAATCTTGTAAATAAATAAATATAAATAAAATGTCCATACAGTAGCACGTACAAAAGCTTATCTCCTCATGTTTAATAGAATGTTAATGAAACAGACAACAAAGTAGGGATGGGCAAATGAGGTTCGGAAGTTCGGAGTTTGGGCTGAGCTCGGCCTGTTCGGACAACCGAACCGAATGTCCAAACCAAGCACTGGAACAGCTGAACAGTTCGGAAAAGTTTGGATGAGTTCGGAGGTGGGAAAAACGTGACTGGAAGGTGGGGAAAATGTGACTGGAAGTGGGAGGCAGATGAGGAGTAGACTTCCTGGCACCAGGGGTGGAGACCAGGGGTGGTTTCAGGGTAAAAAAAATATTCTAATTTGGTTTTGGTATCGATAGCACTATTTTTGGTTGTTCGGGCAAGTTCGGCTGAACCGAACTCCGCCGAACCGAACACGAACTCAGATTTCAGACTGAACGTCCGAATGTCCAAACATCCGAACAGCGTTCTGTTCATCCATCCCTACAACAAAGCCTCCTTTCTCACTCTCCCCATTTGCCCAAATTGGGCACTCAGATCATCAAGAACTTCAAAACTACACAACAGATTTTCAAAAACTAAAAACACATAATCCATTCAGGCCACACTTGAATTTTTAAGCACTGCTAGATTTCTTAATACTGCTCCCAGAACTGTGGGTAATTTCAGATGTTACGCCACCACGGTCAATCATGGTGAATCCCCTCGTGGTGATCGTGGCGGTGTAATGTCCGTTGGGCCGAAAAGAGATTCCCGCCAGATGTTCACCCCCAGCAGGAATCCCTTTGACCACACTTCCAGCCTTCCGACCACCCAGAGCTCCGGAAGCATGGTCAAAGAGATTCCCGCTGGGGTGAACAGTCGGCAGGAATCTCTTTTCGGTCCAACAGACATGACATTACCACGGTCAATCATGGGGGGATTCACCATGATTGACCATGGTAACGTCATGTCTGCTACCGCTCCATGGCCCGGACAGTACCGCCACCGATTCCGGGCCGTGGCCAATTCCCCGGGGGGTGGGCAGCTGGGGAAGCATGGGGGGTGGGGCTGTGCAGCCGCGCATTGCACCACACAGCCCCACCCCCTCCCCCGATCCCCCTCCGGAATCAGCTGGCATGTCTGTTGACAGGCCGGCTGGATTCTGGATGGGGATTAAAAGGTAATTCCATGCCGGGGCCAAAGGGCGACCCGGCACGTCTGAAATCACCCTAAGACTCCATCTGCAAAAAGAAAGAAAGAAAGAAAGAAAGAAAGAAAGAAAGAAAGAAAGAAAGAAAGAAAGAAAGGTCATTTTGTCTCTAAAATTCAAATGTCTCCAACTTTCTTGTTGTTCATCCAATGTGCCTGATACTTGGGCCGCTAGACAATTGCAGTGGCACCCACGCTTGTTTTTCAAAACTACCGGGAGGCGGGTTTACACGTGACACCGCCGCCGATTATGCGCATGTGTGGGCGCCGCGCATCCATTTCTGGCCGTGAGCTGACAGGGTTGCTGATTGAGGGTGGACATATGCGGCCGGAAATGGATGCACGTCGCCCACACATGCGCATAATCGGTGGCGGTTTCACGTGTAAACCCGCCTCCCGGTAGTTTTGAAGAACAAGCGCGGACACCACCAGTGGCCACTAAAACTGGCCTTGGACAGATTCTACCCCTTGCTGAAGTGATCATTTCTACCAGATTTCACGGTCCAATTTTACAATGAATAGAAATTTAACACAGTGGGTTCTTTTACACAAATCTCACCCACAGTTCTGCCCTGAATGACACCCAGGCAGGCCATCCATTTGAACGCATCCCACCAGATGTGCAGGCAAAGCAGAGGCTGAGCAAGTGCTGCCTGCTCCACTCCAGCCACTCCTGTGATTCTCCAGAACACAAGTGGATCAGACTGCTCAAATATGGAGCACTGACTGGAGGTGGAGCTGTGGTCCATCTACTTGTTGGGCAGCTGCTGCAGCTCTTCTCCCAGCTGGGGCTTTCCCCAGGCAATGCCATAGAGCTCCAAGTGGCAGCCTAGAGAGGCGGCCAATCCACCCACAGCTCTATGGGAGGGGGAGGGGAGGTGCCACACAGGTGGACTGTGGGCTGTGACAGCACTGTTTCCATTTAAAATAGGGTTGCAATTGGACATGGGGTTGCACTCCCACAGCAGTTCCATGGGTGAATACCCCCACATACAGTGATGCAGCTGCCTTAACTATAGAGCTTCTCCTGAGACTCTATAATTTTTGAGCAATGCACAAGTCAGGCCTCATTGGATTAAAAGTGTGCATTTATGTAAGAATGTTCAGCCGGCTGGCAGTTCTGTGGGAAATGGCAGCATTCTCTAGTTTGATTTAAAAGCTAATGCCATGGGATATTTTAATTTAGAAATCTATTCGGGAGTAATCTTTCATTAGAACAGACATTTGAAAGCATTAGACAAAGTATGGTTATAAAGAGTGAACTATTTTATACAGCAAAATATTCTGCACCAGTATTCCTCTTTATGGTGCTTCATAGCAACTGGCAAGTAAAGCTAAATAAAGAGCTGAAATATATACATCCCTCTCCCATGTTTGTAAGTTGCATGTGCTGGCCTGACAACAATATAGCTGGATTTCAACTCTAGTGCCGCTTAATGTATCTGTATTTTGACATATTTGCTTGCATTATATCCTAAGATCTATGGTGCCCAGGTTATTGAAACACACGTGGGTTTTTTTTTCTTCCTTTCATTAAAACGGTCTCTCATCTTCTTCCTCTACATTTTCTCTGCACAGGAAAGAAAAGATTGCTGTCACTTTCAGTGGGCTTCATCTTTTATCTCACTGTTATTCAACGGCTTTCTGGGTCTATAAGTGGTATCCAATTTATTTGTATTCTGATGCCACTTCGCTGAAGCATGCCTCTCTGTCAGCTGAGTGCAGGCTTTAGGTGTTTTGTACTTGGGAGCTCCAGTATGAACAAATTGACAATATCAACTGCAGCCAATCATCTTGCAGTCAATTTCCACCTGTCTGCTGAAGAGTATTATTCCTCCATTTCATTCAGTAGAGCCATTTACTGTCATTGAAGGAGAGTGTGGATTACTTTCTCTGACTCTGTAAGGCCCGAGAGCTTGCTTTTCAGCCCTTTCCATCAGGTGGAGGCCATTCACCTAAAAAGAAAGGAAGTTGCTGGAGTTATCTATTGTCTTTAGGATGGAAATACAATAGACAATCTTTCTTTTCAGTCTTTTTAGCCTTGTTTCCTATTAAAAGAAGTCTTATGTGATTAGTGTGCATCTTTGTGTGCATCCTCTTGAGTAGAAGGCCCAAAGGACAAGTACAGGCTCCCAGTTTTGTCACAATAGGTACACCTGGAGAGGATGCATAGTCCCCTTTTGTATCCCTCCAAATCATACTGACCTATACTGGACAATTCCACCACACCACACCAATCCCCACACATTAGAGACTAGAGAACGCGGTTCGGAAGTTCGGAGTT
>QEPC01000813.1:43535-56512 GCA_003113815.1 Sphenodon punctatus | reverse complement strand
TAGGAGATGCATTTCCCATCTCCCCCTGAGATAAGTACTCCCATGAGTCTCTATATATAATGCTTGCCACCATTCCTAGTATGGGGGCAAGAATTATATTTGACCATTCAAACCCAGGATCAACCCACAGATGCAACATGGGTTTGCTGAGGTTTGTTTCCCCAAGCATTTGCCATAGAGTGAATATCTGGTAAGCTCAGCAGCAGGGCGTAGGTCTCGTCCATTTCAACTGATTCCTCAATCTCCTCAAAATTCATTTGACTCCTCAATCTTGCCAGCTGTGAGCTTTGTTTTGTCAGTTGCCCCAACTGAGGCTTTTGTCTTGCAGCCCAAAACTTTGCTCTGTCAGTCAACCTTTGCTGTGCAGAAGGGTGCTTTCCTTTGTCAGTTTTACCAGTGAGGGAACTTCAAAGCTTTGGTCTACACAGCAACGGTCCCAGCTGGTGAAACTGGCAAAGCAAAGCTCACCATTGTTGACATGCAGGGGCATTATTTATTTATGCTGTCACCTGCCAGTCAGAGGGGGATAACAAAAAAACAACAACAAAGTAGCCACCACAAGTGGGTGGCTATTGGCCCATTTGTTAGGTGGGTATGGAGTGGGAATGTGTGTTCCCAGGCCGTGTCCCCACACGTGTCCCTTCTCAAAACCGAGGTGGACACCATGAAGGCTAAGGTATGGATCCATGCTGGCCCAGGGACAGCACATCTTCATGCTGTATTAATAGGGGATCGCAGTCTGTGAGAGTAGGATCCACTCATCAGCCATGATCCCGATGATGGCAGCCAGCAAGTGGAGCCTCTGCTTTCCGGCTGTGATCTCCCCCTCCCACCCCACTCCCCATTCGTACTGCCTGGCTTGAAATTGACTTGGGGGGGGAATTCTTGCCAGGGAATGCAGTCAGCAATGCACTGACTTCCCGGCTTGAAATTGTCTTGGGGGGAATCATCACAGGGGAATGCAGCCAGCAATGGTCCCCTTCTCATTTGATCCTTCCAGGAGGAACCCAGCAGGAAGGGGACCAGATGGGGCCCCGTATTCAGGCTGTGCGTGTGGGTGACACTCACCCACATCCATTTATTATGTGCTAACACCTAGTGGATGGATGCAGGTGAGTGGCACATGGCACTCACAGCCTGCACATGAGGCTATTGTTTCGTACCCAGAGTTCATAGGGTGGCAGCATAAACATGGAATAGCATGAATGTTTGTTCATGCTGTTCCCCCACAGGATGATGCTGTAGTAAGTACCACACAGGACAGTACCTTCCTTTGTGAGCCAAGGCTCTGCACTCTCTATTTTCTTCTATTGTCCCCTCCAAGTACTTATTTCTCCCTCTCATTTCTGATTTACACATCAGCTCTGTTTCTTCATTTTTCCTTCATGCCTACCTTAGTTCCTTCTTTAGGGACTCAAGTGATTCCTTCACTGCATAATGACTCCCGTTATTTTAACACACATCAATCTTTTTCTTGCCTCTTTCTTTGTCAGTTAGACTTGATGCTCTCTCTCTCGCTGTCTCCCTCTCTCTCCCTCCTCAGTGTAGACTGTAAGCTCATCTAGGAAGGGAGCAGGACTGCTGTAAAGCACAGTGCAAAATTAGGGTTCTCTATAAGGCTGCATTCCCCTTTGCGGCGGCGATGGCAGCAGAAGGAGGGGTGAGGGAAGACACGGTAGTGCGGAGGAGCCGGCTGACAGGAAAAGAGCCGGTGTGAATGGGGATCTGCCGCAGCTCCTCTCGCGCATGTCAGGGCAGGATTTTGCACCCTGACATGCACGAGAGAAGCCGCGGAAGATCCGCATTCTCGCCAGCTCTTTTCCTGCCAGCCAGCTCCTCCACGCTGCCGCGTCTTTGCCCCTCCCTCTGCCGCCACCGCCACCGCAGATGGGGAATGCAGCCTTAGTGAGTATTAATATCACTGAGCAGCATAGGCGACTCGGGGGGGGAGGGGCATGAGGAGCACATACTCCAAATTTTCAGAAGCTCTACAGAACCCCTCCCTAGCCCCCACTCCTGTGTCCCCCCCACTATCCAAAGTTGCTGGTTGCCTATGCCGAGCAGCAAGCTGGTTCTGCCATCTGTGCTCTTGGCATTGAATGTAATGAAGAGAAAAGCTCAGAGTCACTCTCTTAGTATAGATATAAAGAACATAAGAAGCGCCAGTGGGGTCAGACCAATGGTCCACCAAGCCCACCACCCTGTCTACTTCAGTGGCCTCTTTTGGTCACTTGATCAGCAGGTCATAATGGAGTGATTCTTCCCTACTGTTCACTCCCATCACCTGAGGTTACATCCCCCAACCTACTTGGCCTATCTTCCAAGAAAGTAGCCAATCCTTGTTTAAACCCAGCTATTCTACTGGCCATGACAACATCTTCTGACAAGTTCCACAAGTTAATTGTGTGTTGAGTGAAAAATTGTGCATTGAGAGAAAGGCTAAAGTGAGATTCCTTTCCCCTTGAAATATTTGGTTTGGATGAATTGTTCCTATGAGAAAGGCATGTGAGGTGAGGAGAATATGTCATGCCTCTTCTTTAGGAAACCTTGACAGACTGGGTTTCTTACTTCAGACATTAAGCACAGCATACGTAGAATGCTAATGCTGATAGTTTTGCAACAGCTGAAGAAAGACTTTGTTTCTCATCTTCATTTCTATGAAGTCGATTCCATGAGCCACTGTGAATGCAATAATTTGCATTGCTGCTTCTAAGAAGTCTCATTTCCACCGCACTAAAGTGAGGCTGCCTTGGAAATGGGAAGATTGGTATGCAGAGCAGCCTGCCATGTTAGCACCTTATTTATGGTGTTGCAGTCTCTTAAAAATGTGAGTGTGATGCTGAATGGAATTTATATCTCGCAATGATATGCTTTAAAAGATAAATTATTCCCTGTCTTGATGAAAAGTTAAGAAAAAAATTATATATTGGTTGGGGGGAGGAAATAACCTGTTGTGACGGGTGAGAGAGTTTTAAAATGCCAAGCTCACAAACTAATGTTCTGTAGCCAAGGAAATATTTATGTGGATGGATCATTTGTCCTCTCTCTCTCTCTCTCTCTCTCTCTCTCTCTCTCACACACACACACACACACACACACACTCCAAACTGTAATGTTGTTTGATTTCCTGTTTCATCCTACCTATGAGCCAGAGTCTGCAAAGGGAGGAAGAGGAGTCTAGCCATGATCTTGACCTCTCAGAGAAGACCAATGCTTCAAAGGACGCAGAACCCAACCATTCCTGAACTAAGATTACAGCTTAGGGGTAGAACTGAAATTAATGTCAAATCCCAACAACCTGAAATGACCCCCTTCTCCCCCCCCCCCAAAAAAAAATGGGTATTGAATGGTATGTGACTGACCTTCAGGTGGCAGCCCATTTTTGTCTTTTTGTGGAATTCATTCCTTTGGTTCAGGCATTTTGTCCAGTTCCAGTTTTTGCCTCACCCACTCTCACTGCTACTGGTGGAAACAAATGAAACCACAATGACTTGAATCGGAAACAAATGAAAACACACAAATTAACTGAAAATGTGAACATTCAGTTGCTTAAACATCATGGTAAATGTTGTTAGGATCAACTTCAACCTACCCAAAATTGCAAAAACAAAAAACAAAAAACCCACAAATATTTTTTCTGCTACCTGTTTTGGCTCTACTTAGGGTAAAGCCACATGAGTCAGGGCCAGCTAGATCCCCTGCCCACCCCAGGCAGAACAAATGCAGGTGCCATACTTTGGACTGGTGGGGAGAGCAGGCCAAACACTCTTCTCCCATCCTATGGGGAAATTGGGTGGGTGGGCCACTGTCACAAGCCCCATCATGCATTGGGGTAGACTGCGGAGCTGTCGACATGGGAAGGAGCCTCACCCCAACCCGTCAACCATCCCCCAGCCCACACACTATCCCCATCCCCTACCGTGACGTGGATGCACAGTAACAGCAAACGCCACCCATGGCTCTCTGGTGCCAGAGGATCTCACCAGGGTGCAGGGCTGCACAAGACTGTCCTGATGGGAGGAGGTCCATTACCCTACATTAGCCTAGGTGGGACAACTGTAACCTGAGATGTGTCAACAGTCACTAGCCACCCACCCCGGGATAGAAGTTGGTGAACATCTGGCAGCCCTGGGTAGATGGTCAGCTACATTGTGGGCTAATGAGGGGTAAGGTCACCCAATGTGAGTTAACACCTTTAGTGGTCTCTACCTCACATTTAACACATGTTTTTAGGGTAACATTTTCAGGTGTTATATGTCCTAATTAAATACAGACCCATGACAGATATTAGTTGTATCATATATTAATTATTATTATTATTTATTATTATTAATAAGCATTTATATAGTGCCAGCATTGTACCTAGTGCTTTACAATTGTTATTATTAGAGATAGGTCCCTGCCCAGTGGACTTACAATCTAAGATAGACAAGGGTGAGGGGAACACAGGGAGAGACACTCACACACATTCCCATTTATTACAGATGCAGATCTGAGGTTGGGAGTCTGTGACTTGCCCAAGGCCACTGAGTGAGTTCGTGACTAGGATAGGATTTGAATCCTGGCTTTCCAGGTTCAAGCCCAGCACCTTATCCACTACATCACACTGACTCTCTAGGCTGAGAGGTTGTGACTTGCCCAAGGCCGCTCACTGAGTAATGGCTAGGGCAGGATTCAACCCTGGGTTCCCAGATCCAAGTTCAGCACCTTATCTACTACACCATATTTTGATTAGTGTTCACTCTAGACACCAGAAGCCAATTTGGCTGCTGAGACATGGGGCAGCATTCCAGGAGCACGTCTACAGCAAGCTGAAGACTTTACCCAAACTCCTCTTTAGGTGGTAAATCTTCCACAGTCCAGGAGTTAATCCTGGACTGTGATGCCAACCTCGTGTGTATTATGGAGACCTGGCTGGATGATGAGATGGGGCCTATTTTGGCTGACCTTGTTCCAGCCAGTTACTCCGTGCAGCACCAGCCTCGGTCAAAGGGATGGGGTGGTGGTGTAGCCATTCTTTTTAGGGATTTGTGGTCTGTCAGGTGGTATCTATGCAGGCCACATTGAGGATAGAGGGCCTCCATCTTGTGTTTGGCTTGGCGGGGGACAGAGTGGGGGTGCTGCTGGTATACCGTGCACCTACCTGTACAGCGGCATCCCTACACACGCTGACAGAGCTGGTGTCGGTGTTGCACTCCCCAAAGACTTTTGTCTTGGGGACTTCAACATTCACACTGATGCCAGTCTTGGTGGGACAGAATGTGAGTTCATGGCCTCCATGGCAACCATGGGCCTGTCCCAAATTGTCAATGACCCAACGCATGATGGGGGACATACCTTGGACCTGATTTTTTGCATCAGCCTTGAAGCGGGGGATCCGTTGATGGGGAAGGTGTCAGCAGAGCCCTTGTCATGGACAGATCATTACCTCTTGCGGCATGTCTCCTAGCGCATGTCTGTCCCCGGAGGGGGTGTGGAACTGATTTGGATGGTTCTCCCCCGGAGACTAATGGCACCCGAGCAGTTCCAGAATTCTCTTGCAGAGATATAGTCTCATCTCAACAACCTCCTACTCGATGACCTCATGGTGCTATGGAACACCTTGTTGGTGGAGGCCATCGACTGGACTTCTCTGAGGTGCCCGCTCCCTCGGTGGCGGCTCCTCGGGCCTCCGTGGTTTACGGAGGACCTGAGGTTGTTGAAGCATGAGGGACAGCAGTTGGAATGACAGTGGTGCCATTCACATGCTGAACCTGACAGACTACGACATAGAGCTAGTTTACATGCCTATGCCGTTGCTGTAAGGGCAGCAAAAAAAGGAGTGCTTTTGCTGCCCGTATAGCCTCTGCTAAATCTCGTCCAACAGAGCTTTTTCAGGTAGTGAGGTGGTTGGTCGGTCCTCCCTCTCTCTGTCTGGAATTGGAGTAATCTAGTGCCCACTGTAACATGTTTGTTGATTATTTTTCAGAGAAAAATCACCTGGATTCACCACAACTTCAGTGCTACACTTATTGCAATGGGTGAACCAGAGGTTATGGAAGCCCTGCCAGGTCCAGTTTCGTGGGATCAATTCCAGTCAGTGTCATCCACCAAGGCGGAGAATGTTCTTGGGACTGTTGGGGCCACTTCTTGTGAACTTGACCCATGCCCATCCTGTCTGGTTACGGCCATCCAGGAGACAGTGGGGCCGCTGCTGGTAGGGGTGATCAATGCTTCTCTTTGGGAGGGCAGAGTACTGAGCTGCCTCAAAGAGGCGGTGGTGTGGCCTCTGCTCAAAAAAACATCACTTGACATTGATTCCCTCGCCAACTACTGGTCAGTTTAGAACCTTCCCTTTTTAAGGAAGGTTATTGAGCGGGTAGTGGCTCAGCAGTTGCAGGGGCATCTGGACCACACCAGTTATCTGGACTCCGCACAGTCCAGCTTTCGTCCAGGCTATGGCAGAGACTACCCTTGTGCCCTTGGTCGATGACCTTCACCGTGAATTGAATAAGGGCTGCTCAACCCTGCTAATTCTGTTAGATCTGTTGGTGCATTTTGATACCATTGACCATGAGATGTTGGTGACTCGCCTGTGTGACTGAGCCGCGGTGGGTGGGATCATTCTTGAATGGTTCTGCTCTTTCCTGGCTGGAAGAAATCAGTGTGTGGTGCTCAGGGATTGTTTTTCATCCCCTTGAGAACTCATGTGTGGAGTCCCACAATGCTCCATTCTGTCCCCTCTTCAGTTCAACATGTATATGCAGCCACTTGGTGAGGTGGTGAGACGGTATGGGGTGCATTGTCATCAATATGCTGATGACACCCAGCTCTACCTCTCTTTTTCATCTGATCCAGGCCTGGCAGTCTCTGTGCTTACCCAATGTCCAGCGGCTGTGGGGGACTGGATGAGGGTGAGCCAACTGAAGTTGAATCCTGACAAGACAGAGGTGATGGTAGTAGGTAAGGCATGGATGTGGTGGCTCCCATCATTGATGGAATTCGCCTTCCCCAGGCTTTCCAGGTTCACAGTCTGGGCGTCCTCCTCGATCCGCAGCTCCGCCTGGACCTCCAGGTGTGGACTGTGGTGAGCAGTCCATTCTGCCAATTACATCTGGTGCAACAGCTTTGGCCGTATCCGTCAGACAGTGACCTGGCTACTCTCATCCATGCTTTCATTACCTCGAGATTGGACTATTGCAATGTGCTCTACGTGGGGCTACCCATGGTGATGGTTCGGAGACTGCAGCTAGTGCAGATTGCAGCAGCCCATCTCCTTGTGAGGTTGGGTTGCCATGAGCACATTACATTGGTGCTCCAGGATCTGCACTGACTTCTGATAGTCTTCCAGGCCCAATTTAAGGTGTTGGTTTTGACCTATAATGTCCTATACAGTCTGCAGGATTGCCTCACTCCCCGTGCCCTGGAGTGACCTCTGCGGTCTTCTGGGAGAGCCCTTCTCGAGGTCCCCTGTGTGGCCACTATGGAGAGGGAGTTATTGGTGGCTGCTCCTAGGCTGTGGAACTCCCTCCTGGCCAAGACTCGGTTGGCTCCAGATATCCTTTCCTTCTGCCATATGTGTAAGACCTGGCTGTTCCATCTGGCTTTTGCCGAGAGAGATAGGGTATAGGGTGGGGGATGTGCATTAGGGTTGGAGGGGGGTTGGTTCTGTTTTCCTTCTCTTTTATTATGTTATGAATTTTATGTGTTTTTACGATGTGAGCCGCTCCAGGCTGCCTGGAGCAAGAGGGGTGGAATAGAAAACGGTTTAAATAAATAAATAAATAAATCTGATGTCCTGGTTGGATGTGGTTCTATTGATGCTCTTCTTCCCAGTGTCTTGCTTGGTGCTAGTCCCAACATCCTCACTGTCTCCTTCACAAAGGTCAGGAGGCAGAAGGGGTGGATCATGACAATGACATCAGAGAGGCCGCCCATGTGGGTGACCCCACCTTGCCTGTTGGAGATGTGCACCACCTCATTGCTAGGGTTTTTGGCAGATGCATCCAATTTCAACCAACTGGGTGATGGTGATGTGCTGCTGGACATGGACAGGTGTGTCACAAAATTGGGTGGGCAGGTGTAGGCCAGCATGGCAGGAATGGAGAATACTGGGGGCAGGGAGGCAGGGCCTAGCTGAGCAGAGGAGAGGGATGGAAGTGGGGCATAAAAGTCCTGTTGAAGCACTCTGAGAGTAGGCACATCCTGCTCCACTTCCCTGCCGATTGTTCCAGTAGGCCTGCCAGCTCTCACACCTTTAGTCTGGCGTGGCCCACCCTTGGCCTACTCAGTTAGGCTCTAGCCCCTTGGCCCTAGTGAGACCCACTCCCCCACCCCAATGACCTCCCATGTGCCCATCCTGTAATGCTGGCATGCCCTACACCTGCCCCAGTGCTTCGCTTCCTGACCTGCTCAGATTTATATTGATTGGGTAACAGGGTGTGCCACACAGTAGTGTGCCTTGGATCAGAAAAGGTTGGGAACCAGTGTTCTAACCAATCTCACTCATACCTGCCAACCATGTAGCACTTTAATCTCTTAGAGAAGACAGGCACTTTATTTGCTATAATAATAATTTGGATTATTTTGGAAATCCACGTTTAACCTTTCAAAATCCATATGATGTAAAACTTATACCAGTTTCCCTAAGACTGTAATCCTCCTTGCAAGGTTACATGACAGCAGGCATCAGTGAAAACGTTCTAAAACACTAGAAACTCAACAGTAAGTTGGATACACACATTTACATGATTGGTTAAGTTAATCCTAGAGTAGCAACCAAGATACAAAACAGAAGCTGCATATACTATCTGTAATCTAAGAAAATAGAGAGACAGACAGACAGACAGAGACTGAATCTCTCAACTTCCTTATCAAGTTTTCAGCTGTCATGATAAGAAGACATTGGTCTGCCTCTTACACACTTGCTTAGCTCTTTAACATGAGCACATCTTTCAAAGCCAGGCCAAATAAGGCACATGTAAGAGTGTTTGCAGGATTAGGGCTTTGTTTCCTACATCACAATAGCTGACAACTTCATAAAAACACAGAGGCCAGAACAAATTCAACCTTGCCATAAAAAGCAGGCACAACTCCCACCGAAACTGACCTGATTATGCAAGGGACAAATTTAGCCTACAATGTGGTTGAACTGCCAGATCAATTCAATATACATAATTAAAGAATGTCAGCCATCAGCTAGACTTCTTTTTCAGCTCTTGAATCTGGGAAATATTTCAAAGAACCACCATGTGGTTTTTGTGTTGTCAGGGTGGCTGTCTTTATTTTTAAAAGAGTTTTTAAATAGCAGGATAATTCCTGCTTAACCATGAATGTTCAGATTTCTTTTCATTCACTGTACATGACTGAACAAACAGCTGCTATCTAATTTGACAGCTTCTGGTCTCCCAGTAAGAGCTTCCTTTAAAATGCTTTGACAAGTCATTTAAAAAAACAAACAAACATGGCAAACACCGATAGCAGCTTTGTTCTTGGATTGGTGGGTATGATCGGTTCCCAGCATTTGTGTTGCCTTAAGAATTTTCCCACATTCTAATTTTTTTTTTAATGGTTTTCCATTGCCTCTTTTCATGAAAAAAAAATGCTCCCACGACACTGATAAAGTGATCCACCTATCAAAGCCAATGAGCCACTGAAATACTATAAATCACCTGAATCCTTTTTCTGAACTTGCAGCACCTTCTCTTGAGTGCTACTGCTCACTACTGGATTTATTTTCCTGCCTCTTCCTAAACAGCCTGGGCCCCACAAATCTGAATGATTGACTGCCCTACCATGTTCTGCTACAGCCCTTGTGGTCGACCGGGGGAACCGTCCTTGCGGTTCCACCTGTTACTCTCATCTGTAGAATAGGGGTGCACTGGGGAGAATACTTGGTTACTGCCCTGCTGCTGTGGAACGCCCTTCTCCGGGAGGTTTGCTTAAGCCCAAGTCTGAGCATCTTCCGGAGGTGGTGCAAAACGTTTTTGTTTGGTAAAGCATTTGTCAGGCAGAGATGGGAACTGTGATTGGTTGGTGGGTTGTGTGCAGTTGTTGGTGGGGGGAGAGGTTATGGATGTTTAGGGGAGGAATTTTAGGGTTAGAGTTTCGGGGGGGGATTGGAGTTTTACATATTTTTAGTAGGGCTGAAAAGAATAGTAAACATTTTATTTGCAAGTATTTCCAAATTTCCAAGGACTGTCCTCTCAGCTGGTCCTTGGAAACTCAGACAAATACTCAATATTTGTAGAATACTCAGTAAAATAAAGCAAATACCGCGTATTTTCCAAATACAAGTACTGAATTCCAAATACCAAGTACCAAATCACCTTATATTGGGACAGGAAAAGCTCCGTATGTTGGTCCGAGTACTGGACCAAGTACCGAATACCAAGTACCAGGTTGATTCCTTAGTTACTCGGTACAACCAAGTAGAATACCGAGATACTCAGCAAAAATTGAGTAATTTTGAATACAGAGTTTCAGCACTAGTTTTTTTTTTGGGGGGGCGGGTATTGATTGTAAGCTGCTCTGAGCCATCATGGGAAAGGCAGCATATAAGTCTAAAGAAAGAAAGAAAGAAAGAAAGGTTCACTGCTACAAGTCACTTTCAAAAACCCAAGGTGTGGCACAAGATAGCCTGTGCCAGAATCTCCCCAACACTTCTACAATTAAAGTACATTCCAGAGTTATAACAAGGTAAGGTCTGATTACGTAGACTTATAAGTGAAGATGAGGAAATGACCAGTTGTGATGCCACAGGTGGGGGCAGTTTCTAATTCTACCCTTCCTGTCTGACTGTCTTGCTGTAAGGCAGGAGAAAGTTTTGATATTGCAAGGTCTGGACTGTGGATGCAAAAAGCCTGCAGCCAGCAGCCCATTTTACTTTGGGTGTGCCTCTTAAAATCCAAGCTTGTATCAGAGGTTACTTGAAAAAAATAATTTTTCAATAACAGTGGTACCTTTTTGCCTGTGTGACCATTTTGAGATTTAAATATAATCCCATGACTCCAGACAGAACAAAGACATGCAAAGTATATCAAATAGCAATCAGATCATGACCCCATCCACACACTTGGGAACTCAACCCACCCTTTGGGAGCCCCTGTTCTAGAACTGATGTCAGAAGCCAAACCAGCCCCTCACTGACCCCAGATCCTTGGAAGCGTATTTGAAGGCCATTGTTGCTTCATTTTCTAGTCTTACAAGACTTAAGGGACCAGGCCACAACACTGAAGACAGGCAACAGTCTAAAACAGTGAGGGGTGGGAAACCTCCAGCCCGCAGACCACATCCAGTCTGCAGGGCAATTTTCTCCGGCCCACCACCCTGTCACCCTGCTTCATTGTTGTGCAGCCCGTGCCCACCTCTCTGTGGCCTGGGTGGACTTTTGCAGGCCACATAAACTCACCCAAGCTTGCCTGATCCCCCACCCTCAGCACCCTGGCTGGGGCGGAGGAAGAGAAGCTACCATTGCCCCCTCCGCCCACCCGTGCCTGCCTGGATGCCCCACTGACCCTGCCTTGCAGCGCCAATCACCTGCATCACATCCAGCTTGTGATGTTGCTGCTGCTGCCTCCTGTTACTACTTACAAATGTCCCTCCATGCATCCCAGGTCTAGCCATATTCTGAATCTGGCATGCTGGGAAATGTAGTCCCAGCATGGCAGATTCAGGAAATTGCTGAAGGACATTTGCAAGTAGCAACATCGGTGACAGCAACAACAGTGTGTATGTAAGTTTGTTTGAGAGAGTGTGCGTTTGTTTGAATAGTCTGTGTGTGTGCGTTTGAATATTCTGTATGTATGTGTGTTTGAGTATTCTCTCTGTGTGTTTTGAATACTGTGTGCATGTACTGTCTGTGTGTGTATTCATTCATTGATTTTAATTCATTTTGCTAATTAGTCTTACCTAATGTTAATTGATTTTCATGTGTGGCCCCGGCATGTTCGGGGGCTGACAATGTGGCCCCCAGTCTCGAAAAGGTTCCCCACCCCTGGTCTAAAGCATATGTTTGTCATAAACAAAATAGTGACCATAAAATGAGCAAGATTGCTAGTCAGAAAAAAATAATTAAACATTAAGAATACTACTACTTAAAGTGCATAACCCTGTGTACACTCTCTATAGTGATCTTAATTACAGTGGATTCTTTGTTATAATGTACATGCTGGCTCCCTCCCCAGAACTTCATTTGTTACTTCATTGTCATTTTGATTGTCCTTTTGTCTTCACTACAGTGAACAAAAGGCTTTGACTCTGAGAGGTCTGTTAAAGTGAGGGTGTCAGAACAGGGCCAGTCTTAGAATTTACAGGGCTCAGAGCAAAAATAAAATGCAGAGCCCCTATGGCCCTGCCCTCCAAAGTCCCACCCTCTTCAACTTTTCCTGCAAGGTCCTCCTCCTCCCAGCTAGTTGGTGAGGTGAGAGGAAAAGGATAGAGCCCTGCAGGAAACAGCTAGTCCTGGGGCTGAGATTTGCAGGCAGGGAGAGGGGCCCACAGAAATACCCCATCCTGGCACCTCAGGAGCACTGGTCCTGAGACTATCAGTGCCAGTCTCCCTGCAGGACCCCCTCTGACTGCAGAACCCAGACCATGGCCCCTTCTGACCCTGCTTAAAGGCTGCTGGCCGTGTATCCGAATATGCCTGAGATACAGCTGAAACGAATATCCACAGTAAAATATCAGTAAAAGCCAAAATGACAGTCAAATCCCCCCCTAAATAGAGTGTCTAAAACTGTCTAACCATCAGACTTACCCAGTCTTCGTACCGCTAGCAATCTTTACTGTGTGTCAGTGGGAGGGGGGTAGGAAGGGGAGAAGCACCACCCGTTCACACCTCTTGCACACAAGGGAGCTCTGTTTGCGAAGTGCGGGGAAAGGAGGCCCGTCAGGATAGTGTGTGGGTCTGTTCGTGTGCTTACGCACTCTGAACGTTGACCCCTATCATCATAGGGCACAGAGCTGGGGAAGGGAAAGGGGTCCAAACTCACTACTCG
>QEPC01000813.1:22270-33277 GCA_003113815.1 Sphenodon punctatus | reverse complement strand
CAAAACCACCCAATATCACCTCCCCATGTCCTACTCCCAACCCCCTCACAACCCTACCCCAACCCATCCAGCAAACCCCTCATCCCCTATCCCAGCATGCCAAATGCCTGAACAAAGAGCAAGGTCTTACACCACCTCTGGAAGACGCTCAGGCTCAACTGAACCACCTCCAGGGGAAGGGAGTTCCAGAGCATCAAGGCAGCAACCAAGAACGTCTCCGTGAGCCCTCGTCATATGAACAAGACTAACAGATGGTACCCACAGGGAGGCAATCCTGGATGATTGCAGGGGCTGCAATGGGACAGGGTAGGACAGGCAGCCTCTCAGATATGTGGAGTCCAGACTGTTTAGGGCTTTAAAGGTCAAAGTATGGATGACGGTGGCCAGATCTGAATCAGAAAGAAAAGAACGCAGCATCCTCACCAGATGAAGTTGGTGAAAAGCGATCCTGGCCACCACCACAGCCTGACAATCCAGGCACAGCAAGGGGAGCAGAAGCACTCCAAGGTTGTGAACTCAATGGACCAGAGGCGGCATGACCCCATCAATAACAGAAGTCCCAATCCCCTCCAGGCCACAAGATCGGCCAGCCATCATCACCTCGGTCTTGTCTGGATTCAGCTTCAGTCGGCTCAGCCTCATCCAGTCCCCAACAGCAGCCAGGCAACGGATAAGCACCGAGACTGCAGGGCCTGGGTCGGATGAAAAAGCGAGGCAGAGCTGGGTGTCATCAGCATACTGATGGCACTTCACCCCAAACCTCTAAATGACCTCACCCAGCGGTTTCATATACACATTGAACAATAGTGGGAACAGAACAGAACCCTGCAGGACCCCACAGGGAAGGAGCACTAATAATTCAATGAAAACCAAATTAAATGCAGGCTAGGATATATGTATAAGAACATTCAGATAGCCACCCTAAGCACATTGGGAAGTTCATCAATTCATCCTTATACACAACAACTTCATGTTCTATAACAAATAGTATGTGAAGACCATGATAAGGCTATCCTGTTCCAGACTCTTAGAACAAACAAAACATTTTAAAAGGCCAACATTTTATTTTATTTTAATGTCATTATTTTTAAGTCAATTACATGAATTTGGAGGCCTGGCATGTGATTTATGAGCACTTGAGATTGGTACCGCTGTTGCTGTTAAAGGCAATGCTCCATTTTACAGAAGAGTAAGCTGAGAGATGTAGGGATTGTGCCTGGCTTATGGCCATACAAGAATTATGTGGCAGAATCTGATATACAACTCAGAGTTTCTGGTACCTAGTTGCTAATCGTGGGTGTTAACTATATAGTTGACACTGCAGCGGCACATTCAAGAGAGGGGTGGCCACCTCCACCACTGCCAGACAAGCCAGGCTGAGGGACAGAACCAAACGTTCCCTTGGCCTGGCCCAGCCAGGGAGGGGAGCAACACATGGCTGGCTGGCTGGCTCCACCACCATGCTGTGACTGCCCCTTGCACTCGCCCCTCGCCATGATGGGAAGCCGTGCCTGTCAAATAACAGGCAGTCATAGCTTCCTGCCAGGGCGAACCCCATCCCCCCCCCACTCCACCCACCCCTGCTGGGACAGGCAAGCACGAAAACAGATGCACCCTCCCAGTTCACCCCAGTCTGGCCCACCTGGATGGCTTGTGGGGCCAGACTGGGCCCAGTTTGTTCCAGGCCCGTGTTTCTGGCCCGGCTGCCAACCCACTGGGGTTTGAACTGGGCCCACATTTGGCGGGCCCAGAATAGATGCACGGGACAGAGTGGGCAAACCAGACCAGCGGCGTGAGCATTAACACCCTGTAACACAAGTATCCCTAAGCTTCTCTGGATTTGTACATACTGCTGGGTATGTTCTGCCTTTGAATCTTTTATTCTGACATAGTGTATTTAGCAACTGTGAAGTCTCGCTCATTTCAGTTATGTGTGTTTTATTTTCTCCTTTTATTTATCCCTGTATGTCACTGGCTGGCATTGCCCATGTACTAGTTTTATTAAAATGGAAATAACAGAGTGTAGTGCACTGGTTTCCTGAAGCAAAGATCTCTCCAGGATAGTACTGTGGATTAAGCTGTTTAAGCTGCCAGTAGAAAGAAGTTCCAGCTGACGGGAAAGAGGAGAACTCTTGTGATTTTAATAGTGGAACAATTCTGAGAAATTGGTGTTTTCCCCTCCTCCACCCCTCAAAATCAAGCTGGCATATGTACCTAGCAAAATTGAGCATATCCAATAATATCAATCGACTGTGATCCAGATCATGGACAGAGGCTGATTTATACCATTTGGGGGGGTCCTATATTTTGGTAAGTAAAATCTCAGCAATAACATTACGTGATAAGTTGAATAAAAGTCCAGAGGACATTGAGGGCGATCCCAACCCCATGCATGCTGCGAGCATGAATGTGCACACAAACCACACACATCTCCCTAGGGATTGCATTGTGCCACATGGATCCCGTGCAGCACCTGCACAGATCCCACGCGGATCCCACGCGGAACCCGCTTGGGATTGCAGCCAGTGAAGACAATGTGACTTAAGATGGCTGAATTTCTAATCGGGAAGGTATGAACCAAAATTTATGCTGGTGTAAATGGGTAAAATTCCATTAAGAGAGAATCTATCCCATTTGTAAGTTAATTTTTTGGCATTAGCCTATTTTGGCTAAATATGTTGTTTTGGGGCTCTCTTGGGGATCCTGGATGCAGAAAGACAAGCCAAATGCCAGAGGGAAGCCAAATGTAGCCTGTGACCTCATTTTGAGACAACTGTAATTCCATGCATTCAGGGAGCAAAGACATGGAAAGTATGTGAACAGTCAATCAAGACCACAGCCCCATCCACAGATGCTGATACTCCAGTAGTGGGTCACAACCCATAGGTTTGGAGTACCTTAGGCTTAGAATTTGTCTAGTACAGCCTGCAGTGAGTGCCAGTGCCGGCTGGTGGGTTTTCAGGCTGGTGGGGTGGTGGGTGGGTTGAACCTGGCCGGTGGGCCTACAGGTAGACCCTGGCCAATGGTAGGTGGAGCCTGGCCAATGGTTAGGCTAGTGGTGTGGCTTAACACAGCAGCAAGGAGTTCCCAGGGTTAACATTGGTTAACGCTAGGAACTCCTTGCTGCTGTGTGAAGCACTGCCACTGGGGAATAGAGAACCCTCTTACTGGGGTTCCATCCACTCTCTCTTTCCCACCAGGTCCAAATGAACCATAGTAGGTTACAAAAATAGATCACGCTGCCATTGCCTATCTTTATCCTGAACCATCAAATCCTCGATTTTCATGACATCCTTGGTCGCCTGTAGCCTTCTGAAGGTGTAGGCTTTGGGACAAGCCTTCCTTCTGGCTTGGAAAACTTGAGAGGACTGAGTTAGCTCCCTGTCCTGCAACAAGCCAAATCAGAAGAGAATGAAAGGGAAGAGAAGGACAGGACAGAGAAGAAGTAGGAGGGGAAAGGTTTGGTTTTGGTGCATGAGAAGAGGAAGGGGACGAGATGGGTTCAGTGGGAGACAGGGGAATGGGGTCTCCTTGTCGTCTGCAGCCTTCTCTTCTACCATGCTCCTACCTACTTTATCCTCTGTTCACACCGAGAGCAAGGCGAGGTGTGGAATCTGGTCATTAGCCAAATCTCAAAATGGAGGGGGAAAAGCAGAAAGTGATATGTTGGACTAATTTTGGACACAGAATGAATGACATCTATAATTTTGTCCCCTTGTGGCCCTCCCAAACCCCATGCCAGCACTTACCATCTTCTTGATTTTCATGCTACACAGCTGGCATTGTGGAGGTCTCCAGATGTTGTAGTGGGACTTCAAATTCCAGTGGTTCACAGAACCCCACTGAAGACTGAAGGTCCAATGTGTCTGGAAACCCAGCGGTGGAAAGGAAAATTACATTCTGTTGATGTTGAGGTTAGTTTCAGTTGAGATCCCATGGCTGGCATTCTGAAGGCCTCCAGACAGATGCAGTGGTGGTCGGGATCTTGCATTCCATTGCTCAGGGTGTCCGATGGCAGTCGCATTTGGCCAGTTGCAAATGTGGATGGCAGTCATGGTCCACGTATGGCCAGTTCCAAGCCTGTATTGCAACCAAACGAGCCCCATCCAAACCTGCATCCCTAGTACCTTCTCTGTATTCCCGGCAGCCAAATGCCTGTCCAAAAAAACAGGCCTTTTTTAAAAGTTTGGCCAGTTGCAGGCCTGTATTGCAACCAAACAGACCCCATCCAAACCTTGCCTCTCAGTCACAAGCAGAGAGGCAAGAAGCTACTTTCCAGCAGGGGGCATCAGTGAAAGAGCAATGGGAACATTTTAAACAATAGTAGCCATGACCAGTGGACCCACAAATTTACAAAATGGCCTCTTTACTCATGCTTGGGAGGGGAGAAGGAAAGCAGCAATGAATCATGCAAACGCACAGACCAAGCAAAGCAAACTATCTTAAGGCAACAATATTATGTACAGTCCTTAGCACACCATAAAAGCAGCCATGAGGTTTTCCACTTGTCCCCCAAAACATGCTACACAGCTCTATTGCAATGAGAGGCACCTCCTGCTGCAACCAAACGGAGCATTCGTGCAAGGACTAGCCATTAGTGAAAAAGCCTGCCACAACATCCCACCAAACTGCAAAGGGAAGGGCCATTTTAAAATGCAAGGAACATTCCAGAAAAGATTGGAAACCCTTCCATCCAAGCCCCTAGGTTCCCCACCCGAAAAATAGAAAGCAGACAGTTTATATGGAAAACAGCCAAGAAAACGACCGATTTTAACCAAGAGTAGCCATGACCAGTGGCGGCCCCAGAAAATGGCCATGGCCTTTGCACATGTTTGGGGGGCTTAGGAGAGGAGGGGTGAACCAGCAGTGCACATGCAAACACACAAAAAGCTAAAGCAAACCAGATCTTAAGTCAACCATATTATCCTTACGACAAAAGCAACAGTGAGGAGTTCCACTTGTCCCACAAAACATGTTTCACAGCTCTGTTGCAGCCCCATTTTCCCAGTGTCTCACAACCCCATTCCCACCCTTACCTCAGCCCCATTTCCCCCAATGTCTCCCAGCCAGCCCCATTCCCCCTTACTCCTAGCCCCCTTTTTCCCAGTGTCTCCCAGCCAGCCCCATTCCTCCCCTTACCTCCAGCCCCATTTCCCCCAGTGTCTCCCAGACAGTCCCATTCTTCCCCTTACCTCCAGACCCATTCCCCCAGTGTCTCCCAGCCAGCCCCATTCCCCCCTTACGCCCAGCCCCATTTTTCCCAGTGTCCATCCAGCAGTCCCATTCTCCCCTTACCCCCAGCCCCATTCCCCCCGGTGTCTCCCAACCAGCTCCATTCCTCCCTTACCCCCCAACCCCATTTTCCCCAGTGTCTCCCAGCCCTGAGTGACTCACCCAGGTGGCGGGAAGGGCAGTGAATGATATAATCTCCTCACTCTTTGGTGAAGCAAAAATCAATCAGCCAGGACCAGGCACAGTAGATAGAGTCACTCTCACTCCGCGCATCCCCCTCAGAAACCAACAACAAAATGGCGTTAATCCTCAGCCCCAATGCACCAAAAAAAACACACCCCGCTCTGTTCCCAGCCTCTCACACTGTCCCACAGCCCCGCCCTGAGTCCTCACTGCACCGCGCACTGCAGCTGCACACTGTCTGGACGTTTGATTCTGACACCCAGACAGCTTCCAACACAGCAGCCCATAGGAATCTGTGGAACTGTGCCCCCCAGCAATGGGAAAAAGCTATTACTTGGGAATGTCATGGGAAACTTGTAGCTCAACAAGCTATTGCTTTTTCCCATGCATTGTGCTGGCCTCTCAGCCCAGCCACCCAAACCACAAACTCACTCGAAATGTCCCTTAAGGGAGTCCTTCCCACAGTCATCTGAGCCAACCTCCAGGGTAAGAATGTTTCTACCTTGTTGTAAACAAGGTTCTTCTTTGAATGGTTCCTCCCATTCTCACAATTGGGTTGCACATGTATGCCCTAATTGTGAGAATGTTCGGAATGTTCGGAAACCTCTCAAAGTACCTTGCTTACAAAGCAGCAACCTTCTGTTCTTTGAGAGGGCTCCGAACATTGTCAGGAGCCTCTCAAAGAAGACCCTCTATCTTCCTCTCGTTGGTGCTGCTCTTCCTCTGAACAGACAGGTCCACACAGTAAGTACTACTAACTCCAGTCCATTGACTCAGCGCTCCCCCACCCCACCTCACCCCCATCTGACTCTTCAGCCCAGTGAGGTTTTCATTTTTTTCTTTACACACGTTCTTTACACACGTTGTCAGCTGTGGAAGCTCAGGGGCCAGGAGGGGCATTGCCCCGATTCCCTAGGGGTAGCACCGCACCTGGTAAGTGCAGTCCCCAAAGCAAAACTAAAGAGAACCCATAAAGAACACGCAGGCCACTAACGTTGCAGGATCTTGACTGAGAGGGACACTGGGCTGGTCATGGATGACCCTGACACAAGAACCATATGCAGAAACTGCATGGCAGGGCCAGTCTTACCACAGGGTGACCACCCGGTCCTGCTGTTTTCTCTTCTTCCGTGGAGCCCACAGTGGCCCCCAATTTCACCAGGGCAGGGAGTGGTGCCCCCACTCCCTCCCAGTGGGGGTACAAACACAAGCACCTCTAGGCAGAGGGTGCCTCTGAGGGGGCAGGACCTCAGGGGTGGAGGAGGGGCAGCCAGAGGCCCTGAATCTTTTCTTTGCTCTGGGCCCTGAAAATCCTACAACCAGCCTTGCTAAATGTCATGGGAAACTTGTAAAGGGGGAAACTTCTCTCAGGTGCATGTTTGACTGGTTCAGTATAATTCCTCCTTTTCATCTGCCAGTCGCTTGTTACTTTTCATATAGCATGGCAATTAGGTTTTATAATTTAATGACCAAACTCCCTCAATTTCCTGATTGAGCTACATTCATTAATTTAGCAGCACACTTTTCAAGTCAGCTGGTTGCATATTTTGCTAATTGAGTTGCGGAGTTTAATAATTGAGATATAATTTACTGCCTTTTTGAATATACTGTTGGGAAAGATGAATACTTTGCTGATTTACTTTAATTTGTCACAGATCCGGGCACCTGCTTCCCGAGCTGAGCTGCTGCACGTCTCAGCTGTTGGGTTTTTTAAGGAGTTTTTGGCAACTGAGCTTCCATCTTCTCTAGCTGAACGGTGCACTTCAGCTGCAAAGTTATTTACAAACTTTACTGATCAAGCTGCATATGTCTGTGCTTGAGTTTCAGATCAACAGTACTTTGCAGATGGAACTGAATCCTTTACTAATCATGGGATATGAATGAATTTATTTGATTAGCACTAATTTACATTATTTGCTGATTATGTTCCTCAATTCCTGCTCTAGAGTGCTGTGTTGTGTTCCTAGGGCTTGGTTAATGATGTACAGCACTCCACTTTAGAGATGGAGGCATCTCAGTGGTGGGTGAAGTGATCCAGCCTTTTCCTTCATATCCATCCTAAAAAAAAAAACCAAACCACTCCTTCCATGCTACCTGCAAGAAAAAAGCAAAATAAATATAAAGGAAATTTATTTAGCCTTCAAGGTGAACATATTCTAACATGAATAACCATGTGATTTTTTTCTCTGAAACCTTTGTCCTTCCTGATCACACCTCTTTATTAATGTATTATTTATTATTATTATTATTATTATTATTATTAATTATTAGTTATTTTATTTTTTCATATTGCGTGGGGCTTTTAGTCACAGCTGGGAGCCAAACTTAGCCATCCAGCTGCACTGTGTTACATGGTGCCTGTGATGCCCAGGGTTATGTGGACAATTCTGGCTATGTTCAAAATAAAAGCCCTCCAGGTGTGGCTGGCTGGTTAGTCTTCTAGGAGCTTGAGATCATTGAAGCTTCCCTTCAGTGATTTGAGGACCAGGCCATTTTATTGAAATGGTAGGGATAATTAAGTTGCATGCTTGCTGATATACTGGTTTCTTGTCAATAACAAGGTACTGACATTTCCTGAGTTTCTCCATTCACATATAATGTTGTAAGTTGAAAGGTTTATTGTTTCAACCATAGGTTATAACAAAATATATATACAATAAAAACAGTAAATCATCACTAAAAGATCAACACTAAATTAAATCAAAAAGACATTCACAGTGGTAAGCGTTTCCAAGCTAAAAAGGTTCTAACAAAATCCTAACAAAATAATATTTTAAGTAGGGATGGACGAACAGAACCGAGTTCGGAAATTCAGTTCGGTTCAGTTCAGTTTGGAAATTCGGTTCAGTTCAGAAGTTCAGTTTGGTCGACCGAACTATTCGAGTTCGGTCCGAACTCCGAACTTCCAAACAAAGTTCGGAAATTCAAACCCCATTGAACTAAATGGAATATTATCTTTTAGGGATGGGCGAACAGAGCTGAGTTCGGAAATTCAGTTAGGTTCAGTTTGGTTCAGAAATCGAGTTCAGTTCAGTTGACCGAACTGGTCGAGTTCGGTCCGAACTCCAAACTTCCGAACCGCGTTTGCCCATCCCTAATTTTAAGAGACTCAATCTGACTCCCCTTCCCAGTTGGCTCTGAATTAGATACAGCCCTGGAGGTAATCTCAACAGATTGTACTGATGAAGTGATACTAATTCTAAAGGGGGATAGCCACCATTCCTCCTATATATTGTACAAATGTCCTCGTACTAATATACCATTAACCATAGTATAATTGTCCCAAAAAAAGACAAATAATCTAAAATTATCCCTAGTTCTTTATCGGAGCTTGAGTGTGGGAAACTCTTGTCCCCTGAATGGTTGTCCTGCAAAGTTATCAATCAATCAATATATCAATATATTTAGCCATGTCAAATTCAACATACTTAGCTATTTTTGGCCATGGCGAAAGCTAGTGCCGTAATAATAAACTAAACTACTTAGCTATTTGAAAGAACTAAAGTATTAATTTATACAATGCTAGCATCCTACAAGGAAGAGCACCATTGTCTCTGAATACTTAAGGCAAATGGCAAATTAACAGCCTTAAGAATCTTATCCCTATTGGTATTTGCTAATATATAGGACAACTTCAAAATCTGATTCCAAGATCTCTTAGGAAGCAGTGATGTTAAAAATTTTTGTCTGGCATCCATTGTAATAGGGCAATCAAATAAATAGTGGATCAGATCTTCATGCTTCAATAACCTGCATGAGCAGAAGCGCATAGCATGAGGTGTATGATTATATCTACCTTCTATCAAAGAGGAGGGCATAAGTTGAAATCACAGCCGGGTGAGGGATTTTTGTAATTTATAGTTGGTCACTACCGTAAGATATTTTTCATATTGGTGCTGAAACTTAAACAAATGCAACAAAGGAGCAATCTTACTCTGGGTCAAAGATTCCAGATCCCTTTGTACGTAAATGTCCTTAAGTCGATTTTTTATCATTAATTTGATATTTTCCCTAGGGAAATAATTCAAAAAAGAGGTTGGCAGACCCATCTGTTTGGCTAATAAATCTAATTTCCCCTTCCAGATGGAGTTGAAGCCATCCCCTTGTTTTTCTATCTAGCACATCTTGGGAAGTGAGTCATCTGGCTTATCTAACCTAGCCCAATACATAAGGAAATGCAGCCAGATATTAATTTCTACTGGGAGAATTCCAGTTTCAGCTCACATCATGTTAATAGGCATCTCAGGAGGGACTCCAAGAACTGAGTGAAGCAGCCTAAGTTTCAAGCTCTTCTACTTGCGTAAAACCCCAAATTTCTGCACCGTAGGCCACCTGCAATTTCAATTAATCTTCCAGTAATTTCAAAGCTGGTAATACCAATCTCCCTCCATCTGTTCTCCAGAAGTGGATGACCCCATTCATTGATTGGGCCAACTTAAGTTTGGTTGCAAGAATATGATCTTTACTAGATGAAATGTCCTTTGTCAAGTGGCCATTTGTGGATAACCTGACACTTAGTGAAGTGTTGATATATAATGATTTCACCAGATGTAACAATCTATTATCCATAATTGTTTCTCTTAATTTTGACCACAAGATATTTCTATCTACAGTGTCAAAGGCTGCTCTAAGATCTACAAATGCTACATACAACTTCATATCCTTATTGTAGACATATTTTTCAATCAAGTGCAATAAAACTAAACAGTGGTCTACTGTCGAGTGACCTGCACGAAATCCTGCTTGCTCCTCAGAGAATATGTGGTTATCCTCAGCCCACTTTTCCATCTTGGCCAGAAGATACTTTGCATAAAGCTTAGCCACTGCGTCTATTAAACTGATTGGATGATAATTTCCAGCTTCTGATCTGTTACCCTTCTTGAATATAGAAACAATTATGCTAGTGTTCCATCCCTCAGGAGGGATACCGAAAAAGTTTATATGATCAAAACGCTTGCTTAAAATTGAAATCCACCACTCTACATTTTCTCGAAAAGCTTCCCCCAGTAGCCCATCTTCACCTGGGGCCTTGTGAACCGAAAGCCCCAAAATGAGTGTCCTTAGCTCAAAAGTCTGGATCAGGTCCCAGGGGGGAAGATAAATAAGACTGACACTATTTTCACTCAAGGAAGTATCAGAAAATTTATTTAAAATACCCAAAAAGTGAGATATCCACTGATGTGAAGAGACCCTAGATTAGTAGACAGCTGAATCTCTTGTCGTACCCCCATTTACTAATTGCCAAAACTTAATAGCATCTTTTTGCAAAACAGCTTCACCCAAATATCCTCAAAGAAACCTCTGGTGATTAACTTTCTTGTCCTTGATAGTATTCCTATACTGACTCTTCAGATCGATATAGATATTAATAGGGGTGTGCATGTCATTTTCTTTATTACAATAACAATAATGAAAATTGTTGTTTTCATTACCTTTATTGCAATAATGAAAATGACAAAAAATAATAATGAAAACAGAAGCAAAAACTTTTTCTTTTTTAAATAAAGGGAAAAAACTGAAACATGTATTTCTGGCAATAACTTTTTTGTTTCTTATTCAATTGTGATGACATTTGGGGAGATTGTACCCCCA
>QEPC01000809.1:3192-14842 GCA_003113815.1 Sphenodon punctatus | reverse complement strand
CCCCGGTCCGTGATGGTTCGGCCCGGTTCCTGGCCATGGTCCAGGTCCCGTCACGTCTGTTTGGGTCGTTTTTCCACCCCGGGGCGTGGTTGTGCTGTTCACCCCCCCTGGGGGTTCACTGTGGTGAACCGCCTGCCCATAACGTCTGAAATCACCCATTGAGACTAAGGTGATGAGGAGATAGAAAAATCCCGATGGAAGAACTTGATTGTCAGGATGGATTTGAAGAGATGGAGGGAGCGAGCGGAATGAATGTATTCAGGTAGAGTGTTCCAGACATGGGTGGCAGTAAGGGAGAAGTTGTGGATATGTTTTGAGGAGCAAGAATGTCATAAGCAAGTGAGAGTGCTAGAAGAGGTTGAGCAGAACTCTCAAATGGGAGTGTCTATATTTTTGAAGTTTTTGTAGATTTATTTTTTAATCTTTATATTTTTTATTGTATTTATTGATTTATTTAGCTTTATGACTTGTCCTGTCCCATGGGCAATTAACAACATACTATTTGGTATAAAATAATGCATGAAATAAATGTAAAATAAAATAGCAAATATAAAATGTAAAAACTGTCCCTATCCCAAAGAACGTATCACTACCCATCAAATGCCAGGCCAAATTGAAAGGCCTTACATTGCCTTCAGAAAATGGGAAGGTATGTTGAGTTGTGGAACAGCCACTGAGAGGAGGACCTCTCTGTCACTTTTGTCATATGAATTTTGTGCGCTGATGGAACCAGCAAGAGGTTGTTCTTGGCTGAACCTAAAATTTGCAGTTCACATATTAGTGAATTGTTTTGGAAGTTGAGTTAAATCTCGTTATTTGGCCTTTGTTACTCCACCATCCTTATTTTATGAACCCTCAGTGTAACCACCATGGAGAAAGAACACACTGTAGACTCTGATATCCTTCATGCCCTGGATATCAGAGCATGAATGGCTTTCAGGTTCTCCCCAGCAGCAGTATTGTATGCAAGGGAGCCCTGTGTGATGTGAGATAGGTCCCTGTTTACTCCATGCTACTGAAGTCATGGGCACTGAGTATTCTACTTCCTATGGGTTGGGGGTAGGGAGGAAGAGGTACAGTCAGGACCAGCATTACCACAGAGCACCCTGGGGTAACTGCCCCTGGCCAACTCTTTTGTGGGTCCCCACAGTGTCCCTTACTTTCACCAGAGCAAGGTTTGGGCACCCAACTCTCTCATAGTAGACCCCAAACACAATCATCTTTAGGGTCCCATGGAGTGTGCCCCCAAAGAGGCCACCAAAGTTCCCACTTTTATCTTCACCCTGGTAATTCACCCCACAAATTCTAAGGCTGGCCCCGGGTGCAGTAGCAGGGTGGGGTGAGATGGAAGGATTGTCAGAGCTGGAGCTTGCATTTCATTAACAAAGATACACAAACACACTCTTAAGTCAAAAAGGAAATAAGAATAATGTAGATTAAAATCAGTGTTACTCATGATTCTCCTTTTGCTAGTGCTGAAGCCAGAATGCATTTCATTCTTGCTAGAATCTCTTTTTTTTAAAAACATTCTGTGCATGTGCATAATAGCCACTGGTCATTCTGTGCATGTGCAACCCTTTTCCAAGATGGTGCAGGCCACATCAGCATGATTTTGGAAAATGACAGTTGGTCTGCACATGCGCAGAACCAGATGCCCTTTCCCAAAATGGTGCTAATGCAGCCCTCACCATCTTGGAAAGGGGCCACACGTACGCAGAACAGCCCTGATGACCATTTTTCACTTGCGTAGAGTGTTTTTTAATTTTTGGGAGGATCTAGCAAGAATGGCAGCAAGAACAGTCAATTCTTCACTTACTCTTGATTGTGAAAATCTTGGCAAGAGACCCATTCTTGACAAAGTTTTCTCTATTGTTTTAGACCTAGCACTCACTCAAGTGTGCAAAATAGAACAAGACTATCCAATTTCTTGGCCTGGCCACTGGAGACTTGATAGATATCACCTCATGCCAATTCACCAGCAGGCTAGAATGCACAAAAATTTGTCATTGAGCAGCCATTGTATGTTCTTTTTGTAGTGCAGGGGTAGTCAAAACCTGTTCAAACTTGTCACCAAAAACTGTGCAATTTAAACAGGCAGAGTTGTGTGATATCATTCTGGAAATTTATTAGTAAATATATTAATATTTAATACAATCAAATTTTATTCATGCCCTGACTAGATAGAACCCTACAATGAGTAGGATTCAGCCTGTGGAAAGCCAGTTGGACAGCCCCCTCCAACAGGGTAAACAACACATCACATGCATGCTCACATCCCCTTGGAAATGGGGAGATAAAGGAGGCACCAGCACATAGATGCCCTTTCTCAAGCACAGAGAAGTGCATGAGGAATCAGTACATTTATGACCCATCTGAAACTATGCTTGATTTGAATGACTGCTTGAGATTGGTCTCCCTGCAATTGTCAAGGTCTTCCTTTCCACCATTACCAGGCAGTCAGGATCTCTCTCATTCCTCTCCCCTATCTGGGTCATTTTTCTCTGTCCCTGGACCCTGAAACAATAGATGGTAAAATTCAAAATGAAGGACAGTACTATTAGAAATCAGGGATCTCATTTGCATTTGATTTGCATAAATGTATGCAGATATAACTTACATCATTAGCTAACTCTGAGGCTGGACTAAATATATATATATATATATATATATATATATATATATATATATATATATATATAAAAGTACACATACCCAAGTAAGCTCTACTATGCACCCAGATCTCCCTTGTACCTGCAACTTTGCAATTTTGGGAATTTATTCCTGTCTCCTTCTCTGAGACCTGAATTGAAATAACCAATTCTGGTTTTGTGGAATTTCTTGTGAAAACAGAATGGCTATTTGTTTATGTGATTGGAATTCAGTTCAGAAAATTATTCTTATCAGAATCCCGATGGAAAAAACAACAGCACTGTACATGCACAAACTGTCCAGCACCCTTTTGGGGGAAGGGTGATGGCCATTTGTGCATGCACAAATCAGTCCCTGCAGCCATTTTATACATGTAAAGTGGGGTTTTGTGTTTTTTTAAAAAATATTTCAACTGATTCCAAAAATATTAACCGTTACAATTTTCAGTCAGAATGGGCAAATTGCCACGTTCCAATCAAAAATTGAAACTTTAGGAATTCTGATTCCACCCCTACTTTCTCCCCTGTAACTAAGCACGTACAAAGCTTCTTAGATGTCTTCCTGTATCTCCCTCTTTTCTCCTCCTCTTCATCTCCTCTCCCTTATCTCTCTTAGGGTGTTTTTATACATGACAGCGCATGACACCACCATTCTTTGATCCTACCAGGGGTGAGGGCTCAACATGCTTGCAGGCGGCAGCCCAGGCCAGGGAGTGGGCGGGGAGATGGCAGGGCGGTGTGCAGACATGGTCCGTATGGCCCACCCCCCTCAGTGACAGGTAGGCATGGCAGCCTGTGGGACAAGGAGTGCCTTTCAGCAATTACATCTGGTGCGACGACTACGACCGTATGTTTTAAACTCTGATTTGGTCACCATCATCACCTCTAGTCTGGACTACTGTAACACACTCTATGTGGGGCTACCCTTGGTGATGGTACGGAATCTGCAGCTGGTGTAAAATGCGGTGGCCCGTCTCCTTATGGGGACAGGCTGTTGTGAGCACATTACATCAGTGCTCCGTTCTCTGCACTGGCTGCCTATTGTCTTCCAGGCTTGGTTCAAGGTGTTGGTGTTGACCTAATAAGCCCTAAACGGCCTAGGCTCCACATACCTGCGGGACCGCCTCATGCCTCAGACCCTGCGGTTGGCCGGGGGCACCTGACTCAAAGTCCCCCGGGTTTCCTGGGTGGTGACAATGGGGAGGGCGTTCTCGGTGGCCATTCCTAGGATATGGAATTCCCTCCTATTGGAGGCCCACCTAGCCCTGGATCTCCCTTCTTTCTGAATACAATGCAAGACCTGACTGTTCCGCCAGACCTTTGAGGAGGGAGATGGGTAGGGGGGGAAAGAGTTTAGTTCTGCCCTTTTAAATGTATTTTATTGATTTTATGAGATTTAACAAGTGTTTCTTTTTAAATTGTTTTACTTTATTGCTGTTGTAAGCCGGTCCGAGCTGCCCTTGCGAGCAGGAGGGTGTAGGATATAAGTGTATAGAAATAAATAAATAAAATAAATAAAATTCTGGTCCAGAGTCTGACAGAGCAAGCCATCACATGTGACAGCCCACTCTACCTGGTCCGGGGTAACTTCCCCGAGCCATGGTAAGTCTTACCCCATGCTGTGACTTGGCAGGGAGCCTAAATCACAGAGTGGGCTTAACCCTGTCACGGTCCGGGGAAAGCCCTGATCCCACCCACCAAAACATATGACAGGTGGGATCAAATGTGACAGCACCGCAGGTAGCCATGAGGGTTAAAGCGTGGCCAAGCGTGGTATAGTCACATTTGAAAACACCCTCAGATAGTCAACCCAATGGGGCAGGGACCTTCTATAACTGTTGATTGTAAAGCACCATGTTATTACATTGCTGGCTCTGTATAAATACTTAATAATAACCGAGCTAAATCCCCCAAAGGTTAACTCCAAGTCAGTTTTCAATTTTGCCATGTAACATGTCAAATAAGATGATTCACACACGTAACCTATTGCTTTGATCAGTAAAGTCAAGAGTTGAAGTAGATCCATTAGAACTGCTGAAATAATATATTGTTAACGATTCAACGTCTTTTACCATGTTGAAAGATTGCTCACTACAGAATCAACGTCAGTAGATTAGCAGGGACATCCTGATGTGAGTGATGATAATGAAACTTTCCTTTTACTAATCAATAGGCAACAGACCCTGGCTTTCAGCTAGGGTTTGCCTCAGAATTTTTTTATAAATGGGGAAGCAATAACAGTTATTTAAAAATATCTGTTGTCTGTGTTATACGCTCTTAATAAGCCATTCAGCCTTTATTGGTTTAAATTTAGTTTAAACTATTTTATACAGCATAATAGAAACACATAATCAAAATAAATAATGAAAGTACACTTTATGATGCCAGAATAACATTTGGGACTGTATATCACATTCCAATGCCAGTTAGATTATGGATGCAATCTGTGCCACAGGAAATACTCTGTGCACTGTGTGTGAGGGTGCAGTGAACCAGCCTGGGGGCACACAGCTCCATTGCACCCCAGAAGTGATCAGAAAGACAACAAAAGGTGATATACTTGAGAACACAACATACAAGCGTTTTATATCATGAGCAGTGCACTAGCTCCACATCCCTGAACAACATCCTGTACTCTGACCAGGCACATTGTTGTGGCTATCCTGGCACGGTTTCCAAGATTTCCTGCTCCTTGATTCCCAGTTGTCATCCATTCACCCTGAAGCTGCATATAGGATCTGAGGGTAATTTCAGACGTGATGGGCCCTTCGGCCTGCCACACTGAACCATGGTTTGGGATCCTTTTCAGATCTCGGACAGGAATCAGGCTGGCCGTCCTTTAGATGTGCCGACCTGATTCTGGAGGGGGATCAAGGAGGGGCACGGGGCTGCGTGGGGAGGGGGTGGGGAGCATTGTGTGACATGCGGCTGCACAGCCCTGCCCCCTGCACTCCCCTGACAGCCTGCCTTCCAGAAGACGAGCGGGCGCAGCAGCCAACCCAGCCGCTGCGCCCACTCTTGTCTCGTGTTCGGGACCACAATCTGGCAGGGCTGAAGGTAACAGACGTTACCTTTGGCCCTTTCTGGACTGTGGCCACTGTGACCACAGTTTGGGACCAATCCCACCATGATTCTGGACCTCCAGGCAGCCGGAGGTCCAGAATTGTGGCCAATATGATTCCCGCTGGAGGTTCACTGGGGTGAACATCTGGCGGAACTCACATCACACATTACGGGAATCACGGCCACCACAGGGGATTCACTGTGGTTGACCATGATCTCGTAACATCTGAAATTACCCTGAGTGTGGTAAAGGGGGTGGGGAGGTTATGAGTAGAGCTGAAACTTGCTCTCTTTTTTTCTCAGTTCTCATCAAGGATCAAGCTTCTTGACTTGATTTCCTCAAGAATCAAGACCTTTCTCGATCAAGTTTTTCCCTTCAATTTTGTTACCAGAGCTACGTGTGTGCCATGTCCGACACCAAGTTTTGCGTCCCACATGTCTGTCTGTCTCTCTCCTGTCTCTTCTTTTCTGCAGCCAGCAACTCTACCCCAGGAGAAAAACAAGAAAAGAACTGTGCATATACAAGATGGCCAGTGGGTTGTTTTGTGCATGTGCAACCCATTTTCAACATGGTGCCACTGGGGATTGGGGACCATGATGGCTGCCCATCATGGCAGGGTGCTGGGGACATGCCCGGGGTTGAAGCCACCCACACACACAATTGTTCTCTTCTGCTGCTAGGAGTGGGGGCCAACCAGGCATATGTTTATTCTGTGCCCTAATCTGAGCGCTGTCAGAGCCAGCCTCTCCCCAAGAACATGTAGCCAGCATGTAGACAAAAGACCTATTCCAGAGAATCTCTGTGTCTGTCATACTGCTCCCTCCCTGATTCCCAGTTGGTCAGCAGGGATGTCAAACTTCTATGTCTCCTGCCTTCTCTCTTCCCCTCCTCTCTGTCTTCCCCAGAGAGTTGCCACTAACTGATTTTCTCTCAATTTCAACCACTTGGTAAGCTGTTAGAGACTTTTTTGGCAGCAAATGAAAACAAAGTTTCAACTGTGTTTTCATTTGCATTTAGCTTAGTTTTCATTTGATGTTGTAACTAAAATGAAATTAGGCACATCAGTATTCTGATTTGTTACTTTCCAAGAAAGCACACACTTGGTTACTGTGTAAATGCTGTGTAGAGTTTTCAGAAACTGATGATTCCTCTATGTAACCACATTGGGCTATAATAGATCTTTGTGATATTCATTTTTTATTTATTTATTTATTTATTTATTTAAAATGTATATCCCGCCCCTCCTGCCATCAGGGCAGCCCGGGGCGGCGAACAACGTTCAATAAAAAGAATATAAAATTGTTTTAAACAATTTAAAAATACAATATGTGGGAAAAACCCACCCCACCCCACCCCACCCCTACCCCTACCCCTCACCAAAAGTTTGATGGAACAGCCAGGTCTTACATACACGCCAAAACAGCAGGAGAGTGGGAGCCAACCGAGTCAAACAGCAGGAGAGTGGGAGCCAATATGAACATCTTGTGTATTTACTATGTTGGGTATTGTGCCTGTGTAACATTATGGACAGCTGTGTTCTTCTGTGTCTTTTCTCTTAGAAAGATTACATTTGGTAGGGGTCTAAATTAACCTAAATATGATGGGGATGTTTTCTGTGGGAGAGGTTGTGAGAGAAAGTGGTAGTGTGTTTTTGGAAATGATTCAGAGATGCATACAGTGATGGGTTTCAACCCTGCTAAGAGAGCCAGAGTTATGGCTGAAATTAATATGCCATTTTCCAATTCATGAATATAAATCAGTTACTCCCCCACTCCCCCGAAATGAATATTCAGATTTGGTACCATTGTGAAATTTGTCACGTCTTACTTTGATAATTTGTTACTTCATCACTTCAGTTGCATGGTACTCCAATATTTTTTTCAGTGATTCATTCATTTCATATACATTGGTATTTGAAACTCTGTGTGCTACATGATCAGTATTTTGCTATTTGTTACTTTCCATTACATCCTTCTGCATTGCATCATAGAAAAGTACTAAGCAAATTAAAACTGGAATTAAAATTTTAAAAAGCTGTCAAAAACAAACCTACAGAAATGCACAAGTATTGAATAATGAAATACCAATATTTTGAAGAGTAAAATGTTGTGAACTGCACTTGGAACGCAACCTCCACATTTGATTTACACAGACAATCACAAGCTGGTCACATTTGGTATCTACATTGATACATTATTCATTCAAAAATATTCAGGTCTAGTCACAGTGGCATGGCATGGCAGTGCCTGGGGTCCATCTTGACTTGTAACTGAAACCATGAATGGAAGGGTTGTATTCACATGCTTGTCATGGTGAAGAAGTAGAGCTTCAGTAAGATTACAAAAGAGAAGCACAAAAACATTCCAGCTCATAGAAGTTGGTCAGTCATGGGACTAGCTTCTTTGGGTTATGCAAAAAAATGGTTAAATTTTAGTTTATGTTACTAACATTGCCACCGGGGAGATTATTGAAAATGTGTTACCTAGAGGATATGGTAAAATCTACCGCCTGCCATTCTCCGTAGTTATTATTTCTTACCAAGATTCTGATTAGTGTTTGATTTAATTATGCTATAAACATAGGGATGAGCGTTTTTTTCTCAGAAAGCAAAAGGATGGATCTCTTTTAGAGATTAGCTGATATCTCTTGACATAAAGATGTTGCGGCCATTCAGTGTAGCAAAATCTCTCCATCTTATATACACTGGATACCATCTTGCGGTATAGCCAAATACCTAACAGCTGATTTGGATACCTGTTGCCGAGTTCATCTGACACGCTTGCAGATGTCATTGATGGAATCGGCATCTACACTGGGTCATATTTATGGTATCACTAAAGAACAGAGGAAATGCACGTGTGGAATGGAGGTGATAGAGGATGTTATCCATTACACATTGGAGTGCCTTTATTTCACTGATATTAGGAAGATTCCCCTTCTGCCCATATTAAGGGAGGTGCCTTTTTTTACTAAGCAAGAAAAACTGATCTGGTTGTGTCAACAAGAGAATCCGCATGTAATTGTTAACTTGGCAGCTTTTGCGAGAAAAGCAGCTGACATTTATTTTATTTATTTATTTATTTCGTTACATTTATATGCCCCCCCTCCCATGCCCACGGCATCTTGGGGCGGCTTCCAACACAATATAAAACAGTTTTAAAAAACAATTTTTAAACATAAAACAAATTTAAAACACCCCCCACAAAAATTAACTCACCACCCCACCCTCCCCTCTGAAGGCCTGGGCGAACAGCCAAGTCTTACAAATACGGCGAAAGGCCAAGAGGCCCGGGGCCAGGCGAGCCTCCTCCGGGAGGGTATTCCACAACCGCAGCCCAGCCACCGAGAACGCCCTCTCCATTGTGGCCCCCCATCTTACACGGGGGACCTCCAGAAAAGCGCCCCCAGTGGACCGAAGGGATTGCTCTGAGGCACGGAGGGCGAGGCTGTCCCTGAGATATGAGGGGCCCAGACCGTGCAGGGCATAAGGAAGTGTCATCCCATAATTGCCATAAATTATGCAGGCTGAAGAATTATGTTATTTGGGCAGGCTATCAGGTTTATAATTTTGTTTGTCATTGATTTGTATGTATATTCGTTGTTTACTCTTATCCATTGATTTTTAGTTGGTGCAGCAGACGATTAATCTCTATGTTTGTGTATAGTTTGGTGCAACAGATTTTCATGATATGTTATGTTCAATTTTATTCATGGCATTTTATGTTGGCTCTGGCAAGAGCTATGCAGTAAATAAATAAATAAATAAAATAGCTTCTTTGGTAAGCAGAGATTGCATTCCACGACAACTACCCAGGTAGGGGCTTTCACCTTCTTCATCTTGTGCATGTGGATTCTTCATCCTTAAGAGTTATCTTGTCTGCAATTTTAGTCACTTACAGGTCATGATCTTGTCCACAACAGCATGGTATCCTGTTGGGAGGCGGGGGCAACCAGAGGATTGCCATACATAAATGCCAGGGCCTGATCCACAGCATCATGAGTTCACACTCCATTTTCCTCTCTCTGCCTTTGGGCACTTCTTTCTCCCCACCCAGGCAGCACCCAGTAGTGAGAAGGAGGAAAGAAAGAGAATAGAAATGGCACTAACAGTGCACATAATGAATGAACACCACCCTCCCCAGTCCCTGAGAACCAGAGCCAGAATCCTAACCCTGCTCCATCTATAAAAAAACTACTGTATTAAATATGCTAATGGGGTATGATATATCCCAGTTACATCACAGTTGAAAAATATAAATATGATTCTTTTTAATTTGACTACAATTTAATCGGGATGGGCGAACAGAACTGAGTTCGGAAATTCGGTTTGGTTTGGTTTGGTTTGAAATTCGAGTTCGGAAATTCAGTTCGGTTTGAAATTCGAGTTCAGTTTGGAAGTTCGGTTCGGGCAACCGAACAGACCAAGTTCGGTCAAATTCCAAACTTCCGAACCAAGTTCGGCCATTTGAAACCAAGTTTTTTGGTGTGTGTTGCCACTAGGGATGGGTGAATAGAACGGAGTTCAGAAATTTGGTTCGGTTCGGTTTGAAATTTGAGTTCGGTTCGGAAGTTTGGTTTGGTCAACCAAACAGACCGAGTTCAGTCTGAACTCCAAACTCCTGAACTGCGTTCGCCCATCCCTACAATTTAACATAAAATGTAAATGTTATTGTGTTTGGTACAGAAATGTATGTCTGACACAAATGTTTGTGGGGTTACTATGACCACCCAGTGTCAGGGACAGCAGATTCATATGCAAAGGAGATCACATCTAGCTGTTAATAAGTGTTAACAACCCAATGTTCTCTCCATTCATAAGCAAACAGATAAAATGGGTGATAACTCACAGGCAGATAGCATGTCTGCATTTTAAGATCCTGAGCTATTAGGAACTATCAGGAGCTTTTCTGCATTTCAGTAGCCAGCTGCCACCAATGGTGGTGTTGAAATGACCCCTTCAGCCTAATAGGATAATTTTTAAAAATACAACCCTGTAGAAAAAACATCATTGAAGTATCACACTACACACTACTGTGTAAAGAATCTAAAGATACACATTTGCTTTAAGTTGGTAACTGGAGTTTTCCACTTGGGGTATAATTGACTCCCCAATGTACTTGTAATGAAATTCTTCTGTACATACATGAAATTAATTTAACTAAATTTATACCCCACCCTTCCTGCCAAGGCAGCTTGGGGCAGCTAACAAGTCATTAAAAAATACAATAAAATACAATAATAAATATAAATATAAATACATCATAAAAACATTCTATCCATGTGGACAGTCATAAAACATATCAAATCAACCCCCACCCACCCTTAGGGATGGGCGAACAGATTGCGGTTCAGGTTCGGCCGTTCGGTTCGTCTGCGTTCGGTTCATCTGTTCGGTTCGGCAGTTCGGTTAGTTCGCTGGGTTCAGGTTCGGCCGTTCGGTTCGGCCGTTTGGTTCGGCCGTTCGGCTGTTCTGTTCGGTCGTTCAGCCATTCGGTTTGGCCATTTGGGAAATGTTATGGGTGGGGTTTTTTGGTTTTTATATGGCTTTTTTGTTTTTTATTGGGTTTTATATGGTTTTCTTTTGTTTTTTATTTGTTTTTTTGTTTTTATATGGTTTTTTTAAAAAAATCTAATATATCTATCTATCTACACTAAATCTAACTGCTATTAACTACTCTAAATGCTATGAACTAAATGGATTATCTAATAAGTACACAGGCCTACTCCTACAAACACTAAAACTAAATCACTAGCGCTATCTCTATCACTAAGCTAGCTCCTACAACTACTATCCCTAACCTATCTCTCTCTATATATCTATATCTCTCTATCTCTCTATATATGGGATGGGGGGGGAATCACAAACATAAGGTTTCAGTTTAAGGTTTCAGTTTCATTTCAGTACAAAACTGAAATGAAACTTAAAGCAATCTAATAA
>QEPC01000808.1:249786-273358 GCA_003113815.1 Sphenodon punctatus | reverse complement strand
GCTGGGCAATGTTGTGACCTGTGGCCTTATCACTTGGCCTTGGAGCTCCCCTGCTTCCCCTCCTGTCCCTCCAGGGATTGTGGGGCCCCTCTTGCCTTACAGTTAGTATAAGGCACATGCTGGACCATGGCAGGCAGGGCTCCCCCAGGGCTCGCCGGCCCCACCACCCCTGGGGCCCCCCATAGCTGGACCTTCTGCGAGATCATGGTCCTGTGTAACCTGTGGCATTCCCCAGCCATGCAATTGCTCTTGAGCTGCCCAGACAGCCTCACAGGTGCCTATGCTATTCTGATCTCAGGGCTGCGGTACTTTGGCTATGAGGTGAGTGCCTGCGATTGTCGGATGCACACGGAGACGCTGGGCCTGCGTCCCTTTCCCAATGGGCGCATCCCAGTGATAAGGTGCATGCATATGGGACGGTCAGCTACGGAGACTGTTTCTGCCCTGTCTGTGTGCAGCCTGGCTGCCTACATGGCCTGTCTGGTGGAGGGGGGCCCTACCCTGGCTGTGTCCTTCTTTGGCTGTTTTAACGGGGCCCATGGGTACCAGTGGTCCCATGGGGTGGTTTATCACCACCTTTTGGAGCTCGGTCACCTTCTGTGGCCCCCAGATGCTGACTATGGCTTGTCAGAGCCCACCGGGGTGGAGCTGATGGCACTGGCTGGTGTGTAGTTCCATTCCAATGTGCAGGTGGGGCTCGCCGTTCAGAATCCCTTTGAGGTGTACTACCTCATTTCCCACAACATGTCTGCACTGGGATACCATCTGGGCATGCTTCAGTGGCCCCACTTCATGTACCTGGCAGGCCACCCAGCCCCAGGCCCCTTCATGGCCCCCTGAAGCTAGCTGTGAGGCCCCCTGTGCCTTCCAGGACCTAGTCGCTGGCCCCTCTGTGAGCTCCCACATCTGCCCTGATTCCATGGGTCGCTGCCCACTCCCTCCATGATGCCCCGGCCTTGCTTCTGTGCTGCCTGTTCCTGGGGTTTTGCTGCCCCTGCCTGTTTCTCTGGGCCCCCTCCATGGTCCCCCCCTGTCCACCTCTGCAACTGATGTTCCCCTCTGTGGCTGCCTTCTCTTGTGGCTGTGTCCTGCACACTGAGCCAGCACCTTGGGGTGCTGCTGACCGTCCTAGACTGCCTGCGATCCCTCCTGTGCTGGTACCTCCCCTTTGGTTGCCTCCATGACCATGGGGTTCTGGGGCCCCTTGACTGCTCCTTCCGGTGTCCTCCCGGGGGCGGGGGGAGGAGTTGTATTTGGACCAGCTGCACATCTCTGGCTCTACTCCATCCCATCCATTGCACCCTCACCAGCACTTGGGGTCCCTGTCTTCCTCCTGGACCATTCCCGGTCCACCCCCTGTCCATGTGCCCCACCCGTGCCTGTGCATCTCTGGGGTTGCCCGTGCATGCTGTGCTGTTGTTGGGGTTCTGGGTGCCCTTCCCCATTTCCTGGCCTGCCCCCGGGCCACTCCCCCCTCTCCCCTGTCCCCCCCTTTTCCCGTTGTGCCATGTGTGTTGTCCATGCCACTGTGTTCCCCCTTCCCTTCCTTTCCCATGCGGGTGTGTATGCGTCTGGGCATGTGTTTGTGTTGTGTGCTCCACTGTACCCTTATTGTCTCTGTGCCTGTTGTGTGTGCCGCCCCTGCGGCTCTTCTCCTTCCTCCCCCTCCCTTCCCATTTCCCTTGTGTGGGCATTTCCTTTTGGCACTTTTGCTTTCATTTGCCCTAAGTCATCCATGTTGGCCTCCCGCCACTCCCCAGTGCCTTCTGGGTATTTTGACCACGGCCGGGAATTGGTGTCATGTCTGTTGTGCTGCCCCGGGCCATGGTCTGTCTTTCTGATTCCCTGCTGTGGTCTCAGTCCCATCACATCTGTTCAGGGCCTTCTTGGACCACGGGGGGTGGTTGGACGGCTCACCACTGCTGGGAATCCACTGAGGTGAATCAGGACCACGTGATGTCTGAAATCACCTTGTGTTTAAGGTAAAAGGAACCAACAGTTCACTTCGTTGGGAAACAATAGGCTTAGGAAAAGGATTATGAATTATCCCAAATGGAATACCTGCAGTCTCCATGTGTAATGGAACAACCTCTATGTGAAGATCACGTGTAGGTCTGGCATTATGCATCCTTCGATACACAACATTTCCATTGTGTGACTCAGACAGGTAACAATGAATTGTGAGTAGCTGGTAATGAAACAGTATGAAACTATGTTAAACGAAGGGCCGAAAAAAAAATAGTAGAGGTTAGAATAGTTGCGCAAAAGAAAACAAAAATGCTTCATAAAAAACAATATGAAAATCTTTGGTACCTAGGCCAAAAATATTGTCTGAGGCTTTGCTGTGGCAGAAGTACCTTTTGAGACACTTCAGCTATAGCAAGAGAGTAGTCAGGTACTGTTGGAGGGAGAGGTTGGGGTTGAAGTGGAACTTGACAATAATCCATCATTACCATGACCATAGTGGATGGGAGTATGTTTTAAGTTGTCAATAGACACAACTTTCAAATTACATGGTGATGTCGGAATTTCTACTGCTCGGGAACTCAAAACTTTGCCAATAGGAAAAGGTTTTTCCAGCAAGGCCTTAAGGAATGATCCCTTTAAAAAGCCTTTTCCTGTATCAGCTGGCCGTCCTGTGGAATCCAAACTCGAGGAACAGAATTAACATCAGTGTTAGACTGGGGAGAAGCCAGTTCTGCTCTTAATTCATCTAAGTGTCAACTGCTCCTGTTGAGAAATAGAAAAAGGTAAAGCCAGCTGTTCTAAGGGAGTGGACATGTCATTTGAATAAAGAATTTATAAGGAGTTAATTGACAGTCACTCCTAGGGATGTTTTTAAGTCCAAGCTGTACCAGAGGAAGGAGAGAATATCACTGCTGGGACCTCCTCACCAATAGCGTTGTCAAGGCTCATTTATCTCTCCATTCTTCCTTTCCACAACCCCAGTGCTTTGGGGGTGATAAGGTGTGCTATATTCCAACACTCTCCCCTTGTCTACTATGACCTGTTTAAAGTTATCTATTTGTAATGTCTGCAGTTCTACTTGCATCCATGAGGGGGCTTTCTCTATATTTTACCAGCAGGGTAATGCATTCAGAACTGCTGCCTTATGATATAGTTGTATGTCTGGTAAGTTGATCCCTCCTATTTCTCTTGGACCATGCAGTGTTTTCCTTCTAATTCTAGTTTTTTTATTACACCAAATGAATTCTAATAAAATCCTATTACATTGTGAAAAAAAATGATTCGGTAAAACAATTGGGAGCGCCATAAATTTATATAATAACTTAGGAAGCGTTATCATTTTAAAGATATTAATTGTCCCCATCCAGGATATCGCTAGTTTACTCCATTTTTGTGTCTCTTCCTTCACCTGTTTTAATAGTGGTATACAATTTTCCCTGTACAGATCTTTTGTGTCCTTACTTATTTGCACACTCAAATATTTAATTCCCTTCTCCATTTCTGGAAATGGGATTGCTTTGCATATCTGCCTTATCTGTTCCTCTGTAGCACCCACTATCAAGGTGTTGGATTTTCCATAATTTATATTATACCCCCGAGATTCTCCCAAAATCTCCTATCAATTTTATTAAGGGGGGTATTGATTTAATTGGGTCATATAAAAAAGCAGCATATCGTCCGCATATAATGCTATCTTATGAGCACCATCTCCGAAAGTATGGGGTGTTTTCAGATGTGATGGGGCCAATTGGCCCCATCACGAAATCAACAAATTCATCCCCCGCCAGGATGTCCCGTCACGCCCTAACAGACAAGCCGGGGAATCCCAGCGAGGAATCGGGGAGGGGGCAGGGTCGCGCGGTGCAACGTGCGGCCGCACGGCACTGCCCCCTCCATGCTCCCCGCTGCCGCCCTCTGGGGAGACGGGCGGCTGCCATGGCCAATGCTGCCACAGCGCTCGTCCACTATGGCCACGGGCCAGAATCCCTGTGGGGATTCCAGGCCGTGGCCACCGTCCAGGCGTGACGGTGGGGGTCACCACGGTGTGGAATCGCCTTCACCACGCGACGGCCTCTGGTCCCACCGCTCTGGCCGCTCGCATGGTGAATGTGATTCCTCGCCATGGTAACATCTGCGGGGGGAACATCCGTTCCCCCCAACAGACATTACGTGGTCCAAGCCACCACAGGGAATTGACTGTGGTTGACATTGACCACATAACATCTGAAAATACCCATTGTCAAAGTGATTCCCACCGGGAAACAAAAAAAAGTAATGAATGAACAACAACCACTGGCCGGAATTAAGCAACATGATTCCCAGCCATGGACAAAGCACGCAGCGTCGCTGCCAGGTAACGAGCAACAACACATGCCAGGGAGGGAGATTTAAAGGACACATAGCAGCAGCCGGGACGAGCCGCCCAGGCACCTTCCGGGTGCTTTGACCACGGCCCGGGATCGGCGTAATGTCTGTTGCGCTGCCCCGGGCCATGGTCTGCTAGTCCGATTCCCTTCCGTGGTCCTGCTCCTGTCACGTCTGTTTGGGGCCTCTCTTGCCCACGGGGGGTGGTTAGCCAGTTCTCCACCACTGGAAATCCACTGTGGTGAATCGGGCGCCCATAACGTCTGAAATCACCCAAAGTTTTATATATGTCTTGGACAATCTTTGGGAAGGACCTTATCTTTTCCAGCTCAGTAGCCAATAAATCCAATTTGGATTGGATAGCAGATTTAAGCACATCACCTTTACAGAGACGTTTAAGGATTCCCCAGATTAAGCCATGATTAGGGAAGAATTTCATTCCAACCCTGTAGGACCTTACAATGCCTTGCTCTTGAGTTATTTTCTTTAGAATTGTATTTAAATCAGCTATGGCCACTTGTCCATGAGTTTTTACATATAAATTAGCCAAAACACTCTCCCAGTCATTACATTCCTGTTCTGTTAAGGCTGCAGGCGCTTGAACTAGAGAATTGCATAGTCGCATTCTAACGGAAGGAGTGCCATGAGGGGGACAGCTTCCAAAGCAGACAAATGAGATTCAAGCCATATAGGAATTTCTTTAATATCTTTTGGAGTGGGCCCAGTTACAGCCCATACATTAGTTCTGTTCAAACCAGGAATTTCAGCTGGGTATGCACCCGGCACAACAGGATGTCTGCTAGCATTATCTCATGCAAATTATCTCAGATTTAAATATTCCCTTCTCAAGAGAGTGTACTCTTGTTCCCATTGGGTTGGATTAAAATTCTGTAACTCTTCAGTAGTGGCGGGAGTGTAATTAAATCCACTTCCAGAAAAATAATCAGCATTACTTATGGAAATAGGCCCATGTCTCCTTATTTATTTATTTATTTATTTAATTTCCTTATATTTATATGCCACCCCCCATGCCTATGGCATCTCGGGGCGGCTTCCAACTTATACTCCTAGTAATTTCAATAATTCTCCCTGACATTAGGTTTAAATCTTGCCTATTGATAGGTAACACAGGCATTTTCAATAGATTAAAAGCTACATCTCTTAGTCTCATAGTAGTTATAGGACCTGCATCATTTGCTTCAAAAGAAACAATAAAAAATCTATGTTCAACTCCCCATTCTCCATTTCTTATTTATAGGCAATAGTTTTCTCCATCTCTGATTTTCACATTTTGCAAAATAGCAACCCATCCTGATTCTATTGAATAGACATGATAAAAATGCACAAAAAATCCTTTTCTTTAGTTAAGCTTAACAAAAACTTGAATATATCAAAGTTCAACGTTCATTTATTAAGCATAGCCTGAGGCCATTGCAGTACAAATATACAAGTTCATACAATAATCACAAACACAGGGAACAGTGACATGATTCTTACCTCTAAACAATAAAACAAGTTTGATTTAAAATCAATATGCAGAGTAACAACTAATGACCACGGTACTCTGTGCCCCGGAAAATCCCTTAACTCTCAGTACAACCCATTGACATTTATCCAGCGTATACCATAAAATGTGTCCTCCAAGTTTAACCCTAGCACAATACAAGAGACCCAAACTCCACTAGCCCCCCACAACTCTAATAATAAGACCAGCTAATCATCATCTTAAAAATATCAACCTATAACTGATATGTTGTTACAGACATTTAGTTGATCATAATCTCCACATGAGCTATCTCCCCACCCGTCCATCCTCCTTCCATCTAGAGGGCTAGCTAAGATGGGTTTACTATTCAAATTTTTTTTCCTAGCATGAGCTTGCTGTAACAGAAAACGTGCCAGGTGCTTAATGGTATAGGTGTCAACAGAGTTCAATAATATATCCAGGAAGGTATCCTCTGATCTCCCTGGGTATTTTGCTAGGAGGGAATCCAGGTATTTCCCCCTAGCATCATCGTACATATGGCAGTGAAGAATCATATATCCTGGTGTTTCCACTGTCAAATTGTCAAATGGGCAGATTCTCTCCAAAAAAGGGATCCCCCTCCTTCTTCCCTCCAAAACCTGTGAGGGCATAGCGTTGACCCTTGCCCAAAAAATCAGGCGCTTTGCCCTCAAGGATATGGGTGCTGTAAGATAAACAGTCATCTGGCCCATTGGCTGAACCCAATCAGAGTATGCCTTTAGATGGACTGAGCTATGAAGTTTTCTTAATTCCGCCTGATGATAGATGCCCTCTGTTCGGGTTAAAATTTCTTTTCTAAGTACAACCGAGGGTTTATGAGCTAAATAATTCTTTGAAAATCCCATATTCTGCAGGTGCGCCTAAACCTTTCTGAACCATGGACTAACATGAGGATCTTTCAGAAGCTCAATCAGAAGTTCTGATGAATGCCACGTCTTTAACCTAGCCCAAAATTTGAGTGCTATTTCCGTGGCTATCTGCTGCCAACTTCTTTCTCCCAGTTCAAATCTAACTGAGGCATGTGGCATACCCACTGGAACTCCCAGAAGTCTTACCAAAAACTTTGATTGAGTTACATTTAATTTTTGCTTTAGATGTGGAGCCCATACCTCTGCCCAGTACAGCAGTTGGGCTCTAATTTTGGCCTTAAAAACTCGAATAGTTGCCTCTATCGGGGTTTTATTTTGCCGGTTGAAAAGTTTTGTAATAGCTAAAGCAGGGCCTTTTATTGCAGAGATGGCTCTTGAGATATGTACCCTCCATGTCCCTGACTGATGGAAATAAAGTCCTAGATATTTGAAGGTAGATACCTGCTGTAACAGCTGCCCTCTAATATCCCATGTTTGGACCCTTCTCTTATTGGTAAAAACAACAATCTTTGACTTATCAAAGTTGAGTGTCAGCCAATTGATCTCACAAAAGCTGGAAAATAAATTCAGCTGCCGCTTGAGTCCAATCCTGGTCTGCGAGAGGAAAACCACATCATCAGCGTAGCAAAAGCAGCCAACTGGTCTGGCTGCAAGTTTTGGAGGAAAACAAGACGGGACTGCTACCTCAGAAATAAATTGATGGATATAAAAATTAAAAAGCCCCGGAGCAAGAACACATCCCTGTTTTACACCCAGGGAAGTTTTAATCAGCGGAGTGACATGACCCTGATGATCAACTTTTACCATAAGCGAGGTATCTTGAGTGTAATGCACGGATAAGATAAAGAAGCCTGCTGCCGACAGAGGAATCTGTAATTTCTTCCACAGGATCCCACTGTCAACTGAGTCAAAGGCAGCCCGCAGATCCAAAAAGGCAGCATAGAGCTGTCCTTTAGCAGTTTTATACTTGGAAATCAAAAATGAGAGAATAAAACACTGCTCCATTGTTGATCGTCCACTTTGGAATCCTGTCTGCTCTGGGGCGATTCTTTTCTGTTGTTCCATCCATACAACCAGTCTATTTAAAAGGTATTTTGCATAAACCTTTCCGATGACACACAAAAGACTGATTGGTCTGTAGTTCACCGGGTTAGACCGCAGACATTTTTTAAAAATAGGTACAATTAATGCCCACCCCCACTCCGATGGAACCCTGCCAGTGTTGTTAATGGCAGTAAAAAGCTCCATTAAGGGAGGGATCCACCAGCTTTTATGTGCTTTGATGAAGTTTATGTGCAGGAGATCAGGGCCAGAAGCCTTGTTACTCCTGAATGTATCGATTAACAACTCAACATCAGAAGCCATGACTGGTGACCACTCAGGCGCCTCCGCTAATAGCGTAGGGGCACAGTTATAAGGCAGAGATTCCTCTACCGCATGGTAAAGCCCAGCAAAGTAATTGGCCCAGCTAGATGGGGTTATTGGCAGACTCCAATCTCTCAATACAGGACCAGATGGCTTATTAACCAGCTGCCAGAATCTCCGGGTATCCTTCGACTCCACTGCCTGCAGAAGCTCCACTCATTGATGTTCAACAGATTCCTTCTTTTTCCTCACAATGAGCTATAAACTGTTCCAAGGGAAGTATATTCTATAAGCAGTCCTTGTGAGGTGGTCAGCCTATAGAACCAGAGTGAAGTTTTTAATCTGGCTTGGAGACGATGACAATCTCCATCATACCAGGGTTTATCTTTTAAAGGTAAATCTAAGTTAGTCTCTCCTATCCGTAGCTGTTGTTAAAACTCTGGCTTAATTGAACATACCTCTCCACCACCGCTGCACTATCCAGCGCTTGAAGCATCTGATCCCTTAGCTCGTTTATGATTGGCTGTTGAATTATGTACTCCACTATCAGTTTTTGAGCCCCTTCCCACGGTGGAGCTTTACAAATTTCTAAATGAGTTGAGGGCAAGGCAGGAGCATCGAGAGCTAGTGCCTCTGGAACATTAATGTGCAGTGAAAATATTATTGGAAGGTGGTCGCCGATGACGCTCACTCCAACACCAAAATCTTTAACCAGAGACAAAACTGGGGAGGTGACCAAAGCATAATCAACCACACTGACTCCTAACGGGCCCAGATATGTGTATTCTCCTTGTAAGTCACTAAATCCTGAGCCATTCAGACAATGTAAGTTACATTCCACTAGGAAATGGGCAAATCTGACCCCTGAGGAGTTGGTTTTAATGTCCCTCGATTTCCTGGGGTTAAGTGGGTCGATAACTGACATATCACAATAGGGAGCGATAGCTTGGTCATTTGGACCAAGTCTTGCATTGAAATCCCCCAGCAGGACTAAAAGTCCCTCTGGATATTTGCACAAAAGTTCCTCAATGAATTGCCGTAATGCATCCCAACTGTCCTCTCTATATGAATGGGCATTGCTAGGTGGAAAATATATTGTGAGAACAATCCATGTCCAACCTCCTATCTTTGCAACAAAGCCCAATATCAGTTGCTGCAATGAAACAATCAAAAAATCCCTCACAGGGAGGGAGGAATCAATTAAACAACCCAGACCACCACATGCCCTCCCTTTAGCACTGAAAGCTACTGCTGAGAGGTCATACGTTACAAACCCCTCTAATTCTAATGGCATCTTGACCCAAGTCTCCTGGATGAGTAAGATATGAAAATTTCTAACATATGCAATGAACTCTGGATCTGTGCTATGTCTAACCCACCCTGCGATATTCCACGAACAGATGAAAAGGGACCCACCCCCTAAATTGGGGGTTAGTCAGGTTTTAAAAGTAGAAGCCAACATTGATGAAATTATGTCTTCTGCTGAGTTCTGGGTATGATTAATTCAGGGATACATACTAGTGCCCTGGGATGTTATCATCCGGGGAAAGGAATTCACATTTAATGCTGACAGTTCTAAGTTATTATACGTGTTAACAGAGACCACACACTTATCCCTGATGTTAACATCCCCACCCGTTCCCTGAGAGATTTCTAAGGAATTTAATAAACCTTCCTGCTGGCTATCATTTCCTCTACCTTGAGATTTGAGCGAGTTATCTAACCGTGAGCATTGTGTGACTTCTATGGGTTCCAAGGAAAGATTGTGGCTAGTTTCAGGTAGGGTGGGACTACCGGATCATCCGGTATCCGATACTGCCAGTATTTTGGTGTACCGGTAGTATCAAATTATTCCGGTAAATTGGGTCTGGTACCGGATCCCCCCATGCCGGATTTTTTTACATTGCGGTCATTCAAATGAATGGTCGCAATGTAAAAAAAACCCACAAAAAACCCCAAACACTTTCCCTCCCTGAGTCCAGGCTGCGCAGGTGGAAGGGGGGACAGCCCCCACCCACGCTGCCCAGCCTGAATTTTAAAAAAATTACAAATTTCCCCTAAGTCCCTGCGGGCTCTGGGCCTCCGGCGGTGACCCAGAGCCAGCACCAGCAGCAGGTAAGTACCAGTACTGTACTGATCCCTGGGGTGCAGGGTGGTTTAACACACACCCCACCCCAGGGATCACCCTATCTCCCCACCCAGGGATCGCCTACCTTGAGCTCCAGGCGGCGGTCTGGCGGCTTCAGGGCTGACTGTGGCTGCTGACTTCAGCACGCTACTAGGCCTTCCGGGGAACTCCAAGTTCCCTGGAAGGCCTAGTAGCGTGCTGAAGCTGGCAGACACAGTCAGTGCTGAAGCTTCCAGACCACTGCCGCCGCCCGGAGCTCAAGGTAGGCGATCCCCGGGTGGGGAGGTAGGGTGATCCCTGGGGTGGGGTGTGTGTTAAACCAACCCCCACCCAAGGGATCAGTACAGTACCAGTACTTACCTGCTGCTGGTTCTGGCTCTGGGTCATTGGAGGCGGCCCAGAGCCCGCACTAGGGATTTAGGGGAAATTTGTATTTGTTTTTAAATCCAGGATGGACAGGGTGGGTGGGGGGTGTCCCCCCTTCCAACTGCACATTCTGGGAGGGGGAGGGGGGAGGTTTTTGATTTTTTCCATTGATTTCAATGGGGACACAGTTCCCCATTGAAATCAATGTAAAAGATCTGGTACCGGTAAACCGGTATTAATCTGGTAAGTCATTTTTTTTAAATCCGGGAATCGGCAAAGCCGGTACCCGGTATTTGCCCTGATGTCCCACCTCTAGTTTCAAGAATCAGGGTACCTATTTCCTTGGAGAGGGCTAGCAGCTCCTTTGCTGACCTCACTACTTCCTGCTCCTTGGCCTCAGCAGCCCTTGCCTGAGTTGAAGGTCGAGTACTTGTCTGCATAGTCATACTCATCAATCTGTTGTTTATTGAGGGAGGGGTAAGATTAGTAGGTTCCCCCCCTAAAGCAGGTGAGTATACCCCAGTCTTTCCCCCTACAAGACTACCAGCACCACCCTGTGACGAACCCCAGTTAATGTCAGCTGTTGGAGGAAAGACATCCTGCTCCATGTACTCATAAACTTCCCCATGTGCACCCCCAAAGAAAAGAAAAGGGGGGTATGGAACAGCAAATACAGGACCAGTTCTAAGTTGTGAAAGTATACAATTAAACGCTGGGTTCTACCCTGGGATGGTACTGAGCAAAATTTGCCAATAGATTTCCTAGGGAGAGGCTCACCCAATATAGAGGACAGATGGATCTGGATGTCCTTTTTAGTTCTCCAGGGTGGACAAATACCATTAGGCAGTGGTCTAATATAAAATGAAAGGGCTCTAAGCAACAGCCTTGGGCTCTCATGGATTTGTCCCCTAGGTTTAGATGTTAAAGCCTCTACCGACTTGGTGGGAGGGTCTACTAAAGGTCCTTTTAGGTGCAAAATCCTCTACCTCTAAACACACCTCCCCTTCCTCTAAACTAGAGAAGGGACATGCGAACTGGTTGACCATTAATTCTGTTCTACCCTTCAGTTTTCTCCACCGNGCAACGTGCGGCCGCACGGCACTGCCCCCTCCATGCTCCCCGCCCGGTGTGGAATCGCCTTCACCACGCGACGGCCTCTGGTCCCACCGCTCTGGCCGCTCGCATGGTGAATGTGATTCCCCGCCATGGTAACATCTGCGGGGGGAACATCCGTTCCCCCCAACAGACATTACGTGGTCCAAGCCACCACAGGGAATTGACTGTAGTTGACATTGACCACATAACATCTGAAAATACCCATTGTCAAAGTGATTCCCACTGGGAAACAAAAAAAAGTAATGAATGAACAACAACCACTGGCCGGAATTAAGCAACATGATTCCCAGCCATGGACAAAGCACGCAGCGTCGCTGCCAGGTAACGAGCAACAACACATGCCAGGGAGGGAGATTTAAAGGACACATAGCAGCAGCCGGGACGAGCCGCCCAGGCACCTTCCGGGTGCTTTGACCACGGCCCGGGATCGGCGTAATGTCTGTTGCGCTGCCCCGGGCCATGGTCTGCTAGTCCGATTCCCTTCCGTGGTCCTGCTCCTGTCACGTCTGTTTGGGGCCTCTCTTGCCCACGGGGGGTGGTTAGCCAGTTCTCCACCACTGGAAATCCACTGTGGTGAATCGGGCGCCCATAACGTCTGAAATCACCCAAAGTTTTATATATGTCTTGGACAATCTTTGGGAAGGACCTTATCTTTTCCAGCTCAGTAGCCAATAAATCCAATTTGGATTGGATAGCAGATTTAAGCACATCACCTTTACAGAGACGTTTAAGGATTCCCCAGATTAAGCCATGATTAGGGAAGAATTTCATTCCAACCCTGTAGGACCTTACAATGCCTTGCTCTTGAGTTATTTTCTTTAGAATTGTATTTAAATCAGCTATGGCCACTTGTCCATGAGTTTTTACATATAAATTAGCCAAAACACTCTCCCAGTCATTACATTCCTGTTCTGTTAAGGCTGCAGGCGCTTGAACTAGAGAATTGCATAGTCGCATTCTAACGGAAGGAGTGCCATGAGGGGGACAGCTTCCAAAGCAGACAAATGAGATTCAAGCCATATAGGAATTTCTTTAATATCTTTTGGAGTGGGCCCAGTTACAGCCCATACATTAGTTCTGTTCAAACCAGGAATTTCAGCTGGGTATGCACCCGGCACAACAGGATGTCTGCTAGCATTATCTCGTGCAAATTATCTCAGATTTAAATATTCCCTTCTCAAGAGAGTGTACTCTTGTTCCCATTGGGTTGGATTAAAATTCTGTAACTCTTCAGTAGTGGCGGGAGTGTAATTAAATCCACTTCCAGAAAAATAATCAGCATTACTTATGGAAATAGGCCCATGTCTCCTTATTTATTTATTTATTTATTTATTTTATTTCCTTATATTTATATGCCACCCCCCATGCCTATGGCATCTCGGGGCGGCTTCCAACTTATACTCCTAGTAATTTCAATAATTCTCCCTGACATTAGGTTTAAATCTTGCCTATTGATAGGTAACACAGGCATTTTCAATAGATTAAAAGCTACATCTCTTAGTCTCATAGTAGTTATAGGACCTGCATCATTTGCTTCAAAAGAAACAATAAAAAATCTATGTTCAACTCCCCATTCTCCATTTCTTATTTATAGGCAATAGTTTTCTCCATCTCTGATTTTCACATTTTGCAAAATAGCAACCCATCCTGATTCTATTGAATAGACATGATAAAAATGCACAAAAAATCCTTTTCTTTAGTTAAGCTTAACAAAAACTTGAATATATCAAAGTTCAACGTTCATTTATTAAGCATAGCCTGAGGCCATTGCAGTACAAATATACAAGTTCATACAATAATCACAAACACAGGGAACAGTGACATGATTCTTACCTCTAAACAATAAAACAAGTTTGATTTAAAATCAATATGCAGAGTAACAACTAATGACCACGGTACTCTGTGCCCCGGAAGATCCCTTAACTCTCGGTACAACCCATTGACATTTAACCAGTGTATACCATAAAATGTGTCCTCCAAGTTTAACCCTAGCACAATACAAGAGACCCAACCTCCACTAGCCCCCCACAGCTCTAATAATAAAACCAGCTAATCATAATCTTAAAAATATCAACCTATAACTGATATGTTGTTACAGACATTTAGTTGATCATAATCTCCACATGAGCTATCTCCCCACCCGTCCATCCTCCTTCTATCTAGAGGGCTAGCTAAGATGGGTTTACTATTCAAATTTTTTTTCCTAGCATGAGCTTGCTGTAACAGAAAACGTGCCAGGTGCTTAATGGTATAGGTGTCAACAGAGTTCAATAATATATCCAGGAAGGTATCCTCTGATCTCCCTGGGTATTTTGCTAGGAGGGAATCCAGGTATTTCCCCCTAGCATCATCGTACATATGGCAGTGAAGAATCATATATCCTGGTGTTTCCACTGTCAAATTGTCAAATGGGCAGATTCTCTCCAAAAAAGGGATCCCCCTCCTTCTTCCCTCCAAAACCTGTGAGGGCATAGCGTTGACCCTTGCCCAAAAAATCAGGCGCTTTGCCCTCAAGGATATGGGTGCTGTAAGATAAACAGTCATCTGGCCCATTGGCTGAACCCAATCAGAGTATGCCTTTAGATGGACTGAGCTATGAAGTTTTCCTAATTCCGCCTGATGATAGATGCCCTCTGTTCGGGTTAAAATTTCTTTTCTAAGTACAACCGAGGGTTTATGAGCTAAATAATTCTTTGAAAATCCCATATTCTGCAGGTGCCCCTAAACCTTTCTGAACCATGGACTAACATGAGGATCTTTCAGAAGCTCAATCAGAAGTTCTGATGAATGCCACGTCTTTAACCTAGCCCAAAATTTGAGTGCTATTTCCGTGGCTATCTGCTGCCAACTTCTTTCTCCCAGTTCAAATCTAACTGAGGCATGTGGCATACCCACTGGAACTCCCAGAAGTCTTACCAAAAACTTTGATTGAGTTACATTTAATTTTTGCTTTAGATGTGGAGCCCATACCTCTGCCCAGTACAGCAGTTGGGCTCTAATTTTGGCCTTAAAAACTCGAATAGTTGCCTCTATCGGGGTTTTATTTTGCCGGTTGAAAAGTTTTGTAATAGCTAAAGCAGGGCCTTTTATTGCAGAGATGGCTCTTGAGATATGTACCCTCCATGTCCCTGACTGATGGAAATAAAGTCCTAGATATTTGAAGGTAGATACCTGCTGTAACAGCTGCCCTCTAATATCCCATGTTTGGACCCTTCTCTTATTGGTAAAAACAACAATCTTTGACTTATCAAAGTTGAGTGTCAGCCAATTGATCTCACAAAAGCTGGAAAATAAATTCAGCTGCCGCTTGAGTCCAATCCTGGTCTGCGAGAGGAAAACCACATCATCAGCGTAGCAAAAGCAGCCAACTGGTCTGGCTGCAAGTTTTGGAGGAAAACAAGACAGGACTGCTACCTCAGAAATAAATTGATGGATATAAAAATTAAAAAGCCCCGGAGCAAGAACACATCCCTGTTTTACACCCAGGGAAGTTTTAATCAGCGGAGTGACATGACCCTGATGATCAACTTTTACCATAAGCGAGGTATCTTGAGTGTAATGCACGGATAAGATAAAGAAGCCTGCTGCCGACAGAGGAATCTGTAATTTCTTCCACAGGATCCCACTGTCAACTGAGTCAAAGGCAGCCCGCAGATCCAAAAAGGCAGCATAGAGCTGTCCTTTAGCAGTTTTATACTTGGAAATCAAAAATGAGAGAATAAAACACTGCTCCATTGTTGATCGTCCACTTTGGAATCCTGTCTGCTCTGGGGCGATTCTTTTCTGTTGTTCCATCCATACAACCAGTCTATTTAAAAGGTATTTTGCATAAACCTTTCCGATGACACACAAAAGACTGATTGGTCTGTAGTTCACCGGGTTAGACCGCAGACATTTTTTAAAAATAGGTACAATTAATGCCCACCCCCACTCCGATGGAACCCTGCCAGTGTTGTTAATGGCAGTAAAAAGCTCCATTAAGGGAGGGATCCACCAGCTTTTATGTGCTTTGATGAAGTTTATGTGCAGGAGATCAGGGCCAGAAGCCTTGTTACTCCTGAATGTATCGATTAACAACTCAACATCAGAAGCCATGACTGGTGACCACTCAGGCGCCTCTGCTAATAGCGTAGGGGCACAGTTATAAGGCAGAGATTCCTCTACCGCATGGTAAAGCCCAGCAAAGTAATTGGCCCAGCTAGATGGGGTTATTGGCAGACTCCAATCTCTCAATACAGGACCAGATGGCTTATTAACCAGCTGCCAGAATCTCCGGGTATCCTTCGACTCCACTGCCTGCAGAAGCTCCACTCATTGATGTTCAACAGATTCCTTCTTTTTCCTCACAATGAGCTATAAACTGTTCCAAGGGAAGTATATTCTATAAGCAGTCCTTGTGAGGTGGTCAGCCTATAGAACCAGAGTGAAGTTTTTAATCTGGCTTGGAGACGATGACAATCTCCATCATACCAGGGTTTATCTTTTAAAGGTAAATCTAAGTTAGTCTCTCCTATCCGTAGCTGTTGTTAAAACTCTGGCTTAATTGAACATACCTCTCCACCACCGCTGCACTATCCAGCGCTTGAAGCATCTGATCCCTTAGCTCGTTTATGATTGGCTGTTGAATCATGTACTCCACTATCAGTTTTTGAGCCCCTTCCCACGGTGGAGCTTTACAAATTTCTAAATGAGTTGAGGGCAAGGCAGGAGCATCGAGAGCTAGTGCCTCTGGAACATTAATGTGCAGTGAAAATATTATTGGAAGGTGGTCTCCGATGACGCTCACTCCAACACCAAAATCTTTAACCAGAGACAAAACTGGGGAGGTGACCAAAGCATAATCAACCACACTGACTCCTAACGGGCCCAGATATGTGTATTCTCCTTGTAAGTCACTAAATCCTGAGCCATTCAGACAATGTAAGTTACATTCCACTAGGAAATGGGCAAATCTGACCCCTGAGGAGTTGGTTTTAATGTCCCTCGATTTCCTGGGGTTAAGTGGGTCGATAACTGACATATCACAATAGGGAGCGATAGCTTGGTCATTTGGACCAAGTCTTGCATTGAAATCCCCCAGCAGGACTAAAAGTCCCTCTGGATATTTGCACAAAAGTTCCTCAATGAATTGCCGTAATGCATCCCAACTGTCCTCTCTATATGAATGGGCATTGCTAGGTGGAAAATATATTGTGAGAACAATCCATGTCCAACCTCCTATCTTTGCAACAAAGCCCAATATCAGTTGCTGCAATGAAACAATCAGAAAATCCCTCACAGGGAGGGAGGAATCAATTAAACAACCCAGACCACCACATGCCCTCCCTTTAGCACTGAAAGCTACTGCTGAGAGGTCATACGTTACAAACCCCTCTAATTCTAATGGCATCTTGACCCAAGTCTCCTGGATGAGTAAGATATGAAAATTTCTAACATATGCAATGAACTCTGGATCTGTGCTATGTCTAACCCACCCTGCGATATTCCACGAACAGATGAAAAGGGACCCACCCCCTAAATTGGGGGTTAGTCAGGTTTTAAAAGTAGAAGCCAACATTGATGAAATTATGTCTTCTGCTGAGTTCTGGGTATGATTAATTCAGGGATACATACTAGTGCCCTGGGATGTTATCATCCGGGGAAAGGAATTCACATTTAATGCTGACAGTTCTAAGTTATTATACGTGTTAACAGAGACCACACACTTATCCCTGATGTTAACATCCCCACCCGTTCCCTGAGAGATTTCTAAGGAATTTAATAAACCTTCCTGCTGGCTATCATTTCCTCTACCTTGAGATTTGAGCGAGTTATCTAACCGTGAGCATTGTGTGACTTCTATGGGTTCCAAGGAAAGATTGTGGCTAGTTTCAGGTAGGGTGGGACTACCGGATCATCCGGTATCCGATACTGCCAGTATTTTGGTGTACCGGTAGTATCAAATTATTCCGGTAAATTGGGTCTGGTACCGGATCCCCCCATGCCGGATTTTTTTACATTGCGGTCATTCAAATGAATGGTCGCAATGTAAAAAAAACCCACAAAAAACCCCAAACACTTTCCCTCCCTGAGTCCAGGCTGCGCAGGTGGAAGGGGGGACAGCCCCCACCCACGCTGCCCAGCCTGAATTTTAAAAAAATTACAAATTTCCCCTAAGTCCCTGCGGGCTCTGGGCCTCCGGCGGTGACCCAGAGCCAGCACCAGCAGCAGGTAAGTACCAGTACTGTACTGATCCCTGGGGTGCAGGGTGGTTTAACACACACCCCACCCCAGGGATCACCCTATCTCCCCACCCAGGGATCGCCTACCTTGAGCTCCAGGCGGCGGTCTGGCGGCTTCAGGGCTGACTGTGGCTGCTGACTTCAGCACGCTACTAGGCCTTCCGGGGAACTCCAAGTTCCCTGGAAGGCCTAGTAGCGTGCTGAAGCTGGCAGACACAGTCAGTGCTGAAGCTTCCAGACCACTGCCGCCGCCCGGAGCTCAAGGTAGGCGATCCCCGGGTGGGGAGGTAGGGTGATCCCTGGGGTGGGGTGTGTGTTAAACCAACCCCCACCCAAGGGATCAGTACAGTACCAGTACTTACCTGCTGCTGGTTCTGGCTCTGGGTCATTGGAGGCGGCCCAGAGCCCGCACTAGGGATTTAGGGGAAATTTGTATTTGTTTTTAAATCCAGGATGGACAGGGTGGGTGGGGGGTGTCCCCCCTTCCAACTGCACATTCTGGGAGGGGGAGGGGGGAGGTTTTTGATTTTTTCCATTGATTTCAATGGGGACACAGTTCCCCATTGAAATCAATGTAAAAGATCTGGTACCGGTAAACCGGTATTAATCTGGTAAGTCATTTTTTTTAAATCCGGGAATCGGCAAAGCCGGTACCCGGTATTTGCCCTGATGTCCCACCTCTAGTTTCAAGAATCAGGGTACCTATTTCCTTGGAGAGGGCTAGCAGCTCCTTTGCTGACCTCACTACTTCCTGCTCCTTGGCCTCAGCAGCCCTTGCCTGAGTTGAAGGTCGAGTACTTGTCTGCATAGTCATACTCATCAATCTGTTGTTTATTGAGGGAGGGGTAAGATTAGTAGGTTCCCCCCCTAAAGCAGGTGAGTATACCCCAGTCTTTCCCCCTACAAGACTACCAGCACCACCCTGTGACGAACCCCAGTTAATGTCAGCTGTTGGAGGAAAGACATCCTGCTCCATGTACTCATAAACTTCCCCATGTGCACCCCCAAAGAAAAGAAAAGGGGGGTATGGAACAGCAAATACAGGACCAGTTCTAAGTTGTGAAAGTATACAATTAAACGCTGGGTTCTACCCTGGGATGGTACTGAGCAAAATTTGCCAATAGATTTCCTAGGGAGAGGCTCACCCAATATAGAGGACAGATGGATCTGGATGTCCTTTTTAGTTCTCCAGGGTGGACAAATACCATTAGGCAGTGGTCTAATATAAAATGAAAGGGCTCTAAGCAACAGCCTTGGGCTCTCATGGATTTGTCCCCTAGGTTTAGATGTTAAAGCCTCTACCGACTTGGTGGGAGGGTCTACTAAAGGTCCTTTTAGGTGCAAAATCCTCTACCTCTAAACACACCTCCCCTTCCTAAAAACTAGAGAAGGGACATGCGAACTGGTTGACCATTAATTCTGTTCTACCCTTCAGTTTTCTCCACCGTCTGGCAGGATTACATTTTCGAATTTAAAATTTTCATTTCACGAGCAAGTTCGTTTACCATCTCCCACTGTAAGTCTTGCTCCTTCAGCATATTAATGACGGTAGCCAACTGGGAAGCCACTTCCTTAATCAGGAAAGTAGACAGGAGATCTTGTTGGGTTACTGACCCTAGCTGGGGGAGGTTTCTTTGATTTAATAATGATGCACTAACTAGACCAGACTCTTGCATACCAATACTGGCAGGAGAAACTGGAGATGAGTCCAGGGAGGAGGGCCTGACCCCCTGCAAAGAGATTGGCAAGGGGCTGGGAGTCAATTTCTTCCCCTTACCCTTAGTGGTGCCACGCCCCACTGAGACAAAGTCCTCCAGGACCCTCTGATTGGACTGCACCACAAGAGGGCCCTTGCCCTTGCCTGTGCACTTCCTTGTTAGCATATGGGTGAAAAGGGATGCACACACAAAAAACTTATCCCAGTCCCTACTAAGCCACAGTCCCAATACATGAACAAAGAGCAAAGAGAAACTGCCCATGCCCCACACCGGCGCCTAAAGACTGAACCTGCTTCGGCATCACTGGGGTCCACAAATGCTTTGATCAAGCCACCGGGGATTCCCAGCTCGGGTGCAGGCACACTCGAGCCTATTCTCGCTCGGGTGCTACAATGTTCCAGTCTCTCAGGGGCTCCCAGGTGACACAAGACAGGCTTTACTCTTGCCTGTCTGCGCCTCTGCGCCACTTCCGCGCTGACTCCTTCCTCTGACTTCTCCGGGCTCCCTCAGTAGCTCCAGGAGGAGGGGCCTTCAGCTTATTCAGAAGCTTCTTCCAGCTCCGAGAGGCTGCTGCTGTTGCTGCCACCTGCGGTCCGGATCTGCCCGAGTCAGCCCGTGCTAAGATCCTTCCCTTTCATTCCCTGAAGGTGGATTGAGCCTCCCAGTGCAGCAGTGGAGGGTCTGGCTGTCCCGGCAGGAACTGAGGCAGTAACAACCAGGCAGGTGGAAAATGACTCTCCCCTGGCAGGAGCTCCAGCAAAAGGTGGCGAGTCAAGTTGGAGAGTGCTATTCCAGGCTTCAGACAAATCAGCTACATCCAAGTCAGCAGACATACAATGAAGGGGGGTGACTCCAACTCCAACATGGCCCCACAAACGGCCCTGCTAATGGCCCTGCTAACGGCCGACACCCTTTGGGTGTCGCCCAATGGCTGCCGTCCAAGGGCTGGTGCCCAAAGCTCCCCAGCCCCTGTATAATATACCTGGGGGGGAGATTAAGACAGCCAATGAGTGGGCCCAAGCTGTAGCTTCTCCCCTGTTCCAAGTCCCTCCTCTCCCAGCTGTATGCACTCATGCCCAAAGGGCCCCAGCCCCTGTATAATATACCAGGGGAGGAGATGAAGACAGCCAATGAGTGGGCCCAAGCGGTAGCTTCTCCCCAGTTCCAAACCCCTCCTCTCCCAGCTGCACACACTCCTGAATATATCAAGAGGACAAAGGTAGTCAATTGAATGCTTCATGCCTCACGTTGTGCCAAAGTTTCCTCAAAAGGAAAATGCACTTAGTGGTCCAGCCAGACATAACCTTAACTGGATATAGGGTGGCTGTTTTCCAAATTGTAGAGACTGAGTTTACACTGTGCTTAAAAGCTAGCCAACTCAGCAAAGTACTGTAAAGACAATATTATTTAAAAATGAGGACATGAGACAAAGAATGTTATAAATAACATTATAACAAGTTCTTTGCTGCCCTCATAGCATCTTCAAAATCCCATCTGGTGGAGCTGTTCTGGGTTGTGCGGGGGTTGGTCAGTCCGGCCTCCCTCAACCCTGGGTTTGAGTCATCATCTGCCTGCTGTGACCTTTTTGCGGATTATTTTGCGGAGAAAATCACTTGTATTCACCAAGATCTCGATGCCACACTTAATACAGTGGCGGATGGAGAAGGTGTAGAAGCCCAGGCTTGTCCAATTCTGTGGGATCACGTTCAATTGGTGACACCTGCTGACGTGGTAGATGTGCTTGGGACGGTTCGAGTCACTTCTTGTGAATTAGATCTGTGCACGTCCTGGCTGGCTAAGAGCTGCTGGGAGACAATGGGGCTGTTGCTGGCCGGGGTGGTCAATGCCTCCCTCCGGGAGGGCAGAGTGCCAGGCTGCCTCAAGGAGGCAGTTGTGAGGCCTCTGCTCAAGAAACCATTGCTTGATGCTGACTCCCCTGCCAGCTATCAGCCTGTCTCTAACCTCCCCTTTTTAGGGAAGGTTATTCAATGGGTAGTGGCTCAGCAACTCCAGGGGCATCTTGACTGAGTCAGTTATCTTAATCCTTCTCAGTCTGGCTTTCGTCTGGGTCATGGCACTGAGACAGCAGTTGTGGCTTTGGTAGATTATCTCTGCTGTGAAAAGGACCGGTGTTGCTCGACCCTATTGGTCCTGTTAGTTCTCTCAGCTGCATTTGATACCGTTGACCATGAGATGTTGGTGATGCACCTATGGGACAGTGTGGGGGTGGGTGGGTTCATTCTCGAATGGTTCCGTTAATTCCTGACCAGGAGAACTCAGCGGGTGGTACTCGGTGACTGTTTTTCATCATACCGAGACCTCTTGTGTGGGGTCCCGCAGGTTTCTGTCTTGTCCCCTCTCCTGTTCAATGTGTATATGCAGCTGCTCAGTGAGGTGATCAGGGGTATGGGGTGAGGTGTCATCAGTATGCGGAAAACACCCAACTTTACCTCTCATTTTCAACTGACACAAGCCCGGCTGTCTCGGTGCTTGCCTGGTGTCTGGCAGCTGTGGGGGAGTGGATGAGGGATAATTGATTGCAACTGTATCCCAACAAGACAGAGGTGATGCTAGTGGGTAAGTCGGTGGATGTGATGGCTCCCTCGATTGATGGGATCTGTCCTCCACTGACTTCCCAGGTGTGGAACCAGGGGGTGCTCCTCGAAAGGTGGCAAAGCATGGGCAGGTGCTCAGCAACCTGGGTACAATGGCAATGGTAAGACACCTAAAGTCATGCCACAGTGCTCTGCTGCTCAGCGGGAAGTCAGGGAAAGTGTATGGAAGCGGGTTCCCGAATGTAGCGGCCAGGCGCCCGGCTCCTTCAGCAGGCAATCATCCTGCACCACCACCAACTGCTGCCTCTAGCAGCAAGAGCAGTGTTCCTCCTGCTAGGGGGGCAGAACAGCAGCAGGAGCCTCCCCAGCAGTGCCATCAGTCCACCATGGAGGAGCTGGAGTGGGGGGATCTGTCAAGGCCATCGGCAGGGTGCCATGGCACTGGCTTCCAAGAGAAAGTGAAGCGCCTGTTGGCCGAGATGATTTCCCTGGATGGCCATCCCTTGTCAATTGTGGAGGACAAGGGCTTCCAGTGGCTGATTGGGTTCCTGGCCCCCAACTTTAAGTTGCCTTCCAGCTCCACCCTGAGTCAGACTGTGGTGCCACAGCTCTACAAGGCTTTGAAGGAGCGGGTGAGGGAGCAGCTGGCAGAGGCTGGGGGGGCCACAGTCCACTTCACCACTGGCCTCTGGTCCACCAGCAATGCCCAGCACACCTACTTGGTAGTGACTACACACTGGTGGCAGGACCCAGAGGCAGCGCTTGGCAGTGGCAGGAGGGGTCCTGAAGAAGGGTATAGGTGGGCCCTGCTTCAGGCACAGCTCATGGACAGTTCCCACATGTCAAGGAACCTCGAGGTAGCCCTGGCCACCATGTTGAGGGAGTGGGTCACGCCAGGCATGACCTTCACCAAGGGGTGTGTGGTCATGGACAACGTGGCCAATATACTCAAGGCAGTCCATGACGGGGGCTTCACAAGCATCCCTTGCACCGCACAAACCGTCCATCTCATGGTGAAGGATGCACTGGGCTTGGGGGAGAAGGGGATTGGGCCAGGCACCCTTAGCTCCATAGTTGACCGGGAGAGGAGGCTGGTGGTGTTATTTAACCACAGCATGAAGGGCAGCGAGCTCCTCCGGGAGAAGAAGGCCAAGCAAGTGTCCCCGGTGCACATGCTCATCCAGGATGTCTCCACTAGGTGGAATTCCACCTTCGCTTCTTGAGCAGAAAGCCATCCTGCCTCAGGTGGAACTGGAGACAGACATTGAGGCACCTCCAGGGTACAACAGGGAGGAATGGGAGATGATTGCTCAGACGGACTTCATCCTGAGACTGCTCCTGGCCGTGACGGAGACCATGAGCAGCTCCACCACCACC
>QEPC01000808.1:211370-223672 GCA_003113815.1 Sphenodon punctatus | reverse complement strand
CAGACATCTCCTCTGTGGCACTAGTATCTGCCTATGACTCACTGTCCGTGATCACGGTGATGTCCCGTGAAGGGGAGTACTGGGACCCTGAGGCTAGACTGACCATGCCCGCCATGCTGCTGGCACTCTCCCTGTGCCCCCCTCTATAGATGCTAGTGCTACTATTGTGACTCTCCCTACTGCCATTGCCTGGGGATTGGGCCCTGCCTCTAGCAGTCAGGGTGGGATCTACCAGCTCTGGACTGCTGGGGATCACCTTGACAAAGGGGGACATTAGTGGCCCTGGAGAAACATCGGAAGCATCAACACCTGCTCCAGCACCAGCAGAGACAGATGCAGCCTCAAGTCCTGCAGGCCTTCCAGTGCCCTGTGTGGCAGTGGAGGAGGACACTGCCAGGAGGCAACGCTGAGCTGCTGAAACCTGTTGCTGCCTTAAAGCAGGCCTGCAGAGTTTGGGGCATGATGATGTGCTTGGGCTGCTGTTGCTGCTGCCTGCTGCCACTCTGCTGGCACAGCCCCTAACCCTACCACCTCTCCAACGCGCCACATTGCCTGTCTTACGAGCAGCAGACCAGCCTCTCCTTCCCTTCCCAATGGCTTCCAAGTCAGAGCACAGCAGCACACAAAGACTTTATTTATATATTTTTATTTTTGTATTCACATTTTTTCTCTAATATATCTCTACAATAACTCTAACTATTCTAAAATCTATATAACGAGATATTATATCTAAAAGCCTAGTCCTACAAACACACTCTATCAAAACTGAACTAACACTATCTCTATACTAAGCTAACTCCTATCTATCATACTAGCTAACAACTATATCTAATATCTATCTCTCTATACAATATTACAAAGGGATGGGGAGGGGGACAGAAAGAACACAGGGAGGGGTACAAAACTGAACTGAAACCTAAATCAAACTAATAATCCTACTCTAAATAAATTCAAAAAGAGGGGGAATCAGGGATGCAATATATAGAGGGAGAGGGAAAGGATTCAATGGAGGGGGGAGAAAGAACACAGGGAGGGGTAAAAAATAAAAATAATGCCTAAATCTATATAATATAATCTAAATAAATGATAATACGGAGGTAAATGGGTTGGATGGGTGAAATAGGTGGAGGATGGCAATGGATTGAGGAAAACAAACTGCTGGGAGAAGGAGCCTTCTGAAAACACCTGCTGTCAGAAACAGTGACTAGCTCAGAAAGTGTTGGAAGGGGGGAGGGCAATGAGTTTTGTTACTTGCTGTGCCCGCCTCACCACAAGCCCCATTGGCTCCGTGGAGCCCAGCTCGTGGCCAATTGCAGCCGGCCAAGCCAGTGGTCTGATGAGAAAAGGGATGCTGATTCAGTAGGCTGGCTGCTTCTCCACCCCTGGTGCCTGGAAGTCTGCTTCTCAGCTGACCCCCCCACCCCTCCCACCACCACCCCCGGTCAGGCAGTGGTCAACTGATCACTCACTGGTCACGTTTCTCCTGCCCGAACCACCCGTACTTGATCCGAACCAACTGAACTGTTTGGTCGTTTCGGAGTTCAGAATCATGTTTGGTTCAGTCGGTCTGGGTCGGTCATCCAAACGGATCAAGTTCGATCCAAACTCCAAACTTCCGAACCGCGTGTGCACATCCCTAATTCCCTTCTGATGAAGGCCCACCAGGCCCTGAACTTCCCCTTTTTCCAAAGACAGTGTAAGACCTGGCTGTTCTTCTGGGCCTTTGGAGAAGGAGACGGGTGGGTTGGCGGGGGTCCTCTTTCCTTTTAGTATATTTTAGTATACTTGCAGTATATTTTTAGCTTTTAATGAATTTTTAGATTGTATAATGTGTGTTGTTTTATCATTGTTTTTGATGGTGTTTTGTGAGCCGCCCTGAACTGCTCTGTGAGCAGGAGGGTGTGGGGTAAAAAAGTTGTGAAATAAATAAATAAATAAATAACTTCCTGCTGAGTCCCTTATTCCAGGGCTCCCCTCCCAAGTGCTTCCTGACCTGGTGGGTCCTCTTCCAACTTTCTCCAGGTGTATCTGGTAGTCCCCGTATCCAGTGAGTTCTGGGCTTTTTCATACCTCCAATAGTACCATTTTGTGTAGTACATTAATGGATTTTGTTATCTTGTAACCAGGCTCCCAGCACTGTTTGTTTTGTACAGGTTTTACAAGCCAATGGGGGTCATTAACACTTTTAATACGTCTTTTTAAAGAGCTATCTGAGGGGAAAGAAACTGAAACTGTGAATGGAGCCTCTGGCTAATTCATTGCTAGGGAGTGGTGGGGGATGCCTTTTCTCCTTTAAAAAATTTGCGACAAGTGGGGCTATCAAAGAACAAAGAAAGGTGACACTCAGGCAGGACAGGGCTGAAAACTAAAAGGGTTAGGAAGGTGTGAGTGTTTTTTCTGAGATGATTCTTTAGTTGCTGAACCACTTCCACCTAGGATTTTCAAAGTGTCTTTAAAACTAAAACTAAACATTTGAGAATTTTGACTTTTTATTAAAATGTTTTTAAATAGACTGAATTTTAGCTCGAACCATCAGTTCTATACATACAAACATATGTGTACACAGAGCCTCACACACAGACATCTTTTTTCCCAGCTTAGCCCCAAAATTAGTCAGTGGGCTATACGTTTTCATTTATTTATTTATTTATTTATTTATTGGCCACAGTCCCAAGCGGGAACTGCATGGGTTCCATGTGGCACAATGTGCTTCCAATGGATATGACTGCACTTTACACGCATGTGTGCATGTGTAGGTTGTGCACAGCACACACGGGGCATGGGATTGGCCCCAGTATTATTATTTATTTATTTATTTATTTACTTATTTATTAAGTAGTAGTAGTAGTAGTAGTAGTAAGTATTTATTTTTACATTTTTACCGCTCCCTTCTCTGGAGACCCAGTCCAGCTCGCAACATTAAAATAAACAAATAAAAATATAAAATAATACATTTAAATCCTTTAAAAAACTATCAGCCCACCCACCCACCCAACCCTTTACCTCCACCTGCCATCCACCAGTCCTTCCCAAAATCCCTCTACCCAATCCCAACGAAACCTATTCCTTTCTGCCAAAGGTCTGGTCAAACAAAAAGGTCTTACATCTCCACAAGAAGATGAATAAGCTTGGGCTTAGGTGGAACTCCAAGGGGAGGGAGTTCCATAATGGTGGGGCAGCAACTGAGAACGCCCCGATGTGCGCCCTCAGGCCGCTTTTACACGCAATGGGGGAAGGGTGTTGGGGGAAGCAAACACGCAGTCAACACTCTGCAGGTGTTATTTGTGTACAGCATGACATTTTTGACATGGATATGAACACCCAACGGACACCCGGAGAACACGCTTTGTACTCACTGGTTTCTTGCGGGTTTGTTTCCAGTGTTGATGGAAAACACCCTGTCCCCATCACGTGTAAACATGTTGCGCGGCATGTTGGCACCTACATCTGGTCACATGACTGATTAGACTGCAACGCAGAGCATGAGGGTTGTTTTCTGGAAGTGTAACCGGAAGTAGTTGCCGATGAGTTCGACGCGCGTTTTTTGCTGAGTGGCAAATGGTCAACTGTCACAAACAGTGCCCAGAGAAGCTGGCCACAATGGCAGAAGGTGCAAACATGCCAGCGAACACTGGAAGATGTACAGCAAAGCGAGGGAAGGTGAGGGGCCGGCCCTGGAAAACAGACGAAACCAGAGCCTTCATAAGAATTTGGAAGGATCCTGGTGTGCAGGAGCTACTCAGAAACTCACACAGAAATGAGTCCATTTTTAGACAGATTGCTGAGGGCATGAGGCAAATGGAATATGAGCATGATATGCAGCAGTGTAGGCAGAGAGAAAAAGACCTCAGAAGGGACTACAAGGAACTAAAGGATCATCTAAGCAGATCTAGAAGATGTAAAAGAACTGTCCCTTTTGAGAAAGAATTAGCAGCAATTTTTCACAGAGATCAAGCAATTGACCTTGATGTTTTAGTCAGAAACTATGAAGATGATATGCATCCCAGGCTTGAGGTACAGCCGCATGAGTACCAGTTACAGCAGTTACTGGGTGATGGTAATGCGGATGGAGACAATGGCAATCCACAGGACAGGATTGCAACTCAAATATCACACTTGGAACTCAGCCAAGAAAATGAGGATGATGAGTGAACCTATGAGGTCATGGTTCCTGAAACTGACTCTGATGAAACAAATGTTGGTGATTATGCAAGGGGTAATCCTGATGAATCTCAAGGAACTAGCCGGATGGTGGGCACAATGCCAGAGACAGGTGAGTTGTGTGTTGTTTATTTTTGTGATGTGAATGTGGGCTTTTATGCAGTGTGCATGCTGTATGTATGCTTCATAAATTTGTTGGTTCGTGGTTGGGGTTGGTATGGGGCCATAAATGTAAAAGTAAGTACAGGTTTCCATCAGGCTTGTTTTCTTATGGGAACTTCTATTGCGATCCAAAAGGTGTACGTATGTTCCTCAGTTAATGAACCTCCCACACATAACCCCTTGTTCCATACACAGAGAAAAAGAAAGGCAGATATATAATTTTATGTCCTAGGAAGGAAATGAGAATGTCTGCATCTCCGTAGTTATTTTACTTGTTGTCTTGTTTTATATTTTACTGTACTTTAGTGCCTCAAGAAGGGAATCATAACTCTGAAGAGGAGCTAGAGGACCCACAGCAGGTTGATGCTTAAGAAATATTGTCGTACTCCCTCCTTGTAATGCACAGCCACCTGCATCAGGCACAGGAGCTGAAAGATCCAGACGATTTTGTCAGAGGTGAAGGCAAAGGAGGGAAGACATTGCTGAACGCATGGTCAGCGAGGCAGGGAAGCGTGCTGATACCCTTCTAGAGACAATTCAAAATATGATGGCTGAAGAGCAGGAGATGCTGGCTGAAGGTCCGACATTGCATCTAGATCTGCGGCAATCAGATAGACAGTTTTATAAAGACTTACTGGAGAACACGGACACGATGTGGTCAGATTTTTTAAAAAATGTACAAGCCAATTGCATGCAGGAGAAGTTTCAGCAGCAGCAGGATGAGATGACAAAGGAGTTTAGGGAGGAGCTGCGAAGATCATCTGATGCTGTACAGCACCTTGCATGGGCCATATTAGAAACACAACCACAGTTAAATTTCAGTAGAACATCCCTGCCCATTCCTACATGGTATCAGCCATCTTTTCCTGATTTTCATGTGCCATTCTCTGATTTGCGGGCACCACTCACTGATTTTCAGGCCCCACACCCTGATTTGCACACACAACTCCCTGATGTGCGGTCCCCACCCCCTGATTTGCAGGCCCCACCCCCTGATTTGCATGCACAACTCCCTGATTTGCATGCACCAATCCAGGGTGGTACCATATGTAGAAGTGTAGCCTGTACCTCTAGGAAAACACCTGGTACGTATGATGCTGTTCATAAGGCAGCACCCAAGGAAAATAGAGCATGTGTGCTGCAGGGTAACCAAAACCATGTTGCCTCCTCAGAAGTAGCTGCTGAAACGGCACCTGCTGATGGTAATGCCAACATGAAGAGGGAAAAAAGTGGTCCATCCAAACAGAATGTTAATGTAAGCTCCTTCAATGTACCCTGTGTACCCTGTGTAAGTTCTGTGGCTGATGGAACTGCTAACATTCACCCAAACATTGATGCTGGAGAATGCAGCAACACAGCATGCATTGCCCCAAGAAGAACAAAAAGACTAAGGAAAGAGCTCAGCCATTACGATGTGTAGAGGAGCATACGCACACCCACTGTTTAGAATCCTTGTGTTGTTTTAAATTGCAGGGTATGATGTGGAAAAGGCTGAAAATGTATAAATACTAGAATATTTAAAAACTACTCTGAAAAGGCTGTGACACATCTTCATATGTTTCAAAGAACACCTCCGGGTCAATAGGTGTATCAGTCTTAAACAAAATATCCAGCCAATTATATCTCAGATGGAACCAGAACTGTATGTAGGCCCTGCTGTGTATTCCTGCAACAGTAAACATAACTTTTCCTCCTTTGATGGGTGAGTCAAATCTTGCCTTCTTCTTACCTGTACAGGGTGTTATGGAAACTTCCCAGTAGAGGCAGGTTGGGAGCAGGATTGGCACATTCAGAGCATGTATGCTTTTTTCATTCAGTGGCGTGCTGTTGTTCAGAGAATGTTGTTATGAAAACTCCAAATACACCCAGCTTTACTTTTCCAAATGTGGGATATCAGGATGGCAAGAAATGTGAGGCCATGGATAAACTTCCTTTACTCCAGACATGTTTCTCTACTGCACATTGCCTCCCCGCCCTGTAGCAGGTACTACAGAGTGTGAAAGAAAAGTTGTAAATGAAAATATACATCATTTCCTTAAAATGTTACAATTGTCAATGTTGTTTGTAAGTTGCTAAATGTGGTTTCAAGGTTTTAAGTTCAGATTCAACACAATAAAACCATTTTGAATCTTGCGCTTGATTTCCATTAAATCAATAAATTCATGTTTTGAGATGGTAAAATTACTAAAGTGTCCTTATTGTGTACTTAATGTGTCTTTGGTTCAGCATATGAGCATGTGTGTACATGTGATGGAAATGTATGTGACTATATCTGAGTTTGGCAAGGAGAGGAAGTCTGTAACGCTCCGCAATGAATGTTTGGGTGCACGGGCGTGCATCATTGGAGTGACAGCCCCTGGTAGTCAATTGATGTCCCAAGTACTTTCACAATGGATGTATGGACTAGGTTTGGTGATCTTACCGATTGAACAATCGAGGATTGATAAATACTGAAATAATGAACAGTTACAAACAAAGATTTAACAGAAATGCCATATTTCTTTATTTATGCTCTTTCAACAACTGTCAACAAGCAACTTCGTTATAGGGGTTAATACAACAAACACTTCAAACCTAACATCACGTCCCTTCATCAGGCGCAAAACACATATGCACTTTAGCATGTGGTGAGATGGCAAGGAATAAATGAAAAGTATTTTTCAGAATAACGGAAACTGCAATTATGATACCAAGCAATACCAAACAAGAGAAATAAAAAGAATAAACAATAACAATAAGAAAGAATATTTTGGAAAAAGAGCAGACATAATAACCAAGGTGAATATAAATAATAAAAACATTATAAATTCTGAATGTAAATATAACAAGAGTAAAAATAACAAATAACAAATAAATCTTTATAATAAAAAAATAATAATGTGTGCAACAGATTAAACTACAGCAAAATAATAATAGCAAATAATATAATAGCCAAAACCAAATAGTAATAAGTACAACATAGGGTGAAAACAGACATGACACTAACCACCCTTTAAAGAGTGGTTAAAGGGTGGTTAACGTCATGTCTGTTTTCACCCATATTCTACTAAAGGAAAACAATATTAACAATTAATCTTAGCAATTAACAATATGATAAAATGGTACTATGGAACTATGGAATGTTTATGTAATAGATAATGCATAAACAAATGTTCCTTACTTGTGGAGTGTGGTTGGAATGCCGCCATATCTATCCATTGCCTATGCACTGCACTACTCAGGTCCCTGTCGCAGAACGTAAAAGAGGTCTCCAAAACATTTAAAGGCACAGTCCCATATTAAGTCGTCTCTTGTTGAAGCAAGAAAAGCCAACTGGTAGAGACACAACAAACTTTACAAACAGTTCTCAACATTAAAAAAGTAAGGTATTCTGTACCAGTGCAAACTGGTGTTTATGGATGGAAACGTGGCATCACTGTGTTTCTGGCATCACTTAAAATTGAAATTAGAATGGGAACTTAATCCAGAGTATTGTAGGGTAGTCCATGAAAATTATGCAGCAAAATGTTCATTTTCTCTCTAACTTTGCTGCCTTTTTTTCTCTCTGCCTCTGAATTACCTGCTGGAAAAATAGGAATTGGTTCAAAGAAGTGAGGTGGATCTAGGTTGTGTAGGCAGGCACCATTTGTCCTGCATATGTTGTGCATAATACATGCTGTGCATATGGCCACTGGTGCAAACTCTGTCCTGATGTCCAACTGGCCCAACAGTCATCTCCAAGTCCCTTTCATAATCCCAAATGATCTTTCGATGATTGATCTGGTGCTACTTAGCTTCTGGTTAAAAAATATTTTCTCTGGGGTGGTTTTCTTTCTGTATGCATTCATTAAGAATGTACGCAGAGGGTAAGCTGGATCACCTATTATGACAGGCTTTATATTAACTCCATCTACAGTGACCTGCCACTGTGGTCCAAAGTTGCTGAGCCGCAGGCGTGAAATAAGTGTTGACTTTCTAAACATTCTTGCATCATGAACACTGCCAGACCAGCCAGCCACTACATCGGTAAAGCAGACTTTGTGATCCACCAAAGCCTGCAGAACAATGGTGTTCACCCCTTTTCTGTTTTTATATTGTTTTCCTGCATCAGAGTGGCAGAGTATCTGCACATGTGTTCCATCAATAGCCCTGAAACAATAGGGGAAACCTCTCCTCTCGAATTCCACAATTACTTCCTCTGGCTCCACTCACTAGATTACCCGTTCGAGTAGCTCTTCCTTAATAGCAGTACACACTTGCACAATTTTTTTGATGCAGTTGCTGTCCCAACACCAAAGGTATCACCTATGGACCGAAAACTGTCAGGAGTAGCCAACTTCCATAGGGCAATAGTGAGCCATTTGTTCACCAGTATGCTGATCCTCAGAACAGTGTCTCTTTTCTTTATTTGGTGTTTTATGCAGTCAAGAAGCTCATAAAATACGGTTATGGTAATTCTGAAGTTGGCTTCCCATTGTTCTTCAGTCCACTTCATGACAACTGTCTCCCACCACACAAACAACTTCAATGACTGCCATTGAAGTCTCATGGTAGGCTTCACAAGTACTGCACCTTCAACGACCGTTTTTACACTATCCAAAATATGTATGACAGCTGTCATTATAATAGCGTTCCTTCTTTCAAATCCCCCAAAAGGTCTCCTTGTCATACGATTTAGAGAGCAGCGGGACAGGAATAGTGTAACAAACCACTGTCTTGAAATCACCTGTAGGAAGATTAGACTGATCCTGATCCATGTTCTCAGCAGAAAAAGAGAAGACATTTGTTTAATTCTACCTACACGGACTATTGCCATTTCCTGCACTTGTACCAAGTGCAAGGCTGCATAAATGGCCCTCAGATATAGCCATGGGAGATCGCTTTGATCGTACATTGTACCGGGACCGGAGGCGCGATTATGGCGCAAACTGCTGTCAGTTTCAAGGAACTGTCAAACACAACATGCAGTGATTGGTTCGGCTCCTAACAATCATAGCAAGACCCACTTACAACGTGCTACGTTGGACGTGCATACGCACACTTTCTGAACGCAGAAGACAACGTGACATCATCCGGGTACTCAGAAACCAACACACGAAATGATTCAACACGCTGTCAACACTCCACCATCATTGCATATAAAAATGGATCCGAATCCAGGTGTCTTTGTTTAGTGTTCATAAACATGCTGCTAACACCCTTCCCCCATCATGTGTAAAAGCGGCCTGAGTGTAACAATTTCACAGACAGTTGGTACTTGCAAGAGGGTGACCTTGATCGACCTTTAGGCTGTGGCGGGACATAGGGGAAGAGGCAGTCTTTCAGATAACTGGGACCCAGGACATTTAGGGCTTTATAGGTTAATTTTATTTATTTATAAAATAATTTGTTAACCCGCTCCTCCTGCTCCAAGCAGCCCAGGGTGACTTACGATGTTAAAACAAACACATAAAAACTATACGATAAAAAGAGAAGGCAGTCTCCTCAGCCTGTTGCAGGTCTAAGCCTTTCATGATAGAAGCTGCTTTGGAGAGCAAATACTTAGGCAGAGAGAGAGAGAGAGAGAGAGAGACCATGCAAGGGGGAAAGCCAATGGACAGGCAATTTAAAAATCGGTGTAATTTCTTTTATTTCCTTACAGCATGTCCTGGACACCAGACCTCAAGGGATAGCTCCACTTCCTGATCAGTACTAATGAATGCAGAATTCATATTTGGCCAGGCTATTATGTGCAAAGTAATGTGTAATCTCTCAGGTCAGAGTGAAAAGCCAAATAAAATATTACAGAAGACCTTCCGTTTTGAAAGGTTTCTGAAATAAGCACAATGCAAACATACAAAGGGATTCAATTATATGCAAACAAACTGTTATTGCAATCTCCTCCCTAGGAAACACGATTAGATTGCCAAGAAGATTGCTTTTGGATTACTTGGATTAAGCATTGCATTCACAGAAGCTTACTAAGTACCTGGAATTTAATTTAGTTTGGACCCAGGAATTTTAAAACTTTGTTAAAGAGGACTTCCTGGTTTCAATCATATGCTAAAGGGCTCCTCTGCTGTCTCAAGTGGCCCCACTACTTAGAATGGACATAGCAAGAGAAAAATCTAAATGATAAAGACATAATGCAAGCAAACAGGAAAGCTTTTGATAATTCCCAATGAAAAAAATTATATCAAGGATGAAGTTACAGCTGCTCACATATAGTAGTTGTTTTCATTCTGAAAAATGCTGAACAGCCTGCCCACAATCTAGGCATGCACTTAAATTTAAGTATGTGAGTGGTTCCCATTAAGTCAAAGGAGCTATGCATCTAAGAGTTTGCCTTCTCTTCGCTGTGCACTATTCAGCTATGTTCCAGTTGGCAGAATGTTCTTTGTTTGGACCCTGACCCTTTAAATCTTCCTCTCTGTGTCCCTGTGGCGTTTAGCCTTTAGAACACACTGCAACACCCCAAATACTGGTATTTTATTACATATATTACTTGCAATTATTATTTTGCTTATTATATTTTACAGTATGTCAAGATATAAAATTACTCTGGTTTGTAAAGGCCTGGTAAATTACAACCCCATTCCTCCCCTCTCACACAAGCTTTTTTTCTACTTCTGTTTTAACTTGGAAAAATTATGCATCTGTTGATTTGAAAGTATTTTAAAAATGCTACAGGTCTCCCGGACTTTGGATGGATGTTTTCTATTATTTATAAAACTGTCCACCTAAATACTAAATGAATTGGTACTTTGTTATCAATTATTTTCTGACTTCCTTCTGACTTATATTAAACAAAACAATGAAATTCAAATTAGAATTCAAATATTCAAAAAGAAAAATCTCCCCAAATGACGCTCGGATTCAAAACCCACTGAAGATACGAAGTTCCAAATAATGAAATTCTGAATGTTAAGTAACAATGAAGGCAATCCAGTGGCAGCCAGACAGAACATGCGTGCCACAGGTGTGCACACGTGCACTTAGTGCCATGCAGCCAAGTGCAGCAAAGGCGTAACCCAGGCCGACCTGACCTCCTCCCAAAGACCACACACCCTGTGGCCCAGGGGATGGAACAGAAATCGTGCCTGGTGTGTGGGTTCGGGGGGTCGGGTTGGCCTGGGTTGTGTCTTTGCTGCATGCTAGGGATGGGCAAACGCAGTTTGGAAGTTCAGAGTTCGGCCTGAACTCGGCCTATTTGGACGATCGAACCCGAACCCGAATCTGAACCTGAACTTACCGAACCGAACTCGATCCGGAACGTCAAAATGACCAAACAGTTCGGTCAGTTCGGATCATTTTCGGGTGAGTTTGAGTGGCAAAAACATGTCACTGGAAGGCAAAACATGAGAGGGAGACAGAGTCAGCTGAGGATCAGACTTCCAGGCACCAGGGGTGGAGAGGCTTGGAGTAGCTGCCAGCCTGCCCAATCACCATTCCTTTTCACCTCAGACAATTGGCTTCGCAGTCTGCAATTGGCCACGGGCTACACTGCACAGAGCCAATGGGGCTTGCGGTGAGGCGGGCGCAGCAAGAAACAAAACTGATTGCCTCCCCCCTTCCAAACACCTTCTGAGCTAGTCACTGTTCCAGAACAGCAGGCGTTTCAGAAGGCTCCCTCTCCCAGCAGATTTTGTTCTTTCCTATTCCTAATCCATTGCCATCCTCCTCCTATTTCACCCATCCAACCCATTTACCTCCATATTATCATTTATTTAGATTATATTAGAAAGATTTAGATGTTATTTTTTGTTTTAATCCCTCCCTGTGTTCCCTGTGTTCAATCTTCCTTTCTCCCTCTCCACTCCATTGAATCATTGACCTCTCCCTCTCTGTCTATATATATCATCCCTGATTCCCTTCCCCTGTTTTTTGATTCATTAAGAGTAGGATTATTAGATTGCTTTAGGTTTCATTTCAGTTTTGTACCCCTCCTTGTGTTGTTTGTGATTCCCCCCATCCCATAGATAGATAGATAGATAGATAGATAGATAGATAGATAGATAGAT
>QEPC01000808.1:144920-191459 GCA_003113815.1 Sphenodon punctatus | reverse complement strand
CATGTGTGTGTCGTCAGAGTCAGAGGCTTGATCATGCCACTGGATACCTTGTATTCCTCACGATACCTTGTATTCCGGGTGGCGGAAACATGATACAATTACCAGATAACCACAATGATTCCGTGGACCACGGAAAGGGGAGTTGGCGCCTCTTATTATGGGAATCCGCACAAGTTTCGCTTCCATTCGCCAGCTCCGATGCCGAGATACCATTAGCGACAAACCGCGTCTGCAGCCCTCGGAAAGCTGCCTCTGCCGAACCGTGCCATGATGTGCGGAATAGGGGTTTCCGTCAGTAAAAGCTGCCGCAGCGGTATGCCGCTACAGCCCTACCTGAGAGTCCCACTGAGAAAGAAGCCCTCCCTCTATGGCATTAGAAAAAAGAGATTGTCCTGGGGTGAAAAAAGAAAAGCCTTTCAGCCAGTATTTGACGAGAGTGAATAGTGTATTTGATCTGAGAGCGGAGCAGGTTGTCTCACTTCACAGGAGCATTTGGGGTGTACCATTAGGAACTCCCAAGATAGAATGCAATAAGCTATTCTGAACCACTTCCAAACTGTCCAGGTATCTAATACTAGGGGTGGGAATACCGGTTCTACCGGTAACCGGTAATGCCGGTATTAGGCGTACCAAATTTAAATCCGGTAATCTGATAATCCAGTAACCCGTACCGGATCTTTGTAATGGTACAGGTTACCGTATCTTTTACATTGGGGAAGGTCAAGGTGGCAGTTGGCAGGCTTTTGTCATGTAAGTTTGTTTTTAAGTACTGGGTCCCTCCCTGCCCCCACCCAGAGGTGCAAATGGATACATTTTGTGCCTTTTTTACCCTGCCTTGGATTGCTTGAATTTTTTTAAATCAAAAAAGTCATCCAATCCTGGAGGTTTCTGTAGGGTATGGGCACTTTAACTGGCTGCTGGTGCTGGACAATAATCTTGTTTTTTTCCCCTTTCCTTCTGGGGGCTTCTGGAGCTCATGCCTGGCCTGCCATTTTACAGCAGCCTTGGAGACAAAAGGATCCACAGAGCTGCTGGAGGTGTGCGTGCATGCGACTGTTGGTAAGTTTGAGGTTCCTGATTCCCTCTAGTACAGGATCTCCTTGGTGCCCTTAGCAAGGGGGATGGGGAGGTTGGCACTACTGGACTGGCCTAGGTAGGGTACCCCTAGATTTAGGGATAGGATGTGGGGGGGTGATTTTAGCCAGCAGGACATGTGCTGGGGGGTTGGCTGCATGGTGGGCAGGGCAGTGGGCACATAGGCAAGGCACTGGGAAACAGTGGGCAAGGGCATGCCATGCTGAGAGTTTGTTTCCACTGGCACAGGGGGTGGGGAATGGTGGCCTTGCCACCATGGTGTGTGATGATGCGTCTGTTTTGGGGGGGTGCCCCCATGCTTGCCCATGTATTGCCCACTTGGCTTGGAATGGCTTGTGCTGTTTTTGTCTTTAGCCCTGTCTTGTTTTGGGGTGTGTGGGGGGTGCCCCGATGCTAGCCATGCATTGCCCATCCACTTGTTTTGGGGGGGTGGGGGGTGCCCCCATGCTTGCCCATGCATTGCCCACTTGGCTTGGAATGACTTGTGCTGTTTTTGTCTTTAGCCCTGTCTTGTTTTGGGGGGGTGCCCCCATGCTTGCCTATGCATTGCCCACTTGGCTTGGAATGGCTTGTGCTGTTTTTGTCTTTAGTCCTGTCTTGTTTTGGGGTGTGTGTCGGGGGGTGCCCCCATGCTACCCATGCAATTTCCATCCACTTGTTTTGGGGATGTGGGGGGTGCCCCCATGCTTGCCCATGCATTGCCCACTTGGCTTGGAATGGCTTGTGCTGTTTTTGTCTTTAGCCCTGTCTTGTTTTGGGGAGGGTGTGGGGGGTGCCCCCATGCTAGCCATGCATTGCCCATCCACTTGTTTTGGGGGTGTGTGGGGAGGTGCCCCCATGCTTGCCCATGTATTGCCCACTGGGCTTGGAATGGCTTGTGCTGTTTTTGTCTTTATCCCTGTCTTGTTTTTTGGGGGGTGCCCCCATGCTTGCCCATGTATTGCCCACTTAGCTTTGAATGGCTTGTGCTGTTTTTGTCTTTAGCCCTGTCTTGTTTTGGGGNTCCACTTGTTTTGGGGGTGTGTGGGGAGGTGCCCCCATGCTTGCCCATGTATTGCCCACTGGGCTTGGAATGGCTTGTGCTGTTTTTGTCTTTATCCCTGTCTTGTTTTTTGGGGGGTGCCCCCATGCTTGCCCATGTATTGCCCACTTAGCTTTGAATGGCTTGTGCTGTTTTTGTCTTTAGCCCTGTCTTGTTTTGGGGTGTGTGGGGGGTGTGTGTGCCCCCATGCTACCCATGCATTGCCCATCCACTTGTTTTGGGGGGTTGGGGGTGCCCCCATGCTTGTTCATGCATTGCCCACTTGGCTTGGAATGGCTTGTGCTGTTTTTGTCTTTAGCCCTGTCTTGTTTTGGGTGTGTGTGGGTGCCCCCATGCTTGCCCATGCATTGCCCACGGCCAGTGCCCTGCTTGTGGTGCTGTCTTTGTTTGGCTTGGAATAGCTTGTGGTGTAGTAGCTGTCTGTCTGAGGCTTCTTGGAAGGTGAGCCAGTGGGGGATGGGATGTGGAAAAGCTGGCTGCTTGTTTTGGGGTGTGTGTGGGGTGCCTGCCCAATGCCCATGCCCACTGCCCTGCTTGTGGTGGGGCAGCAGTGCTGGCTTTGGCTTGGCTTGTGGTAGTGGCTGTCTGTCTCTGAGGCTTCTTGGAAGATGAGCCAGTGGGGGATGGGATGTGGGAAAGCTGGCTGCCTGACTGTGCCTGCTTGTTTTGGGGTTTGTGGGGGTGGCCAGTGGCCACTGAAAACTATTGTAGTTGGTGTCTGGGTGAGGGTTCCCAATACATCAAATTTTAGTTGGTGTCTGGGTGAGGTTTCTTTCTATGAGACTGCAGTGGGGAAAAAAAAGGTAATTGCCATCAATCTTCACTTTGCTGTACTAAACACTGGCTGTCTTCTCTGAGGCTTTTTTGGAAGCTGAGCCAGTGGGGGATGGGATGTGGGAAAGCTGCTTGCCTGGATGGCTGTGCCCGCTTGTTTTGGGGGGTGGGGTGCCCACTGCAGTGCCCACTGTGTTAACTTGGCTTTTGTTTTTTGTGTGTCCCCAGTTGCCAGGCCAATGGTGGGTCCTGTGTGCACTCACTGTGTGGGTTGGTGACAAATGTGACTTGTTGTGTGCTTGCTTGTGTTAACTTCGCTTGTGTGTTGTGTTCAAGTTTGGGGGTGGGTGGGGTCCCCGGTTGCTTGCCAGGCCAATGGTGGGGCATGTGTGTGGCTGCTGGCTGTTTTTTGTCTGAGGCTTTTTTGGAAGCTGAGCCAGTGGGGGATGGGATGTGGGAAAGCTGGTGCCTGGCTGGGCTGTGCCCGCTTGTTTTGGGGTGTGGGGTGCCCCACTGCTAGTTTGTGTGATGTGCTCATTGGCTCACTGGCGTGGCGTGCGTGTTGTTTTTTGTTGGTTGTGTCACTGGTACCATGCTGCTTCCTTGGCAGTCTGGCAGGGCCTGGCTGGCAATGCCTGGATGACACTGGCAGGGGGTTACCCAGTTTTTGGACGTGGTGTTCTCTCCAGGTTTGGGGGTGGGGGGGTCCCCAGTTGTCAGGCCAATTGTGGGTCCTGTGTGCACTCACTGTGTAGGTTGGTGACAAATGTGGCTTGCTGTGTGCTTGCTTGTATTAACTTGGCTTGTGTGTTGTGTTCAGGTTTGGGGGTGGGGGGGTCCCTGGTTGCACAACACAGTGAATTACTATTTTTTTTCTCTTTCATCCTCCAGCCACTGGACTGTGTTGGACTGTGGCAACGTTGGACATCACGTGTGAGTGAGAGTGCCAGCTGTGGGTAAGCAAGCGTCATTTCAAGCGCGCACACTTCCTGCAGCACCATACCTAGTACCCTATCACCTACACATTTACCCCACCTCCTACACCACGTACCCCGCCAGCCCACTCCTCTACCCCACCTCCTTGCCCTACCCCTCCTTTACCCCACCCCCTAGTTCTACTTCTACCCCACCTACTCTAACCCCCACTCTAGTTCTTCTACCCCACCTACACCTCTACCCCACCTATACCACCAGCCTCGTCAGTCACCACCCCACTTTACTCACTCTATTCTTTTCTCTACCCTACTCTAGCTCAACCGCTCCTCTACCCCACCCCCTTGCCCTACCCCTCCTCTACCTCACCCCCTAGTTCTACTTCTACCCCACCTACTCTACCCCTCCCTAGTTCTTCTACCTCACCTACACCTCTACCCCACCTATACCACCAGCCTCGTCAGTCACCACCCCACTTTAGTATTAATGTTAGAGGTTAGAGGTTAGAGTTTAGAGTTAGACAGTTAGAGGTTGGAGTTTAGAGTTAGACAGTTAGAGAGTTTGAGAGTTAGACAGTTAGAGAGTTTGAGAGTTCATTCAATCAATCAATCATCTTTACTGTTTGACCACCGGTCATCAACAAGTCAGTTTTAACAAACAGTATAAGCACCCAATACAACACAATATGTATATCAACCCTAAGCGCCAAAATGGCGGTAAATACAAATAAGATAAAATAAAAAATAAAAGTGAATATACCTATCACCAAAAGGCGTAGCTAATCCACAAATTTGTTAGCCATAAAATAACTTATTCCCACCTGTCCCAATCTGCTAGACATCTTTCTCCATTTACCAATGCCTCGATCTCCCCCAGGGTTGCACTCCCTGGAAGTTAGTTGCTCTCCAAACACCTCCTCCTAATTTGGAGAGCTTTCAGACAAAAGCTTGCCACCGCCTGGGTGGTTTCAGAGTCATAAGGACTAAGCAGCTCCTTTAATAAATCATGGTTGGTACTAGACCCCCTCACTCTCATAACCCCGGCTAGATATTGTAGTGTAGGACCGGTTAACACAGGACAGTCCAAGAGTATATGAGCTGGTGAATCAACCTCCCCTCTATTGCACAGCGTACACAACAGCTGGGTGTAGGGGGTGCCCCTATACCGCCCTCCAAAAGTGTGGAGGGGAAGCCGTTGCATCTCATTTTGGCATAGACAGACCTCCTACCAAAGTCTTGCCATTCGAATTGGTAGTGCGGCCTAGAGGCCAGTGGGTTAAACGGTACAAAGTCAGAGGCCACCTTCTGATCCCTAAGGAGCTCTCTTTCCCTCTGTAACTCTTGATCAGCAACTCTTGATTTGATGAGGCTTCTGGCAGCTTTGAAGCCCAAGGGCTTCAGGCACCAAGATGAAAAGCCCAATTTGGAGGCCTCCAGTTCTACCGCTTTCACCCACTGGGCCCCCAATCCCGCTTTGAGAGCCAAATCTAAGAGAGAATTGTTTTGAGTAGGGAAGAGAACCACCTTGCACCAATATCTCACCATCGCCTGGAGGGCATAAACTCTCAAAGGAGCCACAAGGGCCTCGTGCCTCAGCAAAACTTGGGGTGTACCCCTTGGGACCCCCAAAATCAATCTTAAAAACTTATTCTGCAAGCTCTCCAATTTATCTAAATAGGACAATCCCCAAATTGGCAAGGCATACAGCATTTGCCCTATGGATTTAGCGCGAAAGAGGTGGATAGCCGGCAAGACCAGTTTCCCCCCCATGCCAAAATAAAATTTGACTATCGCCATCGAGGATTTAGTAACCGTCCCCTTTGCTGCCTCATAATGCAGATTCCAACTGGCCACCACTGAAACAATCACTCCCAGGTAGCAAAAGGATCGTACCTGCTCTATTTGTATGCCTTGGATAATCCAGGAGTGTATTTTCTGGGGGCCCTTCAGCCCTACTACCAGGACCTTAGTTTTGCTGAAATTAATGGCCAGCTTTTCCTCCTGGCAATAGTCCCCAAATCTTTGCATTGCCCGCCTTAAACCCACCTTTGTTAGGGAGATCAGGGCTGTGTCATCTGCGTACAGGAGGAGGGGAACCCTCCTGTCACCGATTTTGGGAGCGTGTGTGTCTACCCCTCTCATATATGCCACTACATTATTCAAGAAAAGATTAAACAAAGCTGGTGCCAGAAAACATCCTTGGCAGACCCCGGATTTTACCTGTATCAATTTTGACGGAGCTAGCCTTGGAGCAAAGCGTACCTGCAAGGCATTCCCCGCATGCATCTTAATCAGTAAGAATAACAACCTGGGCTCCAAGGATAAGGACTTTAATTTTGTCCAGAGACATTCTCTATTAATTGAATCGAATGCTTTTTCTAAATCTATAAAACAGAGATAGAACCTCCACCCTCCCATAGCATATTTAGAGAGTAGGGCAGCCAGGACAAAAATATGATCCGTTGTTGATCGGCCTTCCTGAAAGCCTATCTGTTCAGGTTCGATTATATTTTCACTACCCATCCAGGCCCTTAATTTCCCGAGCAAGAATCTAGAATAAATTTTACCAATCACGCTCAAGAGGCTGATCGGGCAATAGTTACCTGGGAGGCTGGGATCACCTTTTTTATATATTGGAACAATAATGCTATTAAGCCATGAAGGTGGGAGATCACCAGTTTCGTTTATATAGGAGAATAGGGGGGCTAACCTCTTAGCCCACCATTCTGGGTCCAGTCTTAAGAGCTCAGGAGGCACAAAATCTGGCACCAGAGCCTTTCCAGATTTCAATTCCAAAATTAAGGCAACCACCTCCTCCGTTGTCACCGGTTGCCATTGGGCAAACCTATGCGAGGGGGGAAGGGCAATTTCCAGTATTTCATCCTGTGAGCCTGCATATAGGGCCATATAAAACTCATCCCAAGCCTCTGCTGTCACAGCAGAGGACTGCTGGACCCTGGCCTCTCTCCAAGCAGTTTGAATTAAATCCCAAAAGGTTTTGGCATCCCGGCTTTTAGCTGCCCCTAGTAATGCAGCCCAAAGGTGGATCTGGAGTTCATGTTTCTTTGCCACCAGAAGTTTGCAGTATCTATTCCGGGTAGACGCCACTTGTAGCCTCCGGATTTGGCTGGGTTTGCCCTTCAATTTCTTTGCCAGACCTCGAAGTGTTGCCCTAACCTTCCTGCACTCCTCATCAAACCATACTGGGGTACGTACTGAATGTATGAAGTCCTTACCTGAGGAGAACGGGGTGGCAAGTAATGGGGCAAGAGAGGACATCAATTCCTCATAATTAAGTAGAGGATCCCACTTCTGCCCCTCTAAATTATCCCCTACTTGTGGCGGGTCCAGGGAGTGTAGATGTAGCAAGAGAGCATCACTAAGCTCCTCTGACCATTTTATCCTCCTCCTTCCTGCTACCCCTCTATGGGGCTGATCAACTGGGAGCTAGGTCCAGCTGAATAAGGTAAATCTCTAGGGTCCACCATCCTCATTACCAAGGGAAAGTAGAAGGATTCAATCCTAGGGGTCACCAGCATCCTCTGAACATAGTCAAATAAGGCAGATGATACAAGCAAATAATCTATGGTGCTGGATCCCTGGGGGCATGGAATGTAAAATGGCCCTCCCAGTCATCCATTACCCAGCCATTTATTATAATTAAGTCCAGCTCTGTTTCCAGCTTATCCATGAAGGATTTTCTCGGACCTATCACCAGATCCATGGAGTTCCTAGGGGGGATATAACAGTTTGCGAAAGAATCATCAGGCACTTGTTCCACAGGTTTGCCCAGCCTTGCGTTAAAATAACCCCCAACTATCATATAGGCAGATGGAAATCTACACATAGCCAGATGTACTTGATCCATTCATTCTAACCCCAGCTCTGGGCAGTAGTAAGGTGAAGAATCTGGGGGTAAATAGACATTCCCTAGAAGAATTTCAAACCCCGAGGGAAAGAGACAGTGGTAAATAGCAAAATAAGACTTTATTGATGCTACCACCTGAACTGTAATCTGTAAGGAGAGGTCTATCAACAGCCCCAAACCCCCGCTTCATCTGCCATAGTGCAAGGGTGGGGAAGCATCCACCCAAAAGGTTTGGAACCCCCTACAACTCTCTGAACAAGGCGAGTCCGCCAAGCACATTTCCTGAAGGAGCACTATATTGTGCTGCTTCAGAAAATTGAGGAAATCAACATCAGACTGGAGAGCCCTCCAGCCTGCGATGTTCCATGATACCACTGATAGATTGGCCAGGTTGGAGGTGGATCCCGCCCCCTGTCATAATTTATTTTTTGAGGGTTGTTTGGCGTAGCCTCTCAAAACCCATCTAGTTGGAGGGGCCAAATCCAATGTGCCTTGATCTAACCTTAGGGCTGGAGATGAACTCTTATTGCCACCTAATAGTCGGTTCCGCGACTGTTGATCACCCTTCCCGAACAGAGCTCCAACACCACCCCCAATGCTCCCCCAATCCCCTCAAGAGGAGGGAGATCCTAGGCCATCAGGTGTTCTGCCCCAAGTTAGACAGTTAGACAGTTAGAGAGTTTGAGAGTTAGACTTAAGAGTTAGAGAGTTTGAGAGTTAGACTTAAGAGTTAGAGAGTTAGACTTAGACTTAGACTTAGACTTTGTTAGTTAGTTACTCCATCCTAGTTTAACAACCCCAGTTAGTTGTTTTATAAAGTTAAAACCCCAGTTAGTTGTTTTAAACACACACACACACACACACACACACACACACCTGTTGCCGGTGGTTCTTTCTTGGTGATACAGTCAGCAACAGCTTAAAGATGAGCGGCCGACGTGGAACTAAGAAACCAGCCATGAGTGGCAGTGCCAGAAGAGGCAAGCATCCTCTTCCTCTTAGGCAGCTTACTCTGACTGGCACAGGGACACCGGCCTCTTCCTCCAGCACACCAGCTTCAAGTGCGCCCAAGATTACTGTCTCTGGATGTACCTTGAAACCACTGCAGAGGCTGGGATCATGGAAGGAGGGTGCTTCTTCCTCCTGGTCAATGCCTAGCAGTAAGAAGAAGGGGGCTCCTTCTTTGTCTGGTAGTGCAGTTGACCTTTCGCTGGCTACCTCCTCTGCTTCTGCTCCTGCTCCTAGTGCACCACTGTCCTCTGCGCAAGCACTCACACACATTCAGTCGCCTGCTTCCCCGGCCACATCCTGCACTGACACACACTTTAGCGCACCTCCAACCCCGCCCTCTCCCCTTGACAACACGCACCGTAGTGTGCCTGCTTCTCCTCTGGCCCCACCCTCTACACCCACACATGCTGTGACTTCTGTCACTGCCCCTACTTCAAGTGTTTCACCGAGCACTGCCTTTGAGAGGTCTACTCCCAGTCGTGCTGCTCCTGCCCTTCCAGCAACAAACACAAAGAGGATCACATCCTGGGTGTGGTCCCATTTTGATATCTGGGAGGAAGACAACTCAAAGGCAGTGTGTGCACACTGCAATTACAAGGTCAGTCGCAGTGGCTCCGATCCCATAAAATGGGGCACCTCTGGCCTTAGGAGTCACATGGAACATTGCCACGGGCACCTCTGTGATCCCAAGGGGGCACGTTCCAAGCAACCACATGGGGAGGTGGCAGTTGTAGAGGTGTTGGGTGATAGTTCCTCTGAGGAGAAGGAGCCCTCTTCCACTCCCACTACAACTGCTACCACTGGGCCATCTCGTGATGGCACTGAAACCACCCCCCGTCCCTAGAAGAGGCAGAGGAAGAGCGCTAGCCACTCATCCCTGCCCCGTAATTCCCTGTCATCATCCTCCCAGCAGACTGTAACTGTGCTATGGGAAAAGAGGCAGCCTTTTACACCAAGACACCCCTGGGCTGTGGCCATCACCAAGGCAATCACAGAAGTGATTGCCCTGGATGAGCAGCCATTCAGCCTTGTTGAGGGTGTTGGGTTCAAGCGGCTGTTGAATTTGCTAGAGTCCAGGTACAATGTCCCTTGCCGCAAAACCTTCTGCTCGAAGGTTGTCCCATCTCTGTATGGGAGGGTGAAGTCCCAGCTCCTTGTGGAGCTCTCACGCGTGGAGGGGGCCGTGGTACATTTTACTACAGACCTGTGGACTAGCCAGAGTGCGGTCCATGCCTATCTGGTGTTGACCACACACTGGTGGCAGATGTCACCAGTAGCTGTCACCAGCACAGCGAGGAGCAGCAGCAGCAGCACTGGAGGAGCGGTGACCTCTGGCAAGCCACGCTGGGCATTGCTTGATGCCTGTGTGTTTGACAGAGATTGCACAGCGAAGGAAATCCTCAGGGTGATTAGATCCATCCTGGGTAGGTGGACCCATGGTGAGGGATCTAGCTTCGAGGTTGGTTACTTTGTAACCGATAATGCCTTGAATATGGTTGCAGCCATGAGTCAGGGTGGCTATACCCATATTCGCTGCGGTGCGCACATTCTGAATCTGGTGGTTCAGAATGCCATCTCTGGGACCGAGGCCATGGCAGAGATCCTTGGAACTGCCAGGAAGATTGCTGGTTTCTTCCACCGGTCAGTTTCATCCAGCTGTGCGCTGTGAGAGAAGCAGAAGGAGTTGGGCTCCCCTCTTCACCAGATGATTCAGGATGTGGTGACAAGGTGGAACTGCACCTTTTTTATGCTGCAACAAGTCCTGGAGCAGAAGGAGGTCCTGCATGTCCTATGCTTGGTGCAGGGCATTGGGGTACCACCACTGTCCGGGGAGGACTGGACAGTGGTGGAGCAGCTGACGAAGGTTCTGGAGCCATTTCACATTGGCATGGTGGATCTCAGCTTGGAGGATTCCAGTCTGTGCCAAGTGTTACCACTTTTCATGATCCTGCAGTGACGAATGAAGGAATTTCTTTCTTACGGTGACCTTTGTGAGTCTGTGAGGGCGCTGTCAGTGGAATTGGCCGGAAATTTGGAAAGACATTTCAAGGTCTTGTTGGACAGTTGGCCAAATTTCCTGGCAGTGCTACTCGACCCATGGGTCAAGCGGAAGATGGCTGCACTCGTCGTTCCCTTCACAACCTTCAGGGGCGACCTCGTCAATGAGGTGCAGCAGTATTGCCAAGCGCAGCGGCTCACGCAGCATGAAGCAAGTGCTACTGCTCCTACAGGGGTTGCAAGTGGTGGCCACTCTGCCATGACTCTTTTATGTCTGGAAGAATGGGTGGAGGTGGATGCAGAACCTACATGTGAGCCGGAACAAGAGGATATTGCAAACACTTATGTTTCGCAATATCTTGCCAAGCCCCCATGCCCTGTATCCACCAAACCCATGGACTACTGGTCATTGAAGATCCATGTGTGGCCCCCACTTGCAAAGGTAGCAGTGCGATACATCTCGTGTCCTCCTACGAGTGTGTCCTCGGAGCGGGTGTTCAGTGTGGCAGGAGACATTGTGACCCCACATCATTCAAAATTGGACTCAAAGACAGTGGAAGAGTTGGTCTTTCTCAAGACTAACCTTCCCCTTCTTGGGTTCATGGAGGCTGAGACCTTTGACTAGGGGACATGATGTGCTTGCTCAGCCCCAGGGGATATCCTCTCCGGCTACCTTCACTCCCCTGCACCTGTGCACATCCTGACAAGATTCAGGCAAATTACATCGGCCTGCAGTTTGGTCAGCGGTGTCATTGATGAGCTCACAGCAGCAGGTGGTCTTGGTTTGCACAGCCAGCGTGGCACCCGCAGCAGGGCAATATTCCCAGTCCAAGCACTCCAACAGGGAAAAGTAGTAGGAAATGTACTACTTATTCCCATATATTGCCAGCCCACAAGTTGCCTCCTTTGATCCCATTCCATCCAGGAAGAAGGGCAAGGAGTGCACTCATCTGCGCCTTGTCTCCGTCACTGTCTGTGCCTTGTCTCCGTCACTGTCTGTGCCTTGTCTCAGTCACTGTCTGTGCCTTGTCTCAGTCAGTCTCTGCGCCTTGTCTCAGTCAGTCTCTGCGCCTTGTTTATTGCACACACACACTGGAGTCACACACCACACCGTCCAGCATACAGCAGCAACACACAGAAATGGGCGTTGTCATCGGGGAGCAGCCACCGCCCCCCGGAAGATGTGCAGAGGGCTTTGGGAGGGTGAAACATCTTCTGGGGGTGGGGGCCACTCCCCAATGACACAGACCATTCCCCACACCAGCCCCGCTCCTGCAGAACCCTCCCTATCCACCCACCGCTCTCTCTCATTCAAGCTCCAGCCTGGCCTGACATGCGTGCGGTGGCCGCCCCCGCCCCCCGGAAGACATGCAGAGGACTTTGGGAGGGTGGAACATCTTCCAGGGGATGGGGGCCGCTCCCCAATGACATGGCCCATTCCCCGCACCAGCCCCCCTCCCACAGCACCCTCCCCATCCAACCACCGCTCTCTCTCACCCAAGCTCCAGCCTAGCCCCCCTCAGCCATCTAATGTGTCCCCAACTCTCCACCACCATCAATGCTCCTCCAGACGTGGTAGGACTCCAGTCCCCTGCTTTTAAAATACAAATAATTCCTGGGGATTTAGTCCTTCCATGTCAGAGGCTCCAGCAGCACCCCAGCTATGGCACCTCATCTGGAACAGATTGGACCACAAAGGCAGAAGATGAATGCCAGTCACCCACCCACAATGAGTTCAGTGAGTGTACTGCATGACACATATGGGTTCCATTTTCCTCAGCAGGTGTTTCTGATGAGCCTCTGAAGAGAAAGGGTCCCTGTGTGTCTCAGCAGCCTAGACTGTGGATTTGAAATAAAAAGCATTCCACACCCTGGAGTCTGACTGTGTCTGTCTAGAAGAGGACTCTTGCAATGACACTCATTGAGGACAGGACACAGTAATGGCAGAAGAATAATTGATTATGTAACACTGCCAGCAGTGCAGTGCATGACGCATTGTTGCGTTTTAGCACCAGTGTGTGTTCTGCAGATCCTCTGGCGCTAATAGGCATCTCTGTGTCTGTAGCCTTGCCTAATGCCTGCCTGAGTGCTACCATCATGGAAAACAACTGCCATTCCAGAGGAGATTAAACCAAGAGCACTCCAGTAGGTGAGTGATGACATAGGGGTTTGGACATGGTTGGGACAGGGTTACCCCCCCCATCCCATATGCATGTGCATGCTGCATTGCATAATGCATATGCAAAGTAAACAAGCACACACTCCAAATTTGCCCTCCCCCACCACCCTCTCAGTGGACTCTGGCGTGAATGGTGAATCAATTAATGAACCGCTGACCAGGTCTAGGACTAAGCCTTCAGGCTGAACCCTGTGACCCAGTGGACTCTGGCATGAGTGATGAATTTATTAATGAACCGCTGACCAGGTCTAGGACTAAGCCTTCAGGCTGAACCCTGTGACCCAGTGGACTCAGGCGTGAATGGTGAATGAATGAACTGCTGACCAGGTCTAGGATGAACCCTGTGACCCAGTGGACTCTGGCGTGAATGAAAGAATCTTTCCTTTTCCCTTCCATTGGAAATGAGCACTTATGTGTTAAGAGGACCCCTTATTAAGTCTTACCTGTGTGAGTGTATCTGTGTGAATTGAGAAATGGTGGGTGGTGGTTCTAAGGATATTCCCATAACCCTGCCAAAAGGAACCATTTAGAAGACTACTGGTGGCCAAGGAAGGAATGAAGATCGAGGATTCGGAGGTTCAAGATAAAGGTAGGCAAAAGCAACATGATCTCTTTTGGGGGTCTGGTTTGGAGGAAAAAAACTAAACAAAACTAACAGTGATGCAATGTTGTAACTTTAAGTTAGTCTCTGTTAGACAGTTGGTTCAGTTTCTATGATTTATTCATAATCTAATTTCTGAGTGTCAGCGCTGTTGGAAAAAAAGTTAAACTATTGCTTTAAAAAAATGGTAGTGGGCCCGTTGGGGACTACTGGGGGCCATGGGGGCTGGGGCCACAAAGTGTAGTGTGCTGTCTCTTCCTGTGTGATGGCCTGACACTGACATTTTGAGTGTAGTACTGCTTTTGCTTTAAAAAAACAAAAATGTGGGATTGCGTAATGCGTATGCAAAGTAAACAAACACACACTCACACTGTGGTACTGGTTGGTTAGTTAGAAGTTAGATTCACTTGTGTTTTTTTACTTTTTTGTGTGTGCTGGGGGCTGGCTGGGGGTGGGCTGGTGTTACTGGTACTGACAGTTACTCCTTTGATCCCATTCCATCCAGGAGGAAGGGCAAGGAGTGAACTCATCTGCGTCTCATCTATTGTCTTTACACTCATCTCTCTCGCACATACACACTGGAGTGGAATGCCCCAGCAGTGCTAATCTATTGCACTCCATCCTCGGAGTCTGGAATGGAACACCCCAGTAGGGCCCTTCAGCCAGTCACACACCACACCAGCACACCACTGAAACACACATCGGCCCGACATGCGTGGGGTGGCCATCCCCGCCCCCCAGAAGACAAGAAGAGGGCTTTGGAGGGCAGAACATCTTCCGGGGGGCAGGGGGTGCTCCCCAACAACATGGCCTGTTCCCCACACCAGCCCCTCTCCTGCAGAACCCTCCCCATCCAACCACCGTTCTCTCATTCAAGCTCCAGCCTGGCACCCCTCAGCCATCTAATGTGTCCCCAACTCCCCACCACCATCACTGCTCCTCCAGATATGGTAGGATTTCATTCCCCATGGATTAAAATACAAATAATTCCTGGGGATTTAGTCCTTCCATGTCAGAGGCTCCAGCAGCACCCCAGCTATGGCATCTCATCTGGAACAGACTGGACCACAAAGGCAGAAGATGAATGCCAGCCCACCCACCCACAATGAGTGCACTGCATGACACAACTGGGGTCCTTTGTCCTCAGTGGGTGTTTCTGATGAGCCTATGAAGAGAAAGGGTCCCTGTGTGTCTCAGTAGCCTAGACTGTGGATTTGAAATAAAAAGCATTCCACACCCTGGAGTCTGACTTTACTGTGTCTGTCTAGAAGAGGATTCTTGCAATGACACTCACTGAGGAAAGGACACAGCAATGGCAGAAGAATAATTGATGATGATGTAACACTCCCAGCCCAGCAGTGCACTACCAGATGCATTGCATTGCCTTTTAGCTCCAGTGTGTGTTCTGCAGATCCTCTGTCACTAATAGGCATCTCTGTGTCTGTAGCCTTGCCTAATGCCTGCCTGAGTGCTACCATCATGGAAAACAACTGCCATTCTAGAGGAGAAGAGATTAAACCAAGAGCACTCCAGTAGGTGACTTATGACATTGGGGTTTGGACGTGGTTGGGACAGGGTTACCCCCCATCCCATATGCATGCACATGTGACATTGTGTATACAGTAAACACACACTCACACTCCAAATTTGCCCTCCCCCACCACCCACTCAGTGGTCTCTGGTGTGAATGGTGAATGAATTAATGAACCGCTGACCAGGTCTAGGACTAAGCCTTCGGGCTGAACCCTGTGACCCAGTGGACTCTGGCATGAATGGTGAATGAATTAATGAACCGCTGACCAGGTCTAGGACTAAGCCTTCGGGCTGAACCCTGTGACCCAGTGGATTCAGGCATGAATGAAAGAATCTTTCCTTTTCCCTTCCATTGGAAATGAGCCCTAGAGGTCCCCTTAATAAATCTTACCTGTATGAGTGAGTGTATCTGTGTGAATTGAGAAATGGGAGGTGGTTAAAGGATATTCCCATCACCCCACAAAAAGGAACAATTAGAAGACTACCGGTGGCAAAGGAGGAAATGAAGATTGAGGATTCAGAGGTTCAAGATAAAGGTAGGCGGAACAAGCAACGTGAATAATATTGTAATAATAAATATAATACAAATTTTAAATTTAAAGAATAATAATTTTTAAAAGTTGTTGGCCGTGGGGTCTAATGGGGGATGTGGGGCAAAGTGTGGTCTGGTGATACTGGTTGGGTTAGTCAGTTAGATTCACTTGTGTTTTTACTTTTTTTGTGTTTGCTGGCACTGCTGGGGGCTGGCTGGGGGCTGACTGGTGGTACTGGTACTGGTGGTACTGGTGGTACTGGTGGTTGTAGGTACTCTGGTTGATTAGTTAGCAGTTAGATTCACTTGTGTTTTTACTTTTTGCATGTGCTGGGGGCTGGCTGGGGGCTTGTACTGGCAGTGGTTACTGGTTGTACTGGTGGTACTGGTTGGTTAGTTAGCAGTTAGATTCACTTGTGTTTTTACTTTTTTGTGTATGCTGGGGCTGGCTTGGGGCTGGCTGGTGGTTCTGGCAGTGGTTAATGGTTGTACTGATGGTACTGGTGGTACTGGTTGGTTAGTTATCAGTTAGATTCACTTGTGTTTTTACTTTTTTGTAATTGAATTGCATTTGCAGGTAATTTCGGTTTTACTTTTCTCTCCCATTGATTTCAATGGGGAAAGATCCAGTACAGGTATACTGGATCTAATCCGGTAATCCGGTATTCAGAGATCCGGTATCCGGTAAATCCGATAACGGGTATTTTCACCCAAGTCCCAGCCCTATCTAATACCCCAGACAGGGAAAGTATATAAAAGCTGATTGATCACTTTCGCTCTGAACAGACGAAGGGCTAAAGGAACTATCTTACTCCTGGCTTTAGAGTAAAAGTTTGAGATGGCCATGGAAGTCCTCAGAGCCAAACTCAGCAAAGCCTCAAAATGCTGCCTCCAGCTAAGGGAGGATTAAAAAATGACCCTCAAATACTTCAAGATCTTTAGCTGTTCAATTGAATTTTCCCCTATAAACCATTGATGGGGGGCCCGAGCGCCATGCGACCCCGCTACCAATACCTTTGTTTTCAAAAAATTATAGTGAGGGTTTCGACACAGCAATAATCATTGAACAATTTAATGGCCCTTTGCAGCTGTCAGTGGGAGGTGGGAAAAGGGGAAGAAAGGAAGGACAGGGGAACCAACACGTAACCCCAACTCACACTGGGAAGCTCTGAGTGTGGTGAAAATGCCCGTCAGGATAGTGTGTGGGCACTTCCGCATGCAATCGCACCAGGAAGTCAGGCCCCTATCATCATAGGGCTCAAAGTGCAGGGGAAGCGAGGCCACACACGCATGCCCACACGTACCCAAAATGGAGGGAAGCGGGAAAACCAGTGCAGGGCGGTGGAAGGAAGGTAGGAAGGGGGACCCACGATAAAGGAAAAAAGGACCAATGGGACTCTCACACGCCAGGGGGGTAGGGACTGGAAACCCAGGAAGGGCAAGGACACACCCACTGCCCTCAGGCTCACTCAACCTACTCAGACTTCCTCAGGGGCAGACAAGGGGGAGGGACTTCACACAAACACAATCTCTGAAAACTACAAGGGAACAATATGGGAGAGGCGGCAAGGGCGAAGGGGGGAAAGGGGCAGAGGAGACGTTCAATAATGAGGGCAACAATCACAAGAATCACTTAGCTTTTGCACGAGGAGGCCATTCCTTCCAGGCACACAAGGCTCTGTTCACCAGCACTGCTTCTCCTGCACTATGGTTGATAAGGAAGAGGCACCCCCCCCCAAACGTGCCTGAAGGCATGCTGAGCATCTCATCGGGGGGCATGGCTCTGCACCGCTGCGAGGAGGCTCTGATGAGCCCGGGCTATCAGGGCCTGTGTTGGTGTCTTCCGGGAGCCCTGGAGATGGCAGCACGTCTCTCTCACACCCTGGGGTAGGTTCCTTTGCGAGGGGGGCAGGGGTCCCGGCCGGTGAGCATGCCTGCCGCACTGCTGAGTGGTGGTGGGTGACAGCGGCCCAATAGGGGTCTGGGAGATCGGAACCGTATCATCTGCATATAGTAATGCCCGGATCCTTCTATCTCTATGTTTAGGCGCCTGCGTATCAAATCTGTTCAGAAAGGTGATAACATAATTTAAATAATAATTAAATAAGGCAGGGGCCAGGATACATCCCTATCTAACCCCTTGAGAAACAGAAACCTTTCCAGTAGGTGGCTTGGTGTAACTATACCTGATTTGAAGGGTGTTTCTAGTGTGCAACTTAATTATCAAAAAAAGTAAATGTGGATCAAGTGAGGTGGAATTCAATTTAGTTCAAAGACGTTCTCTATTAACAGTATGAAAAGCCATACGGAGATCTATAAGACAAAGGAAGATCTTTTTTTGGTGAGCTACATAGTTTTTAATCAGATGAGAAAGGATAAAAATCTGATCTGTGGTAGATTTCCCCTGCTGAAAGCCAGCTTGTTCAGGGAGAATTACATTATTTTCATTGAGCCAAGGTTGAAATCTTCCTAATAGATAGCTAGCATACAGTTTCCCCACAACACTGAGGAGGCTAATAGGCCGATAGTTAGAGGGGAGCTGTGGGACACCTTTTTAAAAGAAGGGGACAATGATGATGTTTACCCATGCCTTGAGTATCTCACCAGAAGAGTTTATTTGGGTAAAACGGGGCCAGTAATCTGACCCACCACTGAGGGGCACTCTTCAACATATCCGGGGTAATGCAATCCTCCCCTGGGGCTTTCCCCAACTTGAGCTGAGTAATAAGGGTAAGAATCTCTGCTTTAAAGACTGGTTGCCATCTGGGGAGCCTATCAATAGGGACAAGGGACAATCCTCTTCCTATTGGATGGACTTGCATAAAAACACCCTTATAAAAATCTACCCAAACATCTGGGGGGAGGCTATGATGACTCACCTCACTCTTGCCCAAACAAGAGGCCTGTATAAGTGTCCAGAATTGCTTTGAGTCCCTACTGGTGACAGCTGAGAATAATTTCAACCAATGACCCCTCAAAAATTCAGACTTTTTAAAGGACAGCAGACAGCGATAAGAGTGCCTTATAAACAGAAAGAGTTATCTAAGCTCTTGAGAAGACTCCTGTTTTAGGGTGCAAGCAGGAGAAAGCATATACATTGGGGAAACCCCAGTTTTTCTCAGAACAGAGAAAAAATATTAATAACTAAAGATGGCCTGGATACAAATGCCAGGTAGAAGCCCAAATGAAACCAGTGTCACAAAGGATAACCTAGATCTGATGTTTTGCTGTGACTAGTAGCTTCTCCAAGGAATAATAACTATTTCAGCGCTGTGATTCATTGGGGAAGTGGCTCTAAAAGAGCTCCGATGACACCGGATGATAATACTGCTTTCTAAACACAAATTCATTATTATTCATTATTCATTATTAATTATTATTATTTTTATTCATTATTATTCATATGGTGTGTATTGAAATGAAATACCATAGGCGCTGCTGGTGTGCACATTTTAAGGCTGCTCCGATGTTCTGTTATACGAATCTTAAGGCGCCTAGTTGTCTTCCCAATGTAAACTTTGTTACAGGGACATTTAATAGCATATATCACCCATGGGGTACTGCAATTAATAAAATCATTTATCTGAATTTTTTTCCCATGGGAACCCAAAAAGGTTTTGGCTTTTATTATTATTATTATTATTAATAAACATTTATATAGTGCCAGCAGTGTACCTGGCACTTTACAAAGTAATAAAATAGACAGGGTCCCTGCCCCTAGGGCTTACAATCTGAGAGACAAGAGCTGGGGGAGAGACTTAGGAAGGGGAACAGAGGGAGAGACAAGGGGTCTAACATTCATGAAGATGTGAGGTCTCAAGTGCACGTACTTGGCTTGGTTACGATGAGAATGACAGCAGGCAGGTCCATGTTGCAAGGATAAGGGTAAACCGATCGTAGGTATAGGAATAGTGGCTCAGCAGGATAAAGAGTCAGACAGAGCAGAGCGAAAGAGGTGAGTTTTAAGGAGAGATTTGAAGGTATGAAGGGAGGGGGCAAGGCGGATGTGGACAGGGAGGGAGTTCCAGGCATGGGGGGCAGCAAGTGAGAAGGGACGAAGGCGCTTAGGGGAGCAGGGAAGGCGTGGAAGGGTGAGAGAAGGGACAGAGGAGGAGCGAAGTGCACGGGCTGGAGTATGGAGGGCGATAAGTGCAGAGAGGTAGGGGGGAGCAAGGTTGTGAAGAGCTTTATAGGTGAAGACTAGGAGCTTGTGCAGGATTCGTTCAGGAAGGGGAAGCCAGTGAAGCGAAGAGAGGAGGGGCTGCACATGGTCGAAGCGACTGGCGAGGTAGATGACCCTGGCAGCAGAGTTTTGGACAGAGATGAGGGGAGAAAGGTGAGACCGGGGAAGGCCAGTGAGAAGGAGGTTACAGTAATCGAGGCGAGAGATGACCAGAGCATGAACAAGAGTTTTGGCAGACGAGACAGAGAGAAAAGGGCGAATCTTAGCAATGTTATGGAGGGAGAAGCGACAGGATTTAGCAACAGAGTCAATGTAGGGGCTGAGTCAAAGATGAAGCCTAGGCTACGGGCTTGGGGGACAGGCAGGATGGTGACTCCATCAATGGTTATTGACAGTGAAGAAGGAGAGGAAGGATGAGGGGGGAAGATAAGGAGTTCAGTTTTAGACTATGGTAGATCATTTCAATACACACCACATGAATAATAATGAATTTGCGTTTTGGGGGATTGAGAAACAGGTCTCCCCTTTTACCCCCGATATATTATCATCCAGAGAAACATTCTGGATATTTACATTCGACACCATTGTGTCACATGGCTTGAATGACTCCTTAGATGTTATTATTTAGCTAGGGGCTGCATGTTTATGATTGGTCTATATTTTCCTGTTTGACCTTTGTCTTCAGATCAGGGCATTTTCTTTGAATATAACTAGGTTAGGGAGCCCTATTACCATTCAGCAATTACAAGACTCCACTTTTACTAGGAATTGAGTTAAATGACTGAGTTACACATAGGTGCAACGAGCTACACCTGTTCGGCAGAGTTTGCTATATATCTAAGATGGCAGGATCAATGATAGTCAGTCTGTTTCATCTGCACCAGCTAGTCTGTGCTCTCTCCCCCCGAGGAGACCCTCCATCTAGGTTTGGGGTATTTTCCCTACCAGCTTTAGAGGTGTGTATTTTATCCCCTTTAAGAGTTTATATGAACATATTTTTACATCTGGTCTTAGTTGCCAACCCTCGCATTATCATTTTTCTGCTTTATTTCTCCTGCTGGCAATCCATAGAGGCCTCCGGTGTTTAGCTCTTACTTATGTTTGTTATAACGCTATCAACAGTAAAGTAGGTGAGTCCATGATAAATTGCTCCTTTGATGTAGCCTTCACGGGCATTTGGCATTGCATTACCCTTTCAGAAACCCCTGTGTTTGCATTGGGGCTCCTTCATTCTGAGTGTTTGCTCTTGCCCTCTGGGTGGGCTTTACATAAAATAATTTGCTCTGGAATGACCATCTCCTTGAGGGTTGAATCTTGATGGGCTTGTAAAAAATAATTTCCTTTGAAATGAGGACCTTTTTGAGGGTTGAATCCTGGCACTTGCCTAATGATTGATGTATTTAACCTGATGGGTTCCTTTAACATTTTTTACTTTAGAAAGCAGTATTATCATTCGGGGTCATCAGAGCTCTTTTAGAGTCACTTGCCCATTGAAACACAGTGCAGAAATCGGTATTATTTCTTGAAGAAGCTTCTAGTCACAGTGAAACGTCGGATCTAGCTTATCCTTTGTGACATCAGTTTCTTTTGGGCTTCTACCTGGTGTTTATAGCCAGGCCATCTTTATTTATTAATATTTTTTCTCTGTTCTGACTTGTATTGTTTATGAGGTTTCCCAATGTATATGCTTTCTCCTGCTTGCACCTATACTTTTGCCTTGTGTTTCAGTCAGGCATGTTCTTGCTAATTTTCCATTGTTATTATTATTTATATAGTGCCAGCGATGTACCTGACACTGTAGAATCAATTGTTATAGACAGGTTCATACCCCCAAGGGGCTTACAATCTAAGAGACAAGGCAGGGGGCAACAAGGGAGAGGCGAACATCGGGAGAGACAAGAGTACATTCATGAGGCTGAGAAGTTGCAGGCGCACATGCTTCACTGAGTTATCCTGTTATCACGGTACATCAATCACTTTATTGTCTAAAAGGTAGTCATTACATTTAGACATTTGACATGGAGAGCAAACTTGAAAGGGTATAGTCTGCATTCTAAGATCTTTCTGCCCACAAGATCCTGAGTGGCTGGCCAGGCTGTGGATACCGAATAGGCCCAGGAACCCTATAAAAGGTCAATAGAGCAATCCAGAAGTGTTCCCAGCAAGCACCTGGCTACCTGGCTTGTTATTACTGAAAACCCTACACGCTCTCAGGGTCCTGGATTCCTGGTTGATGTTCCTGTTTCTGGTTTCCTAATTGTGCTCCTGACCCCAACTTCTTGGTGGCAGTCCTGTTTCTGATTGTGCTCCTACCCCTAACTTCCTGGTTAGTGTTCTTGTCCTAGGTTTCCTGGTCTAGTCCCTGCATCTCTTGATGGATGGATTACCCGGCCCTCAACTCAGAGTGATCTCTGACTATGAATTTGGTACATCCTATGGCACATACACTCTGAGTCTCACCAGTGCCGTGAACTATTCTGTCTGTGATGCTGCTTCCTGCCCCAGCCACCTGGCTCTGGGCCCATGTCAGAAACTGACCAGATCCTTCATCAGCTGACATTGGAGTTGGCAGCAGCAGCAGGTGATTAGAAGACTGGACCCAGTTCCTCCCTCCCAGTCTTTAATAAAACAGCGGATGGACCTGTAAATGGTATTCTAGACACAAGAGGTCCAGGGCACTGCTCCTTTCTCCCATCTTAAAAGGAAACACTACGTTTAGATTTTTTTTTAAATACTTTGTTTGATATTATTGTTAAAGAAAAAAATATCTTTGGAACTTCAGATCATTAAGCTGCTACTAGAACAACATGAAATTACTTCATAATTTTAAGAACTGTTTACTGACCCCAGTCTACAGTTATTTCATTTGAGAACTATATATGAGTCATCCACATTTACTTTTACACTTTAGATAAAGTGTATGCATGATATTTATCTTTAGATTCTTGGTGTTACTGCCTATACTTGTGGTTATGCGGACATAATTTTGAGCTAGCATTTGCTATACTACATTTTATTAAAATCTTCTATCTATCTTTATTTAGGAACCTGTCCTCTGTTTGGGATAGTTATTGTTTGTTGTACCTAGTTTATTCACTATCCTGTGATACCTTTAGGCTGGCTGCTCCCAATCATGCCATGTAGTCTGTCTGCTCGCCAAGGCTGCCAAGCTCAAAGCCTGCCTGATTGCCGCTCATGCCACGCTGCCTGCCTGAAGTCCCAGGTTGCCATTGCCAGCTCAAAGATTGCCCCAGCCCACCTGCCTGACTGCCTGCCTCTCATGCCAAGCTGCCGTGACTGACTGACTGCCCACCCAGGTTGCCAAGCTCAAATCCTGCCTGCCTGCTGGTCATGCCACACTGCCTGCCTGCCCCAGAAACCCATGTTTTCTGCTGCCAAAGGCCCCACCCCCAGGCCTATATTCTGTCTCTGCAAAGGGTTCTGTACCCTGGAAACCAGCAATCCACTGTCTAACCACCAGCACCCACCGCCCGCTGCCAAGGAGCCTGTCTCTCTTTCTCTCTGACACACCCACACATACACAAGCCCTGCCCTTCCTGGGGGGCTGTCTGCAAGTTGAGACCCTGCTGCTGGCACATCTTGGGGTCAATATACCTTATCTACACTACATGTGGTGCCAGGTGCTTCTCAAGCTGTATGCGATTCTGTACTTGCCTGCCTGTGTGTATTCCTGTACCTGCTGCTACCACCTATCACTTGATTGAATGTAGTGTGCCCAACCATGTGCTAATTCTAGGGATATATTAACATTAAACTCACATAACCTGTCATTCCATTGTACCTGAATCAGTCATGCCCGCCCATCCCAGGAACCATCAATGAGATTCTGGGTCCATCATTCCAGTCGCTGGGGGTTGCAATTTATTCCATTGCATCCAGAAGCCCAGTGCCGGCATGCTGGCCTGCCCCCCCCAACAGCCTACTCCTCCTCACCTACCCGTGAATGCCCGCTGAAGCTGATGGAAATAAAAGCTCCTCCAACCACCAGCTCCCGCCACCTGTTGCCCGCTGCCAAGGAACCTGTCTCTCTTTCTCTCTGGCACACCCACACAGAGACAAGACATGTCCCTCCTGGGGGGCTGTCTGCAAGTTGAGACCCTGCTGCTGGAAAATCTTTGGGTTAATACCTTAACTACACTACATGTGGTGCCAGGTGCTGCTGGTAGGGATCAACAAGATGTATGAGATTCTGCCACCTTCCAGCCTGAACTTCCACACAGAGGGATAAAAGATTGGAAAGTTCAAACAAAGCTTGTAACAATAACAACAAATATAACTTTTATTAACAAAACAACAACAACATTATAAAACAAAAACCAAACATTTTAAACTAGAAAGGAAACTTATCTATCTATTTATTCAGTCTTTGGGCCTGCCCCCCTGAAGTTGGGGGAAAGGCAGAAGGGGTGCATGGGAGGTAGGGACAGGGGCATCACACCCACTGGGATTTCATAGCTGTGCTCGATGGCATAGTCAACGGCCCCTGCCACGACCACCTGCCAGTTGGAGACCAACTGGCAGAAGAGTTCCAGGTCAGCCATCTCTGTGGAGACGTACTTTGAGACATACTGCACGTATGCCTCCATCTTCTGTTGCCACACCTTCACCACCTGGAACCATTCCACCAGTCGGTTCTCCATGGTGGCTGCTTTCACCTTTAGGATAGCCACAAAGTCCCAGGTGGGCCTCTCCACCTCTGCCCAAAAGGCCTTGTCCTCAGCAGACTCCTGGGGGATGGGGGACTTCACATTGAGGCTGGAGGAGGGGGATGGGCTTACATGCCGGCGCTTCCGGGTTGCCTTCCCCCCTTCTTCTGGAGTTGTTGCTCCGGCTCCATGGCCATGCCAGAGCCCTCCTGCTGCCTCACCGTCAGGCCATGGAGATTTTTAATATGGGCTATTTGCCCCAATGTGTTCCCCTCTTACAGCCTCCGTAATCTTTTGAAGCAGATCTAAAGAACATAAAAAGATAGGAACATAAGAATTGACATACTGCATCAGACCAGTAGTCTGTGTCAAGTCCTGCCTGCATTCTGTCTCCTCCACAAATGGTTGGGTGGCCAATCTCTCTCTGCAGGGGACTTCCATTCCTAACAGGTCATAGGGCATTGGGCAATCCATTCCCTGTTGTTCCAGCCCCGATTCTTTACCTTGCAGACAGCGTATTTTTTGTGCTTCTCAAACCGCTTCCAGACATTGGACCTTGTCTCCTGACTGTCTGGGGGTGGCACTGGTGAGTCAGACCTCTGCCTCATTGTCCTGCGTGGCATGGCACCAGTGCTGGGCCCGGCATCCGATTCCTCTCTGAAACAGGAACACATCAACAACACCTAAGTATTATCAGGCATTTATGATGATGCCTCTAGTCCTCCCTCCTTGGGGTGCTAGGGATGGCAATGGGAGTTGTTCACCCTTTCTGTCACGTGCAAATCCTGCCCTCCTTGGGGTGCTAGAGGATTCTAGGGATGTCAAATGGAGAGACCTTGGCTGGCATGTGAAAATCCTGTCCTCCTTGGGATGCTAGGGGATGCTCGGAATGGCAAATGGGGAGACCCTGGCTGTCATGTACAAATGCTGCCCTCCTTGGGGTGCTGCTAGGGAGGGATGGAAATGGAGAGACCCTGCCTGGCATGTGCAAATCCTGCCCTCCTTGGGGTGCTGCTAGGGAGGGATAGCAATGGAGAGACCCTGGCTGGCACATGAAAATCCTGCCCTCCTTGGTGCGCTAGGGATGGTAAATGGAAAGTCCTTGGCTGGCACATGAAAATTCTGCCATTATTTGGGGGTGCTAGGTCGGGATGGCAACTGGATGGTGGAGACCCTTGCTAGGGATGGCTGTCAGGCACATGTTTGGATGGGGGTGCTGCTCGTGCTCATGCCTGACTTCTCGGAGAGCCACCCACACTACAGTACCCTCTCTCTCTGTGTCAGACATCTGCTGCTACCCGCTGATGCCCACTGTTTGTGCCTGACTGATGCCCACCACCCACGCACCCACCTGCACGCTGGTGAGCTTGCTTTAACAGATAGAGCCTTACATTTCTTGTCCTCTAAGTAAAAAAAAGTTTACAAACCTGGCAGCAGTGGCAGCAGCACCTTCTGTGCCCGCCGACTCTGACTCCTCCTCCACCACTGAAGGTCCAGCAATAGCAGCAGGAGGAACCTCTTCCTCCACCACCGGCTCCACCACCTTGGCCTCCCCTCAGGCCCGGCATTTAATGGTGGTGACACTGGTCACCTTCTTCTCCATTTTTTAATTTATTTTATTTTGTAAACAGACACAGCAAACACACAGCACCCACCAACACTCACCAACCAGCCAAACCAAAACCAATGCACACCACACAGCCAAAACACATGAATCAAAACTGAACACCCAGCCAGCCACAACACATGCATGCTCTCATCCACCCAAGCTCCTCATGCACTCGAATTTCCTGTTTCAGATGCGATCACGGGATCTCACAATACCTTTTTCCAAACGCCCGAACCAAACCGAACCCGAACTTGGCGACCGAGCCAAATGGCCGAACTGAACCGAATGACCAAATCCGAACCACGATCTTTTCGCACATCCCTACCACACGTGGCTGTGCTGTGTTCTCTGCACACATGCATGCCAGTAGTTTGTGCATTCTTCCCATGCAGGTGCATAGTGGGTGACATACGCAGGACACTGGATTGCCTCCAATGGGGATAGCCTGTTTAGCTTAGTGGTCATGTTGTTGGACTTGGACCTGGGAGACAAGGGTTCAAATGTTGTCCTACTCATGAAGACACTGTCTCTCGGTCTTTAAAGTGGGGAAAATAATGACCCATCTCACAGGGTTGTGGTGAGCATGAGCAAAATTAGAAATGTAAAGCACTTCAAAAACTGAAAGCCCTATAAAAATGCTAAGTAATAATGAAATTAACAGAATACTTGGTTTTGACCTATAAAACCCTAAATTGCTGTGGCCCTCTCTGCCAAATTATAGAAAAATTTGACAAAGGATCCAACTTTTAATAGCAATTGATGTTTCCCTCTTGAAAACTTTCATTACTCAGGTACATAGCACATGCAATGTCATTCAGAGACAGCCATGGCAGGAGGACGGGGCTTTAGAAGGGAGGGGAATCAGCCCAACAGACTGACAGCCACATTCACTGGACAATTACTGCATGCTTCCACCCAATCAGTGGTGGCTTCAAGGCGGGCAGAGAGGGTAGACATAAACTGCTGTTTTTTGGGTATACTCTTTGTCTGTGGTTAGTTCTGGCTTTGGTAAAAGCTTTTTCTCAGACTTTTCTGGCAGGCTGTGTGTGTGTACATGTGAACTAGAGATCACTGCAAGAGTTAAGCTAGCTACATAAATCCAATTCCCAGACACCTGGGGTGTTGCCCAGCATCCACCTGCCCCCTCCTGGGGCATTCTGTGTAAGTTGGTGGACATCCAGTGTTCCCACCCAGACTGTAGCCTGCACCAAACAGCAGAGATGACAGTTATCTCCTATGGTCAACTGGATTGACATTTCAAAGACACACTGTCTGGAACAGAGGTGTAATTGTCTCTCTTAATGCATGCTTCACTTCCAGTTTTAGAGGACCAATCCTGGGCGGCTCTGAGGCAGGCATAGAATGGACATAACTAGGACTTCAGGCAGCACAGCAGAGGGCAGGGGGAGTCATCCCAGCAATCAGAAGACATGGTTCATACATCCAGGTCGGCCAATTGTCATCACAATCACATCCTGCAGCACGGTGACAATATTAGAGAATCTCTGATTAGCTCTTTTCTAAGCAGATGCTTCCAACTTCCCAGTAACAAGTGAGGGTGAGGGGCTTGGGTGGTCACAGCACAGAATGTTGCATGGGTGACATTTCTACTGGCCAACTGGCATCACAAACACATCTTGTACCACAGTGAAAAACATGAGAGAATCCTTGGCAAAAGCTCATTCTCTGCAGATTATGTGCAGGTTTATAACATTGGTATCCTTTATCAAATCTTTTTGATATTTGCCGGAGATGATACTGAAAATCTGGGATAAAAGTTTGTCAAATCTCATGTCCTCTCTCCCTAGTTGGAGGGAAAACTGGATGGAATACAACAATGTTACAGTCAGAAATATATTTACAAATATGTTGCTTATAACATCAGGGCCCTTTAAGCAATCCTTCAGATATTTGGCAAAGATAGTAACCTTGTGAAGGGGTATAATCTTGACAAGTTTTATCCACATAAGTTGGGAGAAAAAGTTGTTACAGCCAGGAATGTATAGGCAGATATTCATAAAATAACAGATTTAAATTGTTTATATAATTGGATCCCTTTATCAAATCTTTACACCTTGGCACACATAATGTGCTCTATTTTGGGTACAATTATGACAAGTTTAATCCAAATTGGATGAAAAACAAAAAAGTAACAGCCAAAAATTTATTTTCCAGTGAAACCAATGTAAATAAAAAACAAAAGTAAAAACAAAAATGAAACAAAGACTAAAAAAATGTAATGAAAACAAATAACATTTAAATTATGAAAATGAAAGTAATAATGAAAAGAAAAGAGTTACTGTGCACATCTCTACTATCAACCCCCTGATCAGGATGGTGAAATTGACCATAAAATGCTAACCGAGGGTGATTTCAGACGTTACGCGAACACGGTGAACCACGGTGAATACCCACCTGTGGTCACCGTGTCCCGTACGTCTGTTCACGGCGCACCAGATGTTGGCCACAGTCAATACCCACATGGGGTTCGTTTGAACCACGCTTCCCGGGCTAGCCGGGGGAAGGTCCCGGGAAGCGTGGTCAAACGGACCCCGGGCCGTGGCCAAGGAAAAGTAACGTCTGGCCGCATGCCATGGCCCGGGATCCCCGGCGGGATCCCGGGCCGCGGCACGATCGGCCGGACACGGCGGCCGCATTGGCCCCGCCGCCCGCCCGTCTCCTCGGAGGGCGGGCGGCGGGGTGCATGGAGGGGGCAGGGCCGCGCGGCCGCACATTGCGCCGCGTGGCCCCGGCCCCTCCCACTTTCCCCGCCGGGATCCCCCCGGCACGTCTGTTGGGCCGTTACGGGGTGACCCCGGCGGGGAATGAAGCCGTTGCTGCTGGTACGGGGCCAACGGCCAACGTATCGTCTGAAAATACCCCGAGATTAAACAGGCTACTAAAGTTGAAAACACAGTAATAATGGGTCATTTCAATTACCCTAATATTGAATGGGTAAATATATCCTTAGGGTGTGATGTGGAGGTAAAATTTCTAGATGATGTAAATGTTTGCTTCTTGGAGCAGCTGATCATGGAACCAACAAGATGGGGAGCTACTTTGAATCTAGTCTTAAGTGGAGCACAAGACTTGGTGCAAGGGTTAATGGTGGTAGAACCGCTTGGTAATAGTGATCATAATATAATCAAATTTGACATAGCTATAGAAGGGAGACAGACATACTGCAGTAGCATTTAACTTTTAAAGTGGGACCTATGCAAATATGAGGAAACTAGTTGGAGGGAAACTAAAAGGAGCAGTTGTGGGGGTTAAATGTTTGCAAGGGGTGTGGAGATTATTTAAAAACACCATCTTCAAATTGCAGATTAAATGTATTCCATAAATAAAAAAAGGTATGAAGGGGACCAAACATCTGCCATTGTGGCTAAATGGGGAGGTGAAGGGGGCTACTAGAGCCAACAAGGTGTCTTTTAAAATGAAAAACTAGTACAAATGAAGAAAATACAAAAGAGCATAAGCATGGTCAAATTACATATAAAACATTAACAAGACAGGTCAAGAGGGCATTTGAGGAGTGACTCGCTAAAGAGAGACAAAAAAATTAATAAAAACCTTTCCAAGTACATCAGAAGCAAGAAGACTGCTAGAGAGCTGGTTGGGCCATAAGATGACCAGGGAGTCGAAAGGGGCACTCAGGGAGCATTCTTTACTGGATGTTGGAGAGATACCCATGCCAGACCAAGTCTTTGTAAGTGACGAATTGGAAGAACTGTCACAAATAAGTGTGACTCTTGAAGAGGTTCTAGAGCAAATTGATGAACTAAATAGTAACATATCACCAGGACCAGATGGTATTCATCCAAGAGTTTTGAAGGGACTCAAATATGATGTTGCAGACTTACTATTGGTAAGTTGTAACCTATTGCTAAAATCTGCCACTGTACCACAGGATTGGAGCGTACCAAATGTAACACCAATATTTTAAAAGGGCGCCAGAGGTGATCCTGGAAACTACAGACTAGTGAGCCTGACATCAGTGCTGGGCAAACTGGTGGAAATGGTTGTTAAGAACTGTATTACTGAGCATATTGATAAACATGGCTTAATGGCAGAGTCAACATGGATTTATGAAAAGGAAGTGGATGCTTCACTAGTCTATTGAATTTTTTTCAGGGTGTAAATAAGCATGTGGATAAGGGTAAGCCAACTTATATAGTGTATCTGAACTTTCAGAAGGTGTTTGAAAGGTCATTAGAGACTCTTGAGGAAATTAAAGAGCATGGGATAAAAGGCAGTGTCCTATTGTGGATCAGGAACTGGTTAAAAGATAGGAAGCAAAAAGTAGGACTAAATTGTCCGTTTTCATAGCGGTGATCAAATGTTCAGATGACACAGAATTATGAAATCCTCAGCTCAGCATGTGGTGGCAGTCAAAAAAGGAAACAGAATATTAGGAATAATTTGGAATGGAATAGAGAATAAAACTGAATATATCGTAATGCCTCTCTATAAATCTATAGTATGAGTGCACCTGGAGTATTGTGTGCAGTTCTGGTCACCTCATCTCAAAAAAAGACATAGTAGAACTAGAAAAGGTACAGAGAAGGGCAACAAAAATGATCAAGGGTATGGAACGGATCCCGTATGAAGAGAGACTTGATAGGTTGGGGGCTTATCAGCTTTGAGAAGAGATGACTGAGAGGGGATATAATAGAAGTTTATAAAATCATGAGTGATGTGGACCACATAAATAGGGTGTGGTTATTTACCCTCTCTAACGGTACTAGAACAAGGGGACACTCTATGAAATTAACGGACAGCAGATTTAAAACAAATAATAAAAAATATTTTTTCACTCAGCACACAATTAACTTGTGAAATTTACTGTCAATGGAAGTGAGCAAGGCCGGTAGTGTAGCTAGCTTTAAAAATGGGATTGGATATGTTCTTGGAGGATAAGTCCATTAATGGCTATTAGCGAAGTAGGTTCTAGGGCTGTAACCTCTTACCATTGGAGGCTGGAAGAACATGGAATGGATTGCCCATTTTGTCCTGTTGCGTATTTCTCCCAAAAGACAGAGATTGGTCACTTTTGGAGACAGGATACTGGGCTTGATGGAGCGTTATTTTGCAATACTTATGTTCTCATCATGGACATCATGGCCCAGGAGCGTCCTCTTGCATGTACCGTGTTGACTGTCACATTTAGCAAGTGTGTACAAATTGTAATTATAAATTGTGGATAACTGTCTCACAATCAGGAAAATCCCTTCCTCTGGAGGTTCCTCTGGAGTAATGCAAATGGCATGACAAGCCCTATGCCCTTACTTTTGATTTGGTTATTTTCCTGTCTGTCCAGTGAGGCACCCCAGAGAGCAATGCTTATTCACTGCATATTATTAGACTGCCTGCTGAACTGAAAGTCACCTCTGTGGGGAGAAAGCTCTATTGGTTTTTCTGAGTCTTAATAAAGTTTCTGTTCACAGCAAATCTCAGTAAAGAAAAATTAGCAAATGAGTTGTTTGTAAGCAGGGCAGAGTTAGAATAGGGGATGAAGCCAAATCGATCGTGGGGTTTGGGCTAGAGCTGAAATGAGTACCTGCAAAAAATGGATACACCTGTCAGAATTGCAGTACTTGGCCAGACGTGGTAATTCGGGTACTAATTGACTCCCTTGCCAGTTATTGGCCTGTCTCTAACCTCCCCTTTTTAGGGAAGATTATTGAATGGGTTGTGGCTCGGCAGCTGCAGGGGCATCTGGACTGCGTCAGTTTTCTTGATCCCTCACTGTCTGACTTTCATCTGTGTTGTGGCACTGAGACTGCACTTGTAGCCTTGGTTGATGATCTCTGCCAAGACTTGGATCAGGGTTGATCCACCCTGTTGATTTTGTTAGACTGTCCGCTGCATTTGATACCATTGACCATGAGATGTTGGTGACTCACCTGCGGGACTGAAGTGGGGTGGGCAGGATTGTTCTTGAATGGATCCGCTATTTCCTGGCTGGAAGAACTCAGCAAGTGGTTTTCAATTAAATTAAATTAAATTGTATATTGCGGCAAGCTTTCGCTGTATGCCTCGCAACACAAACAAAACAAAGGTAAAGCCGGCTGTAAACACAGTCAAACACACAATTCATTATACAAACAAAACCTCTTTTACATAGTGACAATAATGATAACAAGCTATAATAATAAAAAAATAAAATAATAGAATACACGTGAGATAGGGCTGAGGAACCATACTTCCTACTACTACCACTAGCTGTAGGCCAATGGCGGCCAGGGTAAGGGTAAACTACAAACCCTCTCGACCTCGTTCCCATACCCACCATAGATTAAAATAACTAAAAATATAAAATTAAATTGCTATACCGAGGAATCTTAGTAGATCGACCCTAGTCGAGGATCTCCAAGCTCTATGTATCTAACCACCTAATAAGGGGATGCTGACTTCAGAACGGGTTCCCTAATAGTAAAAAGGATGGGGCTATACCCCAAATTGGGACTAAAATATAACGTGTCCTATCATGGTCATACGTCAAGCCCCATTAGACTGGATTTGCTGATTAGGGATTTACGCTTACCAGATGCCAGGTGGACGAAGGAGGCCAGAACAACCATGGCCTCCCTCTGGGAGAGGGAAAAAAGGAAAACATAACAGTCTTTGGATTTGAATGACATGCTCAAAGGTAAAAGCGGGGCAAGCCACACTGCCCTAAGTGTTTTGTACCGAGGGCATCTCAGCAAGAAGTTCTCTGCAGATTCGACCTCAGCCATGGAACACGAACACAGCCTAGCCTGGTATGGGATAGAACAATACCTTCCCTCCAGGATGGCCATTTGAATCAGTTGGAAACACAGTAGCAAGTAAGCTCTCCTAAGTTTCAGGCTTACTAATATATCCAAATATGGTTCAAAAGAAAAACAAAGTTTATAAGAACCAAGTAGGGGTGCAACCTTCCATGCTTTCAACACTGCGATGTCCTCCTGAATAGTCACGTCTTGAATCCTGGTCAAAACCTCAGATTTAATTCAGGCTAAGGGTCAGCCAGCAAGGTATGGGAGGGAGAAGTCATATTTACTAACCAAGTCTGCCAAATGGAGTAACCACGGATAAGTCTGTACTCCCTCATATAACAGTTCTTCCCTCAGACACTGATAGACAAGGGCAGACTCTCCCTGGGAAATCACCCTCAGCCAATACCTTATAAAGGCCTTATTAGCTAAGGATGTGATCGAATGGGTACCTGTCTCAGCTCTTAACACCGCGGCAGGCACCCCCTGAGCCGCCCCTAAGATGCGCCGAAGGAAAGTATTCTGCACCCTCTCTAATGGAGCCAGGTCCGTGGATGACATAAGTTCCACCCCAAAAAGTAAAGAGGGCGGGACCTTGGCCTTATATACCCTCAAAAAGGTTGAAACCAGCAATCCCATGGAAATCCTAACAGCCTTCAACGAGGCCCTAGCAGCACGCATGGCCGTACTGGCCCTATTTTGGACGTGGGAATTCCATGTCCCCCTAGTATGAAACGTCATCCCTAGGTACTTAAATGAATGGACCAAAGCGACCCTTCCCGCTGTCAAGTCCCAAGCCTTGGGGAGTTTATGCTTTCCATAGACCATGATCTTCGTTTTTGTGGCATTGAGGGCCATCCCGTTAAGTCTACAATACTCGCAAAATCTCTCCAAGGCCCTTCTCATGCCGATTTCCGACTGTGACATGAACACAATGTCATTGGAAAATTGTAGAAATCCCAACTGCACGAGCCCCACCCTGGGGGCATGAGTTACCTCTGGTGGAATAGCCTTCGGGAGATCCGAAAGGTACAACGAGAAAAGACCCTCCTAATCCCTGGTTCTCAGGGATTGTCCTTCATCTCCCCGGGACCTCCCGTGTGGAGTCCCACAAGGTTCCATTCTGATTCCTCTCCTGTTCAACGTGTATATACAGCCACTCTGTGAGGTCATGCGATGGTATGGGGTGCAGTGTCACCAATATGCTGATGACACCCAACTCCACCTCTCCGTTTTATCTGACTCAGATCAATATTGAGGGCAGACTCGGGAGGGGGCTTTTGAACGGCTGAACTGGTTGTCCCCCTCGTCCTTCTGGCCTGAAACTAATAATCAAGGGTGAGAGAAGATTAGCTTGAGCTGGAAGCACTGTCCAGCAAAATTTGACTAGGCCTTGGTTGTCTGGCTGATATTGGCACAGGGTGTGCCCCATAAAAAGGGATCCCATGAGGGTATCAGGTGTGGTCGCATACGTTCAGAGCATCTGACAGGTGCCAGGTGTGCCTAAGGAAGGACCACCTACGGTATGTTAATAAAGCTGTGGCCTATGCTCATATTTAACCATTTATGAGTCTGTGTGATTCCTTGAGCCATGATACCCGCAAATGCAAATATTACCTGCAGGAAGCAATTAAATTAAATTATTTTATTTAGGCACTAGCTTCTGCCATAGCCAATTAAAAATAAAATACAAATGCATAGCAAAAACCCAACAACATAAATATCCAACTCCATAACCAATATCCACGTAATATACATAATACATAATAAAAAATATACCATATATTTCCCTCATTTATCAACTGGCACCTTCCTCAGGTTTTTACTTCAGAGACATTATAGGGTAAGTGATCCTAATTGATGCTGCCAAGAGGCAAATATAGCTAAATTCATAATAGCATCCCCATCAGTCTGCTGATGCAGCCATATCAGTTTTACTTCTTTTTTTTTTAGAAAAATCTAATCTGGTTCAAAATAGGAGCGAGAAAGCAAGCTCTAATATCTGAAAAATATAAACACTCAAAGACATAGTGCAGGGGTGGTGAACCTTTTTGAAGCCGGAGGCCACATTGTCAGTCCCTGAAGGTGCCAGGGGCTGCGCACCGAAATAAATTAAAATTGATTTAAAATCCATTTAAAAATCAATTTAAATCAATTTAAAATCAATTAAAAACAATAAGTACTGATACAGATAGTACATGCACACAATATTCAAAATACACACACACAATATTCACACACAAACACAATATTCACACACACACACTCAAATATACACAAACAATATTCATGCACAGACACAAACACAAATACTTAAGTATGTAAGTAAAACAAACTTACATACACACTGTTGCTGCTGCCACCATTGTTGCTGTTTGCAAATATCCCTCAGCCATTTCCTGAATCTGCTGTACTGGAACTACATTTCCCAGCATGCCAGATTCTGGAAATGGCTGGACCTGGCATGGAGGGACATTTGCTGAGGGGCAGAGGTAAGTTTGAGTAAGTTTGTGTGGCCCTCAAAAGTCCGCCTGGGCCGCAGAGAGCCAGGTGCGGGCCACACAACAATGAAGCATGGTAATAGGGTGGCGGGCCAGATGAAATTGCACAACAGGCTGGAAGTGGCCCACGGGCCGGAGGTTCCCCACCCCTGACATAGTGTATAGAGTGCTCAGTCATCCACATCCCATACGAGTAGATGTCCTACCCATTTCAGCTCTAGTTTGGGCTTATTAAGCTTCCCCGAGTCTCTGGGAAGGGACTCCAGAGACTCAAATTCAAATAAATAAATTTGAATTCAAATAAATAAATCCATTATTGAGAGAAAAACAGAATCAAAAGGCCAGGCCGCTCTCTTCAAACAAATTTCCTGGATAGTGTAAGCTTCAGGGTGTTGTAATCAGGGGTAACCTGGGGCGGCACTTACTGCTGATGGCAGCTGCCCCCCAGGCAACATGCCCGCCCCGGCCCCGATGCTGGACCCCTCAGTGGCCTGCATGCCTCCACCACCACCCCAGCTGCCGGCACACCCTCTGGGTCTGCGCATCCACCTCCCGGGCCTTGTAGGCCTCCGGAGAGAGCAGTCACCCAGGAGGGACCCTCTGGCCCCAGGTCTGCCCACCCTCCCACCACCACCTGCCCCTCAGGACACTGAGGCCTCCCAGGACACTGTTGGGGATGCAGACAACGGGGGTGTGTGTGTGTGTGTGGAAGGGAGCTCCCAGAGCTCCACAGCACCCACAGGGCAGTCGAGGGGGAGGCCCCAGAGATGTGGGGGAAGGGGGAGAGCGGCCTGAGGGGGTGTCATGGCACAGAGAGGTGGGTGGTGGTGGGGCACCTGTAGCTGGTGGTACCAATAAATGTACGGACACCACATTTGCCTCCGTGTTTCTGTTCATGGGCCCGGGGCTGGGGGTGGGGGTGGGTGGGTGTCGAGGGGTGTGCCCAGGGTGCTTCTGGGGGCCCCGGGGTGGTGGAGATGGCGATGTGTGTCCTCACACCTCGGCCTCCCAGGTGATCCACCTGGCCAGGGCCGCACGGATGCACTTTGCATACCAGTACTCCTGTGGGTTCTCTGCGTTCACATAGAGGGGTACGAGGCCAGNGGTTCTCTGCGTTCACATAGAGGGGTACGAGGCCAGGAGGGCGCCAAGGCACGGGGTACTCGAGGGCAGCCACATCAGTCTCGCACATGTTGTGCAGCACACAGCAGTCTCTGATCACCACAACTGAGGTCCCCACCATGTAGTCCAGCTGGCCTGCAAGACTCCTCCAGCACTGCTTGAGAGCTCCAAAGGCCCTCTCGACCGTGGTCCTGCTTGCACGCAGGTGGATATTATAGAGCACCTCCACTGGGTTCCTTGCGACCAGGTACGTCTTCATCAGCCAGCAGGTAAGAGGATAGGCCGGGTCCCCCAGGATGCAGGGGAGCATCATGACCCCCTCGATTCGGGACATAACCATGTCCGTGAAATCCCTGCGGTACATCTGGGCATAAAAGGGAGAGATGGTCATGATCATCATGGCTGCACCCAGAGTGGCCTGCGTAAATGTCTATGAACCGCCCCCAGTGATTCATGACCACCTGCAGCTGCAGGGAATGGTACCCGTGTCAGTTGACATATTCCGAGGCCTCCCCAGTGGATGGGATGAGGATCTCTATGTGGATGCTGTCCACGGCACCCATGCAGTTGGAGAATCCTCCTACAGCGAAGCCGGCCATCATGACCTCCTGGTCCAACAGCTGGATCGCTTGGTCCAGAAGCATGCCCTCCACCACCTCGCAGACTTCTCAAAGGATCCAGGTGATGGTGCTCACCCCAACGCTGAAGTGCTGTGTGATGGAGCGGCAGAAGTCGGGTGTTGCAAGGGCCCAGACCCCAATGGTCACCCGCTGGACCATGGGAATGGGGGCCCACATGGGAGTGTCCCATCTCTCCAGCCAGGTCATTAATAGCTCGGAGAGTTGCAGGAGGACGCGCCTGTCCATCCGAAAGTGCGCTCTCAGGCGGCCTCGTCTCATTGGGCCAGTGCCCTGGCCCACCACCCCTGTGCCCGCTCCATGACCCACAACCGCTGGTCTATGGGCATAGTGAGCAGGGCTGTGTGACCCATGGTCTCCCTCTACCACAGGAGCTGGCTGGCCACCTCGCGGCAGCAGCCCACCAACCGAAACAGAGGAGGGCCTGGTGGGCCGCCCCGGACACCTGCTTGGCGGGCCCTGAAGTGGGCCAGGGAGCGTCTTCGGCCATGGTGGGCTCGCTGGGCTCAGGCAGAGCTCCTGGACATGCACATCTGCAGCTGGGTGGCCAGGTGCACCTCTGAGGTCTGGATACGCAGGAAGTCAATGTGTGAGCGGAACCACTCCATGGAAATGGCTAGGTGCATCCCGCAGGCACCCAATCGTCCCAGCTCCATGGTGAATGGTGCCTGAGGCGGGAGGGAGGGAGCCACACCTGTTATAGGATGGGACCTGTGTCGACCCACCCCCAGACACGCCCTGCCACCCAGGCTTGGGGCCCCAGGTCGCCCTGGCTGCCCCCCATGGAGGCAGGCCCAGCTGCTGCAGGGAGAGCAGGGTGTAGAGGCTGCGGGCAACCCAATGTGTGCACCAGTGTGCCCTGCAGGGGGCCTGGTGACTGGTCCGGCCTGTGCCCGGGCATATGGGCAGCAGCTGCATTCCTGCTGTCATTACCTCCCACCTCTCTTGCCTTCTGTCTTTGGTGCCCTGATTAGTGTGTAGGCTGTCCTTTCTTTGTGCTGTCTTCCAGCAGCTGGTATGGGTCTGACTGTGCACCCCATGCCTCACTATGTAGCCATGCAATGTTGCGGCCTGTGCCTTTATCGCTTTGCCTTGGACCTCCCCTGATTCCTCTCCCATCCCTCCAGGGATTGTGGGTCCCCCCTTTCCTTGTGTTTAGTATCAGGCACTTGCTGGACCATGGCTGGCTGTGCTGCCCCAGGACTCGCAGGCCCCAGGACCCCAGGTGCCCCGTGTAGCTGGACCTTCCACAAGACCATGGCCCTGTGTGACCTGTGGCATTCTCCGGCCGTGCAATTGCTCCTGAGCTGCCCGGACATGCTTATAGGTGCCTATGAGAGTATGAGCTCAGGTCTGTGGTACTATGATCATGTGGCGAGTGCCCATGATTGCTGGCTGGATGAGGAGATGCTGGGCCTGGGTCCCTTTCCCGATGGGCGCATCCCAGAGATGAGGTGCTTGCATGTGGGGTGGGGGGTGGCGGAAACTGTGTCCACTGTCTCTGTGTGCAGCCTGGCTGGCTACACGGCCTGTCTGGCAGAGGGGGGCCCTGTCCTGGCTGTGTCCTTCTTTGGCTGTGTTCATGGGGCCTGAGGTTATCAGTGGTCTCGTGGGGTGATCTATCACCACCTGTTGGAGCTGGTTCACCTTCCGCGGCCCCCACCTTCTGACTATGGCTTGTCGGAGCCCTCTGAAGCAGAGGTGGTGGTTCTGGCTGGTGTGTGATCCCGATCCGATGTGCAGGTGGTGATATCCGCCCAGGATTCCTTCGAGGCTTACTACCTGGTCGCCCACCACATGTCTGAGCTGGGCTTCCATTGGGGCATGCTTCAGTGGCCCCACTTCATGCACCTGGTTGCCCACCCAGCCCCGGGCCCCTTTGTGGCCCCCCGCAGCTGACTGTGAGGCCCCCCTGTGCTTTACGGACCCTGGATACTGGCCCTGGTGAGCACTCCCGCCTCCTCCCTGGTGCCGTGAGTCGCTTCCCCTTCCCTCCCTGATTTTTCTGGCTCTCTGCTGTGCTGGCTCATTCCTGGGGTTCTGCTGCCCCTGCCTGTGGCTCTAGGCCCCCTCTGCAGGCCCTCCTTGTCCACGTCTGCAACACGTGTTCCCTTCCATGGATGCCTTGTCCTGTGGCTGTATCCTGAACTGAGTACCGGCTCCCGGTGCCCCGGGTGCCTCTGTCCTTCATGCTCTGGCCTTGCTCCCTCCTGTGCCCGCCCCTGTCATGGGTTGGAGGTCAGCACCCCCACTTTACCGGGTTTGAGTGACTCAGTTTCCCATGCATACAGCCCACTTGAATCAGTTTTCTCTCTGGCTGATTCAAGCCTGGGACAACCCCTTTGTCACCCAAGGGCCCGATCCTTCCCGTTTGCAAACTCTTTATCTCTGGGTTTGCAAAAGCTTGAGAACTCTTGTTGCTCACTTGTGTTCCAATGTTAGATACAGACACTTCTTCTTAAAGATAAGTAAGTTTATTGATTACATAAGCAAGATTGTTGATTCAGAGTGGTTACTGGAAATCAAAGGTAAATATAATGCATTCCTTATCTATACTGGTTGAGTTCCTAAATAAGCATTTTACCCTACAAAGTTCCATAAGTTCCGGTTCCTCAGTCATAGATGTAGAATGACTGGGCACTGATCTCTTAGTTGGTAGAAAGCAAAATCATGCCTCTCAGTCCATGGCTCGGCTCAGTCCTCCTGGCTGCAAGACGTTGAGTGAGTTCCTGATAGTCCCTGTCCCCTCTGGGTTATAACTCCTTATATCCCCAGCAGGAAACCCCTCGTATCTTTCTCGAGGCTTCTTGTTCTTGCTATCAGCTTTCTGTGTCTCTTGCATGTAGGCTGCCTGCATTAGCATTTTAAATGTCTCTGGCCATCCATCTGGTGAAAATCCACAAACTGTCTTCATTTCCTGGAGTTTGGTCAAGTGTCACAGTCTTGATTTGAGTTTTACAGTTCTTAATTGTAGCATTACATACATGTGGAACCTTTTGATTTACATATTTACTAGACTTCTAGTCTACATGTAGGCCAGTATCAGACGTGTTACCCTATGTTCCTCCATGACAGCCCCCCCCAGGTGCCTGTGTGACCGTGGGGTTCCGGGGCCACCGGACTGGGTCTCCAGGCATCCTCCCATGTGTGTGTGTGTGTGTGTGTGTGTGTGTTGCTGGATCGGCTGCCCTGCTCCTCGTCTCTTTCTCACCTCCTTCACATCCATCACACCCTCACCAGCGCATGGGATCCTTGACAGCCTCCTGGAGCGTTCTCGGGCTGCTCCCCAGTCCATTTGGCCTCCCCCGTGACTGTGCTGTGCACCTGGGTGTCTCCTCATTCCATGACTGCCTGTGTTGCTGTGGGGGTGCCCGTGCAGGCTGTGCTGTTGTTGAGGTTCTATTTGCCATTCCCCTTGTCCTGCCCTGGCCCCTGGGCCGGTTCCCTCCCCTCTCTGTCCCCACCCCCCTTCCCCTCTGTACCCATTGTGCCATTTGTATTGTCTGTCCCACTGTGTTCCCCCTTCCCTTCCTTTCCCATGCGGGCGTGTGTGCGCCTGGCAATGTGTTTGTGCTGTGTGTTCCGCTGTGACCTCATTTTCCCTGTGCCTGTTGTGTGCACTGCTCTGGTGGCTCTTCTCCCTCTGCCACCTCCCTTCACGTTTCCCTTGTGTGGGCATTTCCTGTGGGCACTTTTGGTTTCATTTGCCCTCAGCCGGCCATGTCTGCCTCCTTCCCCTCCCCGGTGCCTTCTGGGTGTTTTGACCATGGCCGGGAATCGGCATAATGTCTGTTTTGCTTCCCCGGGCCATGGTCTGACAGCCCGATTCCCTGTTGTGGTCCCGGTCCTGTCACATATGTTCGGGGTCTTCCTGGACCACAGGGGGTGGTTAAATGGCTCGCCACCACTGGGAATCCACTGTGGTGAATCAGGACCGCATAACGTCTGAAATCACCCTAACAGAATGGCTGTGCGCATGGACTGAAACCTCAGTCTGATGAAGGCCTGTCTCAGCCCAGGATCATTAAGCTGATATATATATGAAGCCCCCCCATGAGGTGGTAGTAAATATTTATAAAAAGGAGCAGAGTTCACACTACTGGCAAGTACCCTTAGTTTTTGTCTGTCAATGTCATTGATACGTTGCTTCAGCAAACTTACTGTTTGGGTACTAGGAAGACCCTTTAGGGATGCTTCTGAAAAGCCCAGGAAAGCTAACCGAGATCTAACATCTGCCCATCAGGAATCAACACCACCAATCTAATCCAATTGTTTTTTGTGTATAGCCAGGGACAGCAAAGAGGTAACTGGAGCATCATGAAGTTTTGCCCAGAATTTTAAAAGGCGCACTTCGATGATAGCCCCTGATTATATATATATATATATATATATATATATATATATATATATATATATATATATATATGTGCGTAAATCAAATAGTCAATAAAAACAACAATACTTATTGTACATATGTATCTAAACACAATAACATGATGACAATATCATAATTCATATCCAGAAACAATTCCATACAAACAATAATGGATGATGTCAATACTCATTAGATCTATGAGATCCCGGGTTATATTCTCGTTTCAACCTGCACTCTTTTTAAAGATTCTTAAAGTAGGTAACATCATTCCACTTAGTAGTCTTCTATACACTTGCTGTGTGAAACATATGCAAATATAAACGGAACATGTCCCCCCTACAAGAACAATACACATAAAGTGAATGCTCATATATCCTATACAACATATCTAAATTCATTATTTCACAATCTCTAATAAGTGTCTACTCAAATAAATCTCTAACATACATATCAGTGTTAGGCAGCATTGACCCCCAATTATGACAATGATCAAAACTGTTTTGTGAAGTCTTACTCACCACCATGGATGGATGGATATTGACTCTCTAGAGGTTACACACCTATATGAGAAATACAATAAACTTAAACACCCAACAATATATCGAGTGAGCCCATCATGGTTGTCAAACCCAAATCCACATACATTATATCTCCTAACAGCACATTATACATCATCCACTGTAATCCCTGTCCCGGAGAATATATAGAATACTCCTTTACACATTCCCAAAGACATGACCTCCAATCTGCATAACTCTTCCTAACCACATATGTCTCCTTCTAACAGGCCCTGGCATATGTATATCTCATAACACCTTTATATACATAGCCCTATGGTGCCTGCCCCAAACCAAGTGTAACTTATAACTCCTCTTGAACATACCCCAGATAATGCCCACTATCAATTAGTGGTAAATATATATCAAAAGTCTAGGGGAAAAGCCTGGGGAAGGTATACCTCCTTACAACAGGCCCTGGACTATGTGTATCTCTTAACACCTTTATATGCATACCCCTGTAGTGCCGACTCCAAACAATGTATTCTATATAGCTCTTACCCCACTTTTTTTTTCTTTTTCTTTTTTTCTTGAACCTGCTAATATGCCACGCAATATCATTAGACACAACGTTGGCCGTGTGTTCAGCCAGAACACACAAATTGTCCATGTGATATCATGGTGTTCACATTGTATGTTCAATGAGTGGCCAAATTGGTGTTGGGATTGTTATGGTGCTTACACATAATGGCCAAACACGTGCTTAGGGGTTTCGACACCCAATCTTTGTTATGTCTAAAGACACCCACAGATTTTCCAGGGATAGGATCTGTTAACTCAGATCTGTTAAAGCCAGGAAGTTTTTGTCTTTGAAAACCTCCACCCACAGTGTTAAGAACCAGTGACAGTTTGATAGATAGTATTAGTGTAACCTGTATGTAAGTGTGTGTCCCTCTCTAAAGAACATTCTGCATGGAGGAATAATAGGTTGTTATTGCTGCCGGAGATCCTCCTTGGGGTCTCACAGTGGAAGCTGGTGATTTTTTCCAAAGGTCACATGTCACTTTCTTGCTGACAAACTTACAATGGGGAATAATGTGAGGACTATAAATGTGCAGGGTAATATGTTCTAAAGTGATTGATTGATCTAATAGTCTAAATCCTATTTTGAAAGGGGATTTTATCACTTCAGAGACTAATTCTCTAAATGAAACTAAGGTTATTCTGTGAGGATCTCTGTGATTCTCACTCTTGGGATCCCTTTCCTACTTCATGGGCTACCAGAACCTCCTTTTTGGCCTACTCAGACTCAGTTCCTTCCAACTGCGTTCAGCGATCAGGAACACGCTTCATGCTTGTTTCCAACTGATCTTCATCAGTATTCTTAATCTTAGACCATTTAACATCTATGGAATGAGTAGTTTAATCTTCTTTGGTATATTTACATCTCCCCGCACCCATCAGCAGAGGCTGACAATTCCCCAGCCCCTCTGGGGTTGAGCAGCCTTTGGTCCATTTGCCTATGTCCTGAAATGGGTGATATGTCCAGGAAATCAGTCTTCAAAAGGTGCCTGTCTTGCCTGGCTGCAATATCAATGTGACCAACATGAGAAGTGTATTAGATACCTTGGCAAACTCCACGGCACAAGGGTTTTCAAGGCCTGTGCTGCTTGAGAACAAGAAAGAACAGCATGTTTTGCCTTAAGGACATCCTGACAAGGCAAGCACTGCAAGGGGGCAAGGCAGGCCCCATCAGACTACCAATGGCCCAGCCTAGACAGGCCATTATGAGGACCAGCAGTGTTGCGGCACCGGCTACACACACTTGTGGAGGGGAGTGACATCGACAGCAGCACCTCACCTGCCACCACTTCCTACCCTTCCTTGGGGACCTCAATTACCTTGGCACATGATGCTCTCCAAGATCCTGAGTTGCCATTTAGCACTCTTCAGCAACCTCCCATCATTGCTGCACTTGTGGAGGGAAATGAACAAGCATTGTCATCACAAAACTCAGGAGAAAAGAAAAAGAAGAGGATGATATCTCCAGTCCTATCTATCAATTCAGAACTGGAAAAGACATCCCTGAGTCGAACCTTGACTGTCAAGAGAATACTTGGAAGACAAGCCCACGTGTTCACCTCTGTGTTCCACGCCAAAACCTGATCCTACCCCCCAACCTTGAGCAAGTTCACTGTGACACTGACAGCACCATGACAGCCCTGACCCTGGGCACCACCCATGTAATAGAGATCCATCCCTACTATGCTAGCACCCATACTATTATGGCAGGGGTGCATCTCCATGCTCCTGCTGTTCCCCCAGACACTGGAGAGAGTCTTCATTTTATAGGGAACGGACATATTCTTATGTTCTCATCAATTCTTCCTGTTGAAGTTAGAATCATAGGATGGGAGAGAACACTGGAAGTGAATGACTGGCTGGTTACACAGATTGTGTCAATGGGGGAGGTTTGGATTCTTGGACCATGGACTATGCTTGCATAATGAAGGACTTCTGGCAGGAGATGGGTTGCACCTCAGGAGGACTGGGAAAATGTGTTTGGCAGGAGCCTTGCAAACCTGGTCAAGAGGGCTTTAAACTAAATCCTGTGGGAGATGGAGACAAAAGCCCAGAGGTAAGTACAAAGGTAAGTATTAGGGACAGAAACATGTGAGATGCATTGGGAATTAGGAGAGCAGTGATATGGAGAGGTGGGGGTGCCCAGTAAGTCACAATAAAAAACAGTAGGGAAGCAATTAAAGTATACTATTCATGGTCTCTGATGTCTGTACACTGCTGCACAGAGTATGGGAAATAAGGAGGATGAACTTGAAATCATAATACAGGAAGGCAAATAGGATTTAATAGGTATTACTGAGACTTGGTGGGATGACATTCATGATGGAAATGTAGCAAATAAAGGCTATAACTTGTTCAAAAAGCATAGACCCAACAGAAAGGGAGGGGGAGTAGCATTATATGTATTCACCTGCACAGAAATCCACGCATCTGAGCATGGAAGGCCTGTTGAAAGCATCTAGGTAAAACAATAAAAGGAGAGAGAAATAAAAGTGATTTCACTGTTGGAGTCTACTACAGACTGCCAAACCAAGCAGAAGTTGTGGATGATGATTTCCTAAACCAGATTACAAAACTTTCAAAGAGGGAAGACAGTAGTAATGGGGGACTTCAACTACCCTGATACCTGTTGGAAATCAAACTCTGCTAAAAATGGAAGATCCAATACATTCTTCAGTTGCCTTACTGACAACTTCATCTTTCAGAAGGTGGAAAAAGGAACAAGGAGGTAGACTATCTTGGATTTGATCCTTACCAACAGGGAACAACTAGTTGACGAGGTAAAAGTAGTAAGAACCTTGGGTGGAAGTGATCACATCATCTTGGAATTCATTATATCAAGGAAAGGAAAAGCTGAGCATAGTCACACGTGTACCATGGACTTTACGAAGTCTGATTTTAATAAACTCAGAAAAAAGCTAGGTAGGATCTCATGGCTAGAAAATCTAAAGGAGAAAGAAGTCCAAGATGGGTGGGAGTTTCTGAAAAATGAGATACTGAAAACACAATCGCAAAAAAATCCAGTGAGAAAGAAAAATGGGAGACCTCTAAAGAAACCAGTGTGGCTGCACAAGGAGCTTTCTGATGAGCTGAGAGTTAAAAAGGGCATGTATAAGAAAAGGAAGGAGGGAAAAAAACACCAAGGAGGAGTACAGACGAGCAGCCCAAACGTGTAGGGACACGGTCAGGAAGCCTAAAGCTCAGAATGAGCCAAGGCTTATGTGATATGATAACAACAAAAAAGGAGTTTCAGCAAGGCAAAGAAGAAGGAAGGAGTAGGTCTGCTGCTTTGTGAAGATGGAGAAATGTCAACAAGTGACAGAGAGGATGCAGAATTGCTCAACTCCTATTTTGCCTCTGTCTTCTCCCACAAAGGAAACTATGTCCAGCCTGGCAAGAGTAGCACTAATGATGAAGGGAAGGAATTGCAGATCAGGAAGGTAAAGAGATGGTAAGAGAACACCTAGATACTTTAAACAAGTTCAAGTTTTTGGGGCCACATGAATTATTTATTTATTTATTTTACAAATTTTGTATCATGGCCCTCCTGCCACAGGCAGCCCAGCTAATTATATCCTAGGGTACTGAAGGAACTTGCAGATGTAATGTTGGAATCTCTGGGTGATTTCAGACGTGATGGGGCCAATTGGCCCCGTCACGAAATCAATGAATTCATCCCCTGCCGGAATGACCCGTTACGCCCTAACAGACATGCCGGGGGATTCCGGCGGGGAATCAGGGAGGGGATGGGGCTGCGCGACGCAACGTATGGCCGCACAGCCCCGCCCCCGCCATGCTCCCCGCCGCCCGCCCTCTGGGGAGATGGGCGGCTGCCATGGCCAATGACTCCGCAGCGCTCACCCGCTATGGCCATGGGCCAGAATCCCTGTGGGGATTCCGGACTGTGGCTGCCATCCAGACGTGACGGCGGGGGTCACCATGGCGGGGAATCGCCTTCATCATGCGACGGCCTCCGGTCCCGCCACTCTGGCCGCTCGCGTGATGAATGTGATTCCCCGCCATGGTAACATCTGGGGGGAAC
>QEPC01000808.1:114464-138477 GCA_003113815.1 Sphenodon punctatus | reverse complement strand
CCCGCCCAGGTGGCCAAGATCAAAGCCTGCCTCAGTCTGACTTCTGCTCATGCCACGCTTCCTGTCTGCCCACCTGCCCGCCCACCCAGGTGGCATAGATCAAAGCCTTCCTCAGTCTGCCTTCTACTCATGCCATGCTGCCTGTCTGCCTGCCCTGTGGGCAAAATTGAAGTCCTGCCCCAGTCTGCCTATCTCTCATGCCAAGGTGCCTGTCTGCATACCCAGGAAACTGTGGGTGATGTGCCCCACTGGTCTGGTAAGCCTGCTGCTGCTGTCTGCTGGTCCATGGGTACTCTGCCCTGGAAAATCTAAACATGTCCACGCAATCCTGCTGCTTCCATCTGCTGCTGTATGGGAGCTCTTCCCTTGCAAATCCTACCATCCTGGTTCCATCGGTGCGGAGCACAGGTAAATCCTACTGCTACTGTCTCTGCTGTTCCACGGGTTCTGTGCCCGGTCAATCCAATGTCTGATGCTGCTGCCAATGCCATCTCTGCTCTCTGTGCCATGGGTTCTGTGCCTAGGTAATCCAATGTCTGCTGTCGCTGCCTATGCTGCCTCTGCTATCTGTGCCATGGGTTCTGCTACTGGGCATTTCAAAGTCTGCTCCTCCTGCCAATGCTGCCTCTGCTGTCTATGCCACGGGTTCTGTGCCCAGGAAATCCAATGTCTGTCGCTTCTGCCAATGCTGCCTCTGCTCTCTGTGCCATGGGTTCTGTGCCCTGGCAATCCAATGTCTGCTGCTGCTACCAATGCCGCCTCTGCTGTCTGTGTCACGGGTTCTGCTATCGGACAATCCAAAGCCTGATGCTGCTACCAATGCTGCCTTTGCTGTCTGTGCCATGGGTTCTGTGCCCTGGCAATTCAATGTTTGCCGCTGCTGCCAATGCTGCCTCTGCTATATGCGCCATGGCGTCTGCTACCGGGCAATCCAATGTCTGCTGCTGCTTCCAATGCTGCCTCTGCTGTCTGTGCCACAGGTTCTGTGCTCCAGCAACCCAATGTCTGCTTCTGATGCTTCTGCTGTGCCATGGGTACTGTGCCCCAGCGATCCAATGTCTGCTACTGTGTGGCCACATGAGTCACCACTGGGCAAGGCTTGACCAATTGGAAGAATAATTGTTGTGATCCTGAGAGTAGGATGCAAGCCTGCAACACCCGGCCAAGCAGGGGTGCCAGTCACCGAGCCTTGGCCAGGCCTCTGCCGCTGCTTCACCAATGCCAGCCAGCCTGAAATGCCCAACCAAGCAGGGGTGCCAGCTGCAGTTACTGTGCCCGGGCAATCCAATGTCTGCTGCTGCTTCTGATACTGCATGTCAGTCATTTGCTACTCACTCTTGTAGACCGGCATAGCTTTGATGAGTGCACCGAAGGGGGGGGGCGCTGAGTGTCCTCGAGATTCACCACTGGTTTGCCCAATTTTAAATAGACCTTTTTGACCTCAGTTGAGTAGGATGCCAGTCTGCAACGTCCAGCCAAGTAGGGGTGCCAATCACTGAGCCCTGGCTGGGACTCTGTCTCTACCCCACCTATTCCAGCAAGGCTGCAATGTCCGACTGAGCAGGGATCCCAGCCACCGAGAGCTGGCTGGGCCTCTGCTGCTGTTCCGCCAATGCCAGCCAGCCTGCAATGCCAGGCCAAGCAGGGGTGACAGGCACTCCAGCCCCAGGACCCACCTTCAGGGTTCTGGGACCTATGTTCCAGGCAGAGAGAGCTGTCATTCCACTTAATCTAGGAGCTGCCACTCTAGTCCCAGGACCCACCATCAGGGTTCTGGGGCCATAATTCCACTCACAGAGAGCCGTCATCCCACCACAACTAGAAACTGCCAGCCACTCCAACCCCAGGACCCACCCTCAGGATTCTGGGGCCTACATTCCAGGCAGGGAGGTCAGTAGTTCCACTTGTTCGCAAGTGTACCACATTGAGGCCATCCAGACTGCAACACCCAGGTGAGCAGGGGTGCCAGCCACAAAGCCCAAGCCGAAGCTCTGCCACTGCTCCACCAATGCCAGCCTGCAATGCCTGGCCGAGCAGGGGTGTCAGCCACTCCAGCCCCAGGACCCACCATCAGGGTTCTGGGCTATCATTCCGCACATGGGGAGTCATTATTCCACCACCTCAAGAAGCAGCCACTCCATCCCCAGGACCCACCCACAGGGTTCTGTGGCCTTCATTCCAGGCAGGGAGGGCTGTCCATCCACATAATCCAGAAGCTGCCACTCTAGTCCCAGGACCCACCATCAGGGTTCTAGGGCCATCATTACGGTCACGGGGAGCCATCATTCCACTGCATCTAGAAGTTGCCACTGTAGTCCCAGGGCCCGCTATCAGGGTTCTGGGGCCATCATTCCACTCACAGGGAGCTGTCATTCCACTGCATCAAGAAACAGCCAGCCACTCCAGCCCCAGGACCCACTGTCAGAGTTCTGGTGCCATCATTCCACTCATTGGGAGACCTCATTCCACCGCATCAAGGAACAGCCAGCCTCTCCAGTCCCAGGATGCACCCTCATGGTTCTGGGGCCTACATTCCAGGCAGGGAGGGCTGTCCATCCACATCATCCAGAAGCTGCCACTCTAGTCCCAGGACCCACCATCAGGGTTCTGGGGCCTACGCTCCAAGCAGGGAGGGCTGTCATTCCACTTCATCCAGAAGCTGCCACTCTAGTCCCAGGACCCACCATCAGGGTTCTGGAGCCATCGTTCCACACACAGGGAGACATCATTCCACTTCATCTAGAAGCTGCCAATCCTGCACCAGGACCCACAATTAGAATTCTGGGGCTGTCATTCCACTCATGGGGAGTCTTCACTCCACTTCATCCAGAAGCTGCCACTCTAGTCCCAGGACCCACTGTCAGAGTTCTAGGGCCGTCATTCCACTTACGTGGAGCTGTCATTCCACTGCATCAAGAAACAGCAAGCCACTGCAGCCCCAGGACCCACCCTCAGGGTTTTGGGACTTACATTCCAGGCAGGGATGACTGTGCTTCCACTTCATCCAGAAGCTGCCACCCCAGCCCCAGAAGTCCCCACTTTCAGGGATCTGAGGGCTACGTTACAGTCAAGGGGAACCATCATTCCACTGCATCAAGAAACAGCCACTCCAGCCGCATGACCCAACCTCAGGGTCCTGGGGCCTACGTTCCAGGCAGGGAGGGCTGTCTATTCACACCATCCAGAAGCAATAGGGGTGCTGCTGCTGCTCATTCTGCTGCTGGTGCTGCTACTTCTAGGGCTGGGGGCACGGATCGACCCCACCAGCTGAAAGGGGTGGCTGCTCACACCTGTCAGAGCGCGACTTACCCGGGCTCAAGGGTGGAGGAAAAACAAACAGCAGCAGCGGGACCAACCCCCGCCGCCGCAAAAACGCCTGGGAGCAAGACAAGCGGGGAATAAAGGGGCGGGGCCAGCACAAACGCTGCGCCGCTCAGCACGCCCCCAGGAAGGGGCGGGGCCAGCACAAACGCCGCGACGCTCAGCACGCCTCCAGGAAAAGGCGGGGCTGGGAAGAGATGGATAAAAGGAGGCCTGGGGGCTGCAGAGCAACGCCGGTGAACAGCGTTGCTGCAGACTGGCCCCTTGTGCTGATCGGAGTTGAGGAATCCTGAAGGAGTGTGTGGAGTGTGGACGGAGCGTGAGTGTGTGGCGCGTGGGTGTGGTCGCGGTGAGTGCATAGTTGTAGTTAGTGGGAGTAGTGGTACTGGAAGTGGGTGATTGTGAGCGGGAGGCGTGGGTGTGGGGCACTGTCCTGTTGATTCTCCCCCCCCTGGGGGTTGCATCCCTCAAACCTCCACCTTCCCTTGTCAGCGCGTGTGACTCCTCCTTTCCCCAGGACCCTGCACTAATAGGGTCCCTGTCCCGTTTCTCCGCACCAGTGAGCACCCCCTTTCCCCCTGTGTGGATTCCCGGGGCACGTGTGAAGTGGGAGAGTTCGTGGGGGTTAAGGAGTTGCATTTGCAACCAGTACGCACGAGAGGGGGCTCACTCAGGGCCTCGCTGTCTCCCCCCCGATGATGAGATAGGCCGCCGCTTACCCCAAAGCCAGCGGCCCTATTACAACCTGAGGGGTGTTCTCGATCCACGTGTTGCCCCCTCGCGTGCATACAGGGGAACTACGAACCCATCGTACTGTTTAGTCAGGTTCACTTCCCCCCTGTGTCGTCCCCCCCTAACAACACCATCCCCAGGGGCATCCTGCTGAAGCTACCATGCACTCTCCAGAGCCCTCTCTGCCTGCTGTACCCTCTCCACTAGCTCACTCTTCCAGTGGCCATAGAGCGCTGTCTGGTATGCCACACTGCCCTTGACCCTGTGGTCCAGCATGGTTGCCAACACATATTCCTCCTGCTGCAGGAGCTTATCAAACCGCACCTTCAGCCCTGCCTTCAGCTGTCACATCAGGGCAACCTCCTCAGTCGCCAGCTGCTTCTTGCCCTGAGGGCCACAATCCTGCCCCTGGATAATCTTATCCAGTCTCCTAAGGAGACTCTGGACTAGAGGGGTCACCTGGCTGATGGTGACTGTGGAGGAGCTGATGGTCTCTGATATGGCCAGGAATGGTCTCAGAACAAAGACAGTGTGAGCCAGGATCTCCCATTCCACCCCATTGTACCCTGGAGATGGCCCATTGTCCGTCACCAGTTGAACCTGATGCTAGACTCAAGAAGCCGCTCGAGCATCAGGAACGTGGAATTCCACCTGGTGCAAACATCCTGCACCAGCTGGTGCACTGGGGAGCCTTGCTCAGCCTGCTTCACCCGGAGGAGGTAACTGCCCTTCATGCTCCAGTTAAAGAAACAGGCTAGCTTCCTCCCCTGCTCGATCAGGGAGCTAAGGGTGCCTGCCCCAAACCCCTCTCCCCCAGTCCCAGAGCATCCATGACCACCAGGTGAAGGGTGTGTGTGGTGCAAGGGATGCTGGTGAATACCCCCTCACAGACTGCCTTCAATATGTTGGCCACGTTGTGCATCACCATGCACCCCTTGGTGAAGTGCGCTCCTGCCGTGACCCACTCCCTCACCATGGCGGTCAAGGCTGCCTCAATGCTCTGAGAGGTGTGGGTGCTGTGGCATCCATGACTTTTGCCTGAAGCAGGGCCCACCTACACCCTGCTTCGGGACATCTCCTGCCACTGTCAAACACTGCTTCAGGGTCCTGTGACCAGTGCACCGCCACTGTCTGGTAGTGGCGTACTGCGCATTCCTGCTTGAGCACAGGTCAGTGGTAAAGTGGATGGTGGCACCCTCAGCCCCTTCCAGCTGCTCCCTCACCCATTCCTTTAAAGCCTAGTACAAGACTGGCACCACATGCTGATTCAGGGTGCTGTGCGAGAGCCGCTTAAACTGGGGGACCAGCAAGCCAATCAGGCACCTGAACCCCATGTCCCCTACCACCGAGAAGGGCTGCTTATCGAGCGCAATCATTTTCCCCAACATGCGCATGGCTTTCAGTTGAAAGTCATGCCACCCTCCACGTCCTGCAGCTGCCAATGGACTTGGCAGCTACCCCGACCCCAGCTCCTCCATGGTGCACTGATGCTTCTGGGTCTCAACTGGCTGCAGCTGCTGCACCACTGACAGTGCTGATGGGAGGGGCAGAACATGGTGGCGACACAGCTCTCAGAGGGATGTGTGGCTGGCCCTATCCAAAGTGGCCAAGGGTCTGTTGTCCTGCCCACCAATGAGTGTCCCCAGTGAGCGGGTGTTCTCTATGGCAGGGGACATTTGCTTGTCGCACCGCCTGAGACTGGGGGTCAAGTTGGTGGAGCAGTTGCTTTCCATAAAGGTCAACCTTCCGCTGCTGGGATTCCCTAAGCTGCCCCTGGACATGGATTGATGGTGCAGTGGCACACGTCATCCCATGCCAGGGGCAGTCTTGGGCCGGGGCTCCTCCTCAATCTGGGCTGCTGCTGCTGAGGTGCTGTCCCTTCCTCCCAATACCCGACACCTGCTCTGCCTCTCTCTCTCTCTGACTAGATGGCCTCAGCCTGGCTATCTGACTGACCTCATGATGCCAGGTGACATTGGGAAGCTGAAAGCCTGCCAGCCAGCTTCTGGCTATACAATCTTGGCCCGCCTATCTGACTGGCTCTTTCTCCCTCTTGCTTCACAGTTTTCACCAGCCTATCTGAGTGCCCTGCCAAGGTCCCAGCCTGCCTTCCCTACTGCCTGTTATGCCATGCTTCCTGTCTGCCCACCCTGGTTGCCATCCTCAAACCCTGCCTCAGCCTGCCTTCCTCTGCTCATGTCACACTGCCTGTCTGCTGCTGCTGCTGATGCTCTGCAATGGGTTGTGCTACCAAGCAATCCAATGTCTGCCACTGCTCCACCGATGCCTGGCAGCCTGCAATACCCGGCCAAGTAGGGGTGCCATGCCATCCAATAAGCCCCAAGCCTTCCCTGGCTCTGCTGCTGCCACTGGGTCTCAGACAGCCTGCAATGGCACCAGGGGCACCCCCGGGGGTCAAGCGCCGATCCTGACTGCCTGGGCAAGCCGGGGTGCCAAGTGCCAAGCCTTCCCAACCTGTGCTGCTGCTATGTCTCCGAAGGCCTGCCATGCCCCCACGGGCATGGAGCACCCCCCCCCCCCATGTCTCTGTGGTGTCCAAACTTTCTGAAAGTTCAGGGAAATCCGAACTTCACGGAACTGAATGCACGAAACCGAACTAAGTTTTCAGACTGAATGTCCAAACCTCTGAACCCCATTCTGTTCGCACATTTGTAAGAGTTGCTGGTATGTAATCCTCATCTCTCATGCCACTTAGGCACACTTAGGCCTCCATTCTCCTCTCACCATTTAAATGAAGCCATTTCTGTGTAGGAGAGTTCTTGCTTTTTAACAGCATTCAGGAATATTATTCAAAATTTAATTGGAGAAAGGTTTAGACAAGGTCATATGGTGAATCCACAATATTACACAAAGTACCATTGATGTTCCCAAACATTTCTCCTGAGTGACTCCATTTTAAGACTTAAATATAATCTCATGACTTCAGTCACTGATAAAAGCATGCAAAGCCTATTAAAGGCTACTCTACCTTGATATTGCTTTCCACGCATCTCCATCACCTGTTTCCTTCCCCTTTCTCCTTCCCTTCCCTCACTCTTGTCCTCCTTCCCCCTAGCCCCCTTGAGGAAATCACCTCCCTGGTCTGCATTTCCAAACCTTCCACTTGTCCCCTTGACCCTATCCCTTCTTGCCTCCTGACCCATATCACACATACTGTCTCCCCATCCCTGCTGCACATAGTCAATCTCTCCCTCTCTACCGGCTCCTTTCCTTCTGCCTTCAAACATGCCACTGTTTCTCTTATCCTCAAAAGCCTACCGTTGATCCTTCCAATCCCTCTAATTACCATCCCATCTCTTTCCTCCCTTTTGTATTTAAGCTCCGGTAACGTGCTGTGTACAGCTGTTGCCATGACTTTCTCTCTGACAATTCCTCCCTTGACCCTCTCTAATCTGGCTTTCGCCCCCCTCCACTCTACTGAGACTGCTCTTGCTAAAATAACTAGCGACCTTCTCTTAGCAAAATCCAATCGTCTCAACTCCATCCTTGTCCTCCTCAATCTGTCTGCTGCTTTTGACCCTGTCGACCTCTCTCTCTTACTTGACTCCCTCCATTCCCTTGGTTTCTGTGGCTCAGTCCTCAGCTGGTTCTCTTCCTACCTCTCTGACCGATCCTTCAATCTGTCTCTTCCTGGTGCCTCCTTTACTTCTCTTCCCCTCTTGGCTGGAGTTCCTGAAGGCTCTGGACTTGGCCCTCTTCTCTTCTCTTCTCTTCTCTTCTCTTCTCTTCTCTTCTCTTCTCTTCTCTTCATACACTCTTTCCCTAGGCAAACTCATCGAATCTCATGGCTTCCAGTACCATCTGTATGCTGATGATACCAAACTCTATCTCTCCACTGCCCCCCCCCATTTCTATTCAGTCTTACCAACTGCCTCTCTGACATTTCTGCCTGGATGTCTCATCGTCACCTCAAACATAGCATGGCTAAAACCGAACTCCTCATCTTCCCCCCTAGTCCTTCCTCTCTCTCTTCCTTCTCTGTCTTGGTTGATGGGGTCAACATCCAGCCCGTCCATCAGGCATGTAGCCTAGGGTTCATATTTGACTCCTCTCTCTCCTTTAAACCTCAGATCAATTCTGTTGCCAAGTCCGTTCATTTCTCTGTGCACAACATTGTTAAGATCCGTCCTTTCCTCACTGTTTCCTCTGCTAAAACCTTGTCCATGCCATTGTCATCTCTCAACTCGACTATTGCAACCTCCTTCTTGCTGGTCTTCCTCACTCTCACCTTGCTTCTCTCATTTCTGTTCATAACTCTGCTGCCAAGGTTATCCAACTTGCCCGCCGCTTTGACTATGTACAGCCCCTCCTCTCTTCTCTCCACTGGCTTCCTCTTCCTGAATGCATTCTGCACAAACTCCTGGTTTCTATCTACAAGGTTCTTCATGTCGTTCCTCCTCCCTATCTCTCAGCACTCATTTCCTGCTACATTCCTCCTCTGCTACCACCCTCACCTGCTCACGGCTCCCCTGCTCCTCAAAATTCATTCACCCCTTTCACCTGGCAGCCCCCCATGCCTGGAGCTCCCTCCCTGAACACATTCACTTGGCTTCCTCCCTCCAAATCCGTCCTCAAAACCCACCTCTTCCATTAAGCTTTCTCTGGCTCCTCATTCCCGTTGCCCCTTGCTGACTTATCCTGAATCATCGTATCTTGTACAACATTAAATGAGTAACTACACCTTTGTAACTAAGCCAAGCACATGCACCTGAGGCCTAATGAGTTTGTGTATGTATCCATGTCTCTTTATCTTTGTCTCCCCCTGTCCCTTGTCTCTCTTAGATTGAAAGCCTGCTAGGGTAGGGAACATGTCTCTTTATTAAATTGTTAAGTGCCAGGTACATAAGTGCAAGGTACATTGCCAGCACTATATAAATGCTTAATAATAATAAACAATAACAATAATAATTAATAAAGATCAATCAGGATTGCAACCCCATCCACAGAGGGCATGACCTCATTTGGGGCTCCAACCTACAGGTAAGGAACCTCTGATGTAATGCCTAGAGACAGGACATTATTATCTGGTTCTCTCTGTTTTATGTTGGGTTCAAGTTGGTCTAAAGCCAAAATAAATAGATGATTTGCTAACTGCTGCATAAAATTGGGTGTCCACATACAATTGAGTTAGCCAGCAGTTAGTAAATCAGCCAGGAGTGTGGTGAGAGGGGCAGGGGGGCTTTCACTTACCTGAGCAGATGTGGTGGCAGGCAGTGGCAATAGCTCTCCCAGAACTGGCCTGGGCCTCAGCCAGAGACTTCTGGGTGGCCTGTGTGCATGCAAACAGGCCCTGAACATAAACTGGAAGTGAATGTTGCCACTGTTGGAAAGGTAAGTGAAAGCCCTTTATCTGCCACCTCTTCCCCCTGCCTGTTCGGATTATCCATGCTGATTCCAGTCAGAGGGTTTGTGGGTTCAAACCGACAAATCTGTTGGATAATGGTATCCACACGGCTAACTGTTTCAGTTCTACGCTGGTCTATCTCTTCTGACTCAAATGGAGTTACTCCAGGATCATACCAGTTTGCTTGGAAATCTTGATTTTTAATATCTTCCACCCTACTTGGGACATAAATAAATTATAGTTCATATTATCTCAGTACTAACTGCTAGAATTAAAACTAGAAATACATGTGGACAACTAAACCTCCTATACACTTTTTCCTAGGGCTAAAACTTGATCTTGAGTTTCTCTTGATTCTCTTCAAGAATCACGGTCCTGAGCTCTTTCTGACAAACAAGAAAGGGCTGAGAATCAGGAATAGTGGTATGCAACTCATTTTTGTTTTATGAACAGAAATCCCAGTTTCATTTTCATCATTGCAATAACAAAAATGAAAAAATAGTTCCAAAATTTCAGAATAAAAATGAAAACATTTGGAATAAAAAAATAAAAATTTTAGGACATATATTTTAGAGTGTAACTTCTTTGTTCTCCACCCAATTTTCATAAAATGTAATGCACAACCTTACCTCCCCCATGGCTAGATCTTGCGTGGCTCATAGGTTGGCTCATTGCTCTGTGTGTATGACTGTGTATGCTGCAGTTAGGCCTGAAGCGAGATTAGATGGTCTCTTTCCATTGGGAAATACTGAAATTTCAGGAGTGAGGAGGAAATCTACGGACTTTTTTGACATTTTCCATGATTTTCTGCTATTTTCTGCCATTCTGATAATACCAGAAATTACCCCAAAATACCGATAATACCGAAAATTACCTGAAATTACCCAAATGGCAAAAAATAGTGTCAAAAATGCCAGTAGATTCTCTCCTTATGCGAATAAAGATAAAAACAAACAAACCCTGTTTCTGCTGGAAACAGCACTCTGAGATTTTTTTGTTTCAACTCTAGCTAAAGTCTTCTGCCTCATTGCAAATGCTCATAAAAGCAGAATTCTTCACTTATTCTCCCCATGTCTGCCCCCCACAGACTTTGGAGTGCCAATGAGTGAAGTCTGTGCCAGTGCCACTGCCTCTGGCAGCTTCTCATCTTCTGCTCTGCCCATCTCATCCTGTCTTCTTCACACTCTCTATAATTGCTCCCAAAAGAAGATTTCTGCGTATAGTAAAACCTCTATAGTGTAAGCAGAGGTAACACCTGCAAGTGGTTTAAGGAAATTTGCAACTTCTGTTAAAATCACAAAATGTACATTGCTTATAAAATTGGGACCCTTTATTCAAACTTTCTGAACTTCAGCACAGATGATCCCTTGGGTGAGGGGAAGAACCTTTCCAAATTTCATCCAAATTTGATGGAAGTCAAAGATGTTACAGTTAGACATTTGAGTGCAGGGGTGGCTGGTGCATATGGGCACTGGGGCCAGTGACCTCCTTGTTCCCATGGCACCCTCCAGCCTGCACCCGCATCCCCCAAACCTCTTATCTCGCATCTGGAACTGCCACATCTGTGTGTGGCCTGCTGCCCTGAAGACACACACCCCTCCCCATCTGGCAGGGCACTATCTGTCTGGAGTGAACACCCAGAGCATCATATCCAGAACATGTGGCCAGAAGCAGGCAATGGGGTCCAGCTGGAACATAACAGTCATTAGAAGCATACCTGCTCCTGGCTCCGTCCCCTCCCCCCCTTCTGGCCCTGGTTGGCCTGGTCTGGTCTGGCCTAGCTGGCTGTGATGTAGGTGGGCTACTCTCCAGAGTGAACACCCAAACCATCATAGCCAGGAGGTGTGGCCAGCAACAGGCAATGGATTCCACTGAGAGCCCAGCAGCCATTAGAATCAATAGCCTGGCAGGGCATGTCCTCTGGCTTCTCTTCCCCCTCCCTTCAGTGGACGGAGCCAGACTGTAGTTTCAGTCGAGCCAGTTTTCTGCACATGGCAATGGTTGCAGCTGCCTGCTCCTTTTTGGTAAGTTTCAGGGCCCTTGGGCTCCACTTCAATTAAATATTTGCTTTTCTTCCCCATAGCAAACTGGAAACCTGGTTTGTGGAGATTAGGGGGCAGATTAGGGGGAGTTGTGTGCTTTAAGATTAAATTGTGTCCCCTGCTTGCCCCATGTGCACTGTGGGGGCTTGCTTCTAACATGCTGCTTCTTAAGTGAATAAAGAGAGGGTGGTTGTTGTTTTTTGTCTTGCTTGCATTTCCCCATGGAAGATTGGGGTGAGGGTTAAGATTTGAAACCCCATGAGCACTTGGTTCTAACCTGCTGCTTCTAAATGTGATTATTTTTAAAAAAGAGAGAGATAATTTGCCTTTCGTGTTTCCCCTGGGTAGATGAGGTGAAGGGAGCTTTTTGCCTCCTGCCACTTGGTTCTTCTTGGTTGCCTATTTTTCCCCTGAGCAGATTGGGCGGGGGGGGGGGGNNGGGTAGGATTTGCCATGAATCTGCCACACCTATCATTGAATGTGCCACACCTATCATTGTGTGTGCCCTCATCTCTGCCCCCTTATCCTGAGTTCAGTCTTTTAGTATTTGGGGGTAGGAAATTGATCCAGGGGCCAGATCCAGGATCTGGAAAATAGCATAAAACCTCACCATTGGCCACATTTGCCCCCTAAGCCTGAGGTTACTGAATAGATTTGAGGGGGTGAGATATGTTTGTTGTGGCTCCATCATGGGCTGGACTTTGGGGTTGGTTGATTGCTCTAAATTACAGGTTTGGGGAGTTTTTTGTGTGTGTTTAAAAGAGTTTGCCTGTTTCAGTGTTGCTACCTCATGTATGTAAGTGTTATGGATATGGGGTCCCCCTGGGAATGTAATTCTCATGGGTCTGCCAGCCCCATGTCTTATAACAATGGTTTGTGCTGCGTGATGCTGAGTACTGAGTGGGACAGCTTTCAGTCTGTCTGAATCAGAGTTGCAGTCTGGTTGGAGATTGCATACTGGACTTTGGGGGAAAAAGGATACAGAGAGAGTCTTTGGGAGCTCTTGTGATGCTGGACCTGGAGGAACTAGGACATTTGTAAATAAATGGACTATTATACCACACAGAGGCAATTATCAGTATTATTATATGTCAATGACATGGTCCTGCTATCGCTCACCAAAGTGGGCCCGAGGAGACTTTTAAATGCACTAAGTAATTACTGTAGCTGCAACCATTCAGAGATTAATTATACAAAAACCAAAGTGATGGTCTTTGCTAACTGTTTTTCAGTTACTCAGTGGCAAATTGGGGACCAACTAATTGAACAGGTAAAGACTTATAAATACTTAGGCCTCCAGTTTTATTACTCGGGTAGATTGAAAAACCATCTTGACTTGGTCAAATTGAAGGCTGATTGAGCTGCCAATGGAATACTGTGATTTTGGAGATCGTCAGGTGCAAGATTACTTAGGCTGGCCATGAAATTGGTAAGCCAGAAATTATTACCACAGATGTTATACGGAGCGGAGATCTGGGGTCACATATCTACACATGCTCTGGACCTATTCCAACTGGTCCATGGTGCTAAGGGTTCCCTCAGCTACCTCATCCACTATGGTGAGGGCTGAGCTTGGAGTGTTCCCTGTTCAGCATAAAGTTAAGCAGACATTGTTTAGGTATTGGGTACACCTCTTGCAGATGGATGAGACCAGACTATCCAAAATGTGTTTTATTGAACAAAAAAAATATTAAAGCAAAAACCACAAGGAGTTATAGAAACAAAAATTTTGTTCAAGCCTATGGGATATCTATATCAGTCTCACAAGTAGTCCCATAAGGAACCTAAGAGATCAGCTGGGAACTAGACTCAATGACATATTTACTCAGGTGGAGATGGCTTGCATTAAAGCCTCCCTAACGGCCCCAGTTTTTGCTGAGATTAAAACCTAATCTAAGTTCGAGAGCTATCTGTCGCAGATAGAGGATGCAGGGGCAAGGGCGGCTTACACCCGCCTGAGGATGCAGCAGTTTCCTTCAGCAGACCTGGCGGGTAGATACTAAGGGATCCCGTATAAACAAAGACTCTTCAGCTGTTCCCAGAACAAGATCAAGGATCTTGAACACTATTTGTTGGATTGCCCTCACAATGAGGCACTGAGAGGATTAAAGATAGTCCCACCAGGGCCTGCCCCAGGGTTTGTGAGGCCATGTGTGAAGTCTTGGTGCGGGGCCTAATTTGCATAATTAGGCACCACCTAATTATGCAAATGTATACATTTACATAAAACTTACTCCCTCTGGACAGGAAGAATTCCTATTCTCCACCTCTCCGAGCAACCATGGAGAAGCATGGCCTCCTAATGCTTCCCCTCCTCCGCAGCCGAGTGTCTACCACCACTCCCCAGGAGTGGTTCCACTGCAGGGGCAGCCAAGCGGGCAGTGACACAGGCACAGAGAGACTGACTGCGTCCACTGCCTTACTGGAGGAGGGGTCAGGGGGTGAGCTTAGCCAGTCTGGCCTCCAGGGCCTGTTGCTTCTTGCTGCCAGTGCCGCCTGTGCCTTGTGCACGCATGCGGTGTGACCAGTCCAGAGGTGCTGCTATCACACACACAAGACACCCAAAATGCAGCTAGCTTATTAAGCGCATTATGCCATGAAAAGAGACATATAACCAGTTCAGTTGTGCCCCCATAATCAGTTCATGCTGCCCCCACCCCATAACCAGTTCATTTCTGCCCCCGCCCCCATATAATCTATTCACGCTGCCCCCACCCATAACCATTTAATTTGTGCCCACGGGGCAGCGTGAATTGATTATATGGGGGTGCAAATGAACTGGTTATGGGGTGCGGGTTTAAAGACAGTATTCCTGTTAGCAATAACTTCATTAAGAAGAGTTAGTGAAATAGCAGCCATAATAATCTCAGAACCATATTTGCAGATTTATTTTCCAAGACAGAATAGATATTGCTTTACATCCTAAATTCCTACCTAAGATAGTATAAGTAAGACAGTTGTGAGAATGTGGCCCTTTTTACACGGGTCTCTCCTCCCAGCCGTAAACACGCAGATTTCTGTGTGTTCATGGGTGGGGGAACCCCATGTGAATGACGTGGTGCACGCGCCCATGGTGAGTGGGGGTGCGTGCGCGCTCGCCTAACACGCATCCCCACTCACCCCCCCACTCATCCCCACGCACGGAGCAACCGGGGGAAATGGTGGTTACTATGTGGGTGTGGATGAGTGGTGGGTGAGTGGGGATGTGTGTGCAGCTGTGTGCATGCCCCATCCATGCACTGGCGCGCCCACGGACTCCCCACCCGGCGGAGCCATGTAAAAATATCATGTGAGGAGCCACTCGAAGAAGAACAGAAGGTTGCTACCTTGCAAACAAGGTTCTTTGAGATGGCTCCGAACATTCTCACAACACCCACCCTTCCAGCCCCGCATGGAATTCTTTTCTTATATTTCTAGAAAGGGTTGAAAGGAACTGTCATTCAGAGGGGGAGGGTTCTTTTTATACCAGAGGAGCTCAAGACCATCATGTGGTCTATTATTTGAACAGGGTGAGCGCGCACAACCCAGTTGTGAGAATGTTGGGAGCCATCTCGAAGAACCTTCTTTACAAGGTAGCAACCTTCTGATCAGCACGTGGGGAGGAGCTGTTTGTAAACAGCCTTATCTCCCAGCCCGATCCAGTGTCCCCGCTGCTGCTGCCGCTGCAGCACTACTAGAAGGCAGAGGCAGGTGAGGGATGGGGTCTGGAGCCAGGGAGGGGAGGAAGAATCACTTTCTGGGTAAGAATCTGGCTGCAACCTTCTGCCCAGCCAGGCAAGTGCAGGGCCTCAGCTGGCAGCGGAGCCATGTGCGGCCGCACATGTGGCACATGCCTGGGGCCGGCCCTGATTCCCGCTATTGAGTGGGAAAGAACACTGGAGTGTCAAGTGGAAAATATCCCATTTGTTGTCCAATTCGAACGAGAAAATAAAAAGAGACATGGCGATATTTTCCTAGTGGGCTGATGCCAGCAGAAAGAAAAGACTTCGGCACCAGACAAATGGGTCTGGAATTGTAGTAATATAATGTAATGTAATGTGATGTTTAAAGATGAGATTGTTGCTATTTTTTGTTGTCAGCAACTGGTCTATATGGGGCTACTCCCCATTGGGGGTCCGGCATTGACACAACAAGTTGCGGGCTGGCCTTGGTAATATTATTATGCTCTTTGGGTGGCGTCATCAGAGTCGTGCAAATTTTAAGTGGGACTATGGGTGATTTCAGACGTTACGGGCGGGCGGTTCACCACAGTGAATCCCCAGTGGGGGCGACCAAAACAAGCACGCCCCGGGGTGAAAAAAATCCCCAAACAGACGTGACGGGACCGGGACAACGGCTGGGAATCAGGCCAACTCATCATGGACTGGGGCAGCACAACAGACGTGACGCCGATCCCCAGCCATGGTCAAAACTCCCAGAAGACACCGGGCAGGGGCAGGACACAGACATGGCCGCCTGAGGGCAAATGAAGCCAAAAGGCACACAAGGGAATGCCCACACAATGGAAACAGGAAGGGAGGGGGGAAGAGGGAGAACAGACTGACAGGTACCACACACAGCATGCACACAGACAGCGAGCCCGCAGCGGAACACACTGCACGACCACACGGCCGGGCACACACACACACACACAAGGGAAAGGTCAGGAAGGGGGGTGAGGGTGTGTGGAAAAAGGTCACAAGGAACAACGGGAGCGGGGGAAGGGACAAGGGGGGGCACCGCAAAGGGGCAGGGCAGGGCACAGGCAGCAGAAACCCCCACCCCCACAGCACCACAGCCCACATAGGCACCCCCACAGCAACATAGGCAGTCTCAGAAAGGGGGGGCGGGACCCCTGGACCAAGGCACGATGGGGGCCTGCAACGACACAGCGAGCCCGGCGGAGAGGGTCCCGGAGGAGGAAGGTGGCCCCACAGTCACAGAGGGGCAGATCGAGGCCAGCCAGGTCGTGCGGAGCCGTGCTGCAGTTCCAGCGATGCCACCCCTCCTGGGGAAGGAACACGGTCCAGTCCGGGGGCGCCTGAACCCCAAGGTCACACCCCCAATAGGGCTGACATCTCCGCCGCAGAAGGCTCCAGCACACAGCAGGAAGCAGAAGGGGGCCAAGGAAGATGTCTCAGCTCCAGCAGCCAATGGTACAACGCCCCACGGGTGCGCTGGTACCCACGCACCCCGTGAACACAGGAAAAGTAGGACACGGCCAAGACAGGGCCACCCTCAGCAAGGCACTCCATGTAGGTGCCCAGGCTGCACACCACCAGTGTGGACACGGTCTCTGCCCCAGTCCAGGGCACATGGGAGCACTGCTTGTCCAGGATGCGCCCCTCAGGGAAACGAACGAGCCCCAGGGCCTCCGTATGCAGCCAGAAATCATGAGTGCTCACCTCATAGCTGAAGTAATGGAGTCCAGAGCTCAGGCTCTCAAAGGCACCCGCACGGCTGCCCGGGGTGCCCAGGACGGAGCAGCTGCACGGCTGGGGTATGCCACAGGTTGCAAAGAGACATGGTCTCGCAGAAGGCCCAGATATGGGGGGCCCCTTGGGGGCCGGGGAGCGGGAGCCCTGTGGATGGTCAGACAGCCATGGTCCGGCACGACAGGGAGAATAACACAGAGCCCTGGGGGCACACACACCCTCCAGGGCCGTGAGGGGATCCGAGGGGTCCCGAGTACAGGGAATGCGGCCGTGAACTGCAACATTGTAGCACAACAGAGCGAGGCATGGGGTGCGGACCCGGCACAGCTGCACAACACAACAGCAAGCACACAGGCCGCCTAATCGCACCTTCAAGGCCATCCTGTAGCAAACAGCATGGGGAGGGGGACCGGGTTGGTGGTGGAGAAGGCTGAGTGAATGCAGCTGTCCTGGGATCATGCAGACCAGCGCGCCCATGCAGGGGCGAGGTCAGGGGCCCTCCTGGCACTGGGCCCAATTGCATGGCCGCATGCCCTAGCCCGCCCTGGGTGGGACCATGCCCGCCCAGGGGCCCACCCCCCGGACAGGCCCGCCAGCTTAGGCCCGGTATAAGTGCTCCTGGCCCCCCCTTGGTCCATACCACCATGGAGCATGACAGGGAAGCTGCCTATAGGATGTTCCTCATGCTCGCAGCCAAGTGGTTCCATGACCACACCGAGCAGCTGCGTATCCAGGCCGCGGAGGTGCACCTGGCCACCCAGTTGCAGTTTGCCCTGGCCCAGATGGCCGCCAGGGGCCTCAGGGCCCACCATGGCCGCAGGCAAGCCCGTGCGCACCTCAGGGTGCAGCGCATCACCTGGGGGGAGTGGCAGGCTGCCAGCTGGAGCCTGACCCAGCCTGCAGTGCTCCACCGGGCTGCGAGGTGCCTCCTCTGGGCAAGGGAGACCATGCGCTGGGTTGCCCTGCTCGCTATGCCCATAGCCAGAAGCCTATGGGTCACAGAGCGCCCACAGGCATGGTGGGCTAGGGCCCTGGCCCACTGGGAAGAGCCCGAGTGGAGGGACCACTTTTGGATGAGCAGGGGCACCCTGCTCTGCCTAGCGGAGCTCCTCACGCCCTGGCTGGAGTGGCAGCACACTTCCATGCGGGACCCCATCCCCATGGTCCAGCGGGTGGCCATTGGGGTCTGGGCCCTCGCAACGCACGACTCTTGTCGGTCTGTGTCCCAGCACTTCGGGGTGGGGCTCAGCACAGTCGCCTGCATCCTGCGGGATGTGTGCGAGGCAGTGGAGGGCGTGCTCTTGGACCGAACGATCCAGCTCATGGACCAGGGTGCCATGATGGCGGGCTTTGTGGCCGGAGGCTTCCCCAACTGCATTGGAGCCGTGGACGGCACCCACATCGAGATCCTTCGCCTGGCCGCTGGGGAGGCCCTGGAGTACGTGAACTGAACGGTTACTACTCCCTGCACCTGCAGGGGGTGGTGGACCTCTGTCATAGACATCTACACGGGCAACTCCGGGTGCAGTCTTGACGCCAGGATCATGACCATCTCCCTCTTCTATGCCCGGATGTTCTGGGGGAACGTCACGGACATGGGCATGAGGTGGATCGAGGGGGTACCGATGCCCCCCTGTATCCTGGGGGACCCTGCCTACCCCCTCACCTGCTGGCTGATGAAGGTCTTCCGTGTGCCAAGGACCCCAGCTGAGGTGTTATACAATACCCACCTGTGTTCCAGCCGGACAGTGGTGGAGCGTGCCTTTGGGGCCCTCAAGCAGCGCTGGAGAAGTGTTGCAGGATGCCTGGATTACACCGTCACGACCTCGGCCCTGGTGATAGGTGCCTGCTGCATGCTCCACAATGTCTGCGAAACCGAGGGGGCGGCCTTGGAGTACCCAGACCCCCACCGGCCCCCCGTTCCCATGCCCCTGTACATGAATGCAGAGAACCCCCAGGAGTACCGTTATGCCAAATGGATCCGGAACGCCCTGGCGAGCCATATTGCCCGAGGGGGCCAGTTGTGAGTGTTCTCCCCAGGGGGGCCTCACCTCCAGTTCCTTGGGCATGCCCCTGCACAGGTGGGCCCCCAGCCCACTCCCCCACAAACTGGAGTGTGAGCAACACTACCGATTGCATCCTTTATTCCCCACACAGTGCACACAATCACCCGGTCCCGCCACCCCTCTGTCACCCTGTCCCCTTCAGTGACCTCCCATCATGTTGCCCTCCCCCTCCCCCCCTTCCCACCATTCCCCCTTGCTTCCTAGGCTATCCCCGTGAGCACCCGCTGGGGCCCATGGAGCTCAGTGAGCTGTCCTCCCCCCCGCTGTCCGTGTCCCCTGCATTGTCCGTGGCCAGCTCCTGGTTCAGCAGGGGGGCAGGTGAGGGGGGATAGGGTGCCCAGGGCCCTGGCCATCCCACAGGGGGGCTGCACCCTCCGGAGCGCAGGGGGCACCGGGAGGTGCATGCGTGGGCCCTGAGGGCATGGGGGCAGTTGGGGCGCCTGGGCGGGGGCCGGGGGCACCGAGGGTCCCTGCATTTGGACCTGGGCAAGCAGGGTGCCTGGGGGTGTGCCTGCCAGCACATAGGCACACATCATGCCGGCGTGCAGGAGCAGGGAGGTTCCGATGTCGTGGGAGCGGGCCATTTTGGCCGAGTGTTCCCACACCATGGCTTGGATGTCCTGCCTGAGGCCCCTGAGCAGCTCCTCCTGCCTGCTGTGCTCCCTTCGCTCCCAGCACCGCTCCAGGCACACCTCGGCCTGCAGCCTCTTGTCCCTCTCCTCGGCCCACTCCAGGGACCACTCAATGGCCGCCTCCATGCGGCCCACGGCCTCGATCATCCGCTCCCCCTGTTCCTCCGATTTCTGCACGATGTCTTGTGCCTGTTTCTCCCTCCGCCTGTGGACCCGTGCCCGGTACTCCCGCATGCACTGCGCTGGGGCCACAGGCTGTGGGGATGCCAGGTGCCGGGCTTGCCCTGTGGGAACGAGAGGGTGGGTCAGTGCCTTCCCCTGCCCCCTGGCCAGGATGGGGCAAGGGCCCCTCTGGCTCATGGGCACCTCTCCTGGCCCCCCCACCCCCTGACCCTAGCCCCTTCCATCCCCTCCACCCACCCGGGGACCCCCTCCCTCCACCCCGGGGCACACGCCCTCCCTCCCTCCCACCTCAGCTGCCTCACCTGGATCCTGCACCTGCTGGCTGGGCTCCTGGGCAGCTGCCTGCTCCGTCTCCTGGGTCTGTTCCTGGGGTGTTCCATGTCCTGTGCATGAGGGGGGGCTGTGGGTGTTGGGGGGGCATTGTGGGGACCTGTGAGTGGGCCCCCTTCTGCCTTGGCACTGGGGGCTCAGGGGCAGCCCGGGGCGCCCCTGCCCCCTCCGTGCAGCACCCCTTTCCCTTGCCCCCTGGGTCGTGGTCCCTCCCCTCCCCGGGATGGGCACTTACCTTCTATATCTGCCTGGGAGTCCTTGGAGGCCGGCCCCACGATGTGGAAGTGCTCCCCCAGGGACCACTGGCTGAGGGTGGTGACAGTGCCGGCCTCGGACTCCACTGGACTGGTCCGGGGTTGGGCGCTCTCAGGGCTGCTGCCAGGGGGGGGCTGGAGGTGCCAGCGGCTGCAGGGCCCTCTTTCTGGCGGTCTGGGGCCCTGGAGCTTGTGTCTACTGGGCGGGCAGCAAGGGGAGGGGGTACCTCGGCCCGCTCCCTGCCCTGGACCACAGCGCTGCCCACAAGCCGTGGGGTGACTATGGACCCCTTCATATGGAGGATGTGGTCCAGGGCTTCATAGATGGGGGCGGTCCGGGCCCCATGTCTGGACCGCCTATTGTTGTCCCGGATGGCCTTTTCCCCCTCTTGAGTTCTTTGGCCTTTGAGAGGCACTGGGCCACTGTGCACTCATGCCCGGCCGCCTCCATGTCCTGCACAATGTCTTTGTAGACATGCTCGTTCCGCTGGTTTAGTGCGAGCTCAAGCTGGTATTCGAGCGTCCCCCATATCCGGATGAAGTCCCTGGTCTCCTGGAGGCCCCACTGGCCCCCTCGATGGTACACCTTCCTCCGGGTCATCCTCCTCCTCATCCTCCTCCTCCTCCTCCTCTGGGCGTGCATCCGCCCACGCAGGGCCGGTGTCCTCTGGGGGCTCTTCCGTGTCTGTGGGGACAGTAGGTGGGGAGTGGTGGGTCGGGTGCCGGTGGGGCCCCCTCGCGGGGCTCCCCTGCCCCCCGCCTCGCTCACGGTCTCCCGGATGTGCCCCGCCCACCACCACGGGGGGCCCCTGTGCCCCCTGTTCCCCTCCCCTTGGTTCCCCTTTTCCATTTCCTGGGTGCCTCCTCCGGCCCCGTTCCGGCGGCTGTCCCCAGGGCATCGCGTCCCACGTGGTGCTCCGGGTGTTGTCCCGGGACCGGCTCCCTGGTTGCCTGCACCCCCGTGCCCCCCTCCTCTGCCTGTGCTCCCTGCACCTCCATCGGTGCCCGCCTCCTCCTCTGCCGCCACCTCCTCCTCCACCGCCGCTCTGTCGCCCACCGCTCTCTTCCGCCTCCCTCCTCGCTCCATCCCGCCAAGCTAGCCTGCTGCAGATTTCCCTTTAAATCTCCCTCCGGTGGTTGTGTTGTTGCTGGTTGCCTGACAGTGACACTGCGTGCATTGTCCATGGCTGGGGCTCATTTCATTTGGTTCCACCTGGGGATTGGCGTCCAGACGTTACTTTTCATTGCTTCCTGGTGGGGGTCCCTTTGACCATGCTTCCCGGGATATTCCCCCAGCTAGCCCGGGAAGTGTGGTTGAAATTGACCCCATCTGCGTATTGAGCGTGGTGAACATATGGCATGCGCCGAACAGACGTTCAGGGCTCTTTGGCCCCGCCGCGGGATTGAGCGTGGTTCACTGTGGTTGAGCATGATCTTGTAATGTCTGAAAACACCCTATGTCAAGCTTTTTTATTTGGTGTATATATTATTTGCTGACCTTTTATATTTTACTCATCTGTGCTACGGCCTGTGGCCAAACAATAAACTAATTGAATTGAATACTACTTAGTAAGTCTTTCCAGTTTCTCTCTCCTATCGAAGGGACATGACCCAGCAAGGCTGCCCCTGGAACTTCTCACCACCCAAGGAAGAGGTGTGTGCAACATAAGGTTCTTGAAAATCCATAGGTGACAAGAGTTGTGATAAGCCTGTGATTTTTTGACTTTCACCAAGAAAGCAAGTTTCCCTAAAGTTGTGGATAGAAGCTTTAAAACATGACTTCAGTGTTTGACTGAGAAACTGAAGGTAAATGGAAAGAAACCCAGGTTAATTGTTGCTTTAAAGCTCTGAGTCTGACCTGTTAGTTGGTTTGTTTGAAATCTGGGCTAGCTGCTATGGTACTCCTGCTATTAAACACATTGTTTCCTGGTGGATATTGGAGACAGGTCCCTGCCAGTGGGCTTACAATCTAAGAAGGGCAAGGGTGAGGGGAACACAGGGAGGGATACACACAGGTTCGAATTTTTTACAGATGGGGAACTGAGGCTGTAAAAGTTCATAGTCATTTCAAAATTCTGCTTTCCCCACCTACCACTGGCTCCCCCACCCCCACTACTGGTCCCACCCACTGAGCCACCAGCTTTAGAACCCACCAGCCACCACTGTTTGAGTGCAAACCATGAAACAATTAAATTGCTTATAAAATCACGAGCCTTTATCCAATATTCTGAAATTTGGTAGGGATGATCCCTTGCATGTGGGGTACAAAGAGTCCAAATTTCTTACAAATTGGATTGAAAACAAAGATGTTACAGGTGAAAACGTGTGTAAAAACTGTAAAACCTAATTTGCTTATAAAATTGGAATCAGTAGTCCAGTCTTCATGAAATGTGGCAGAGGTGATTCCTTCAGTAAGGGGTACAATCTGGCCAAATTATGTGCAAATCAGATGAAAAAAATGAACAGGTTACAGCTGGATATCCATTTCCCATTTAAACCAATGGAAATAAGAAAAAGAGACATAAAAAAGAAAACAAAAAATCTTGATAACAAATAACGTTTACGTTTACATTATACTTTATTGTTTAACCATAGGTTTTTAACACACACATATACATAATACATGATACAAGATATAAACATAAACATTAATACAAACTCGTATCATACCCAAATCCCTCCCCCTCCTTAACAACCAAAAAGGTCAATAATACACATTCCATCGACATGCTCCTATCCCTCTCCCTCATCCTGAACAGACTGTATAGACCATAAATGCATGAAGATTTGGCAGTACCTTGCGACCGTCCTAGATAAGGCCGAATCCACCCCTCCAAGAAATTCCCTCACCTTGACCCTATAGTCAAAGGGGTCCTGAATAAATTTACCTAATAGGGCGTCTCTAGACCCCTTCAAGGCTGGGCATCGAAAGAAGATGTGATCATGGGAGTCCACCTCCGATAGATCACATAACCGACAGAATCTTCCGGCCCTCGGTACCCCTCTATAATGGCCCTCCAAGAGCACAGAAGGGTAAACACCACAGTGAAAACATGCAAGGGCCCTACGTTGGTTAAAGTCCTGCCACCTGAAAAGATAACTGGTCCAGATGTTCAAAGGGTTCCCTAAAGGGTAATCAGGTGCAACCCTCTGGGCGGACAACCTGGACCTTTCAGTCTGTAACTCTTGGTCCTGGATCCTATGCCTAATAAGGGACAAAGCTTGTCTGGGACCGAGGGGCCCCAGGGCTTCTCTTGAAATCCCCAACAACCTAACCTCGGCTTCTATCCATCCACCCCAGGCATCGACCAACCCTGTCCCCACAGCCAACACCAAGAGTGAGTGGTCCTGGTGGGGGGGGAAAGAATATCCTTGATCCAGTACCCTATCATTACTTGGAGAGCACGAGATCACATCGTTAAGCTTCCTGTTTCATGCCTAAGAATTGCCTGCGGGGTGCCCCTTGGTACCCCCAGAATGGATCGCAGAGCCTGATTCTGAATAGGCTCTAAACTTGCAAAAAAGGATACACCCCAAACAGGAAAGGCAATCAAACATTGTGCAATAACCTTGGCCCTGAAGAGCCGCAGGGCTGGTAATGCTAATCTCCCCCCCTGAGTATGGAAGAACCCCAGAACTGCTCTAAGACTATTTTTAGCCTGCAGCACCATCGC